>CM075851.1:15016799-15024240 GCA_037975125.1 Latrodectus hesperus | reverse complement strand
CTTTGAACAGTTTTAACCCTTTCGCAATAAGAGGATCAGAGACAAGTAACATGAAGTCTTGAAAACATCATAAATTAATGGGTTTACTTTCCCCCAATCTATTGTATATATTCTTTGAAAGTTGAAATGTGTATATACATTTATATTGGTTCAATAAATTCGATAAAAAATTTTTTTCCATATTAAAATATCAGTAAATTGTGTTCATGTATCCTAAAAAGTTAAGAGCATTTTTTCTGACGTTTTCAAAATAATAATAAATCAATAAATAATTGAAATTGAGGCAATAAACTCTTTGGAAAGTGATTCAGATGAAAAAAAAAAAAAAACATGGAAATATCTCCAGGAAAAAGAACAAAGATAAAGGGAAGTAGTTACGTGGATTGCATTTAAGTGAAGAGCTCTAGTCTGCAGATACAAAACTATCATCATCGAATGAAACTGAGCTACGGAATTACAGATGTATTAACAAAAAATAACACAAGTTATCTACTTAATCAATCAATCAATTATAAACTGATATCAAATGATAATGTTTGACAACAATGTTTAATCGTCGGATAGATTCGATAAATTATTGTTCAATAAATTGTGTGTTCATAAACCTCAAATAGTCAGCAGCATTTACATGGTGTTTTTTAGAAAAAAATTGCTGGAATACAAACTTTAACAAATGATGAAGATAAAAAAGAAAAGAAAAGGAAGTATATCCAGAAAAATTTAGGAAAGTATTTATGTGTGCTTCATATAATTAAAAAGTTCCAGATTACAGATACTATACCATTATTATCGAATGAAATGAACTGCGGAATTATAGAGGAATTAACAAAAATAAGGAATAAAATTATCACCTTTGAACATAAAATTATCAATTAATATAAAATAACAAATAGATGAATAATGTTTGAGAGTAATTAAAACTTAAAATTAATATTTCTAAGAATTTTCAGTTTTTATCATATGAATGGAGTTTAGATTCATACTGAATTTGTTGTCATGTAGTGATTGTGCTTATTTTGCGTAATCCATATACAATACTTTGTGTTTCAGGAAAAAGTTCATCCATTTCAAAATTGTTTTTGCATAAGAGCATTCAGTCATTTTATGTCGAACCCCTACTCATGTATACATTTCCAAGCACGGTTCTTGATGTTAACGATTTTATTTTACTCATTGTCATTGTTTTGTGATGTAAAGGGCTTTGCTAACATATATAAAAAATTCAAAAGAAAGAAATTTTACTATAACTCCTTAAGATGAGAATGTAAATTTGAAATAGTAAATGCTATGAAAACATAGCTTTATAAATGTATACGACAGAAAATAAATTGGTCTTCTTGGTTCAGATTATTGTTCCTTTACATTTCTTTTATTAATTAAAAGTTTATCATGCATGTGATATCCAATAGTGAATGTTATATTGTTTGAAATTATGAAATTTGTAACGATCATAAGGTTATAAATCACTGAAATTTATAGCAATCATAAATTAATATCACAATTTAATTTACAACATTCATAAATTATAATAAAACACGACATTAAAAATTATTAATTGAATTTTAAGCTATGCAGATATATAATTTTAATTTACCTTTACAAAGTTTTTAATTTGAACTTAATAGTATGAACCAGAGTGAGAGAGATAGAAAGAAAGAAAAAAGAAAGAGAAAAAGAAAGAAAGAGAGAGAGGGAGAGAAAGAGCAACTATGTAGTGGGTGTGTTAAGCAATTTTATGAATGTGACTCATGATGACGCATAATAAGAACTACCTAAAACAGCTTATTTTCCAAGACATTTAAGGAATAGAAATCAAAAACACAAACTTAATGTTTAATTATATATTAATTCTGAGTCATTGAAGTACATTTACTAAAATAAAAATAAACAGCATCAAAAAATAAATAACCATTGAAAAATAAAAAATAGAACTATAACTGAATTTTATATTATGAAATAAATTAATTTGTCAAAGTCAGAAGTAATATAAAATATAAGTAATCATTCAATATAGTTAAATATAAAATTTGAGTACTACACCTTACTGATTAATATTGCAATATAAAGTGTGAAGTGGTGGATAAAGGGGCGTTGACAATTCTGAGATTTGTGTAGTGAACCAAATGTGGACAGCATGTCAAAAATTGAAAGCCCATGCTCTGTAAGATAAATACAAAATCACAAGTGTAAAATACAAAAATCATTGTAATTTTTGCTTAGGTTAGTTGATTTTTCCTTTTATATGCGCCAGATTTATCCTTACATATTTGCTTCATATATTTTGCCAATCAAAATTTCTAAATACAGTCAACAGCTCAATACAAATGCTCTGTAAGATTTTAGCTTCTTGTTATGAAAATATAGTGATTTTTGCTTGGGTAACTTGATTTTTCCTTATACATATGTGCCAGATGATTCTTTAAAGTTTGCCTCATATATTTTGCCAATCGAAATTTCTAAATACAGCCAACAGCACAATACCAATGCTCAGTAAGATTATAGCTTATTATAAAGAAGATATAAGGATTTTGGCTTGGGTAAGTTGATTCTTCATTATATATATGTGCCAGCTGTCTTTTTTTCCGAGGTGTGAAACCGCTAATTACAGCCAACAGCCGTGTAATTTGAAATCACAGTCAACAATTTAGATTCACAATTGTTCTGGTATCTTTCTCTTAAAACTAGCACACACCACACCTCGTCAAAAATGGCATTAGATCTTACGAAAATTATAATCTGCGTAGTTTAACATTAAAATTAACGTTCTCTTTAACTTTAAAAGTGGAATTTTAATGCTTGTCGCTTGCTAGTGTTCGAAATGACCAGTTTTGAACCGACTAGGGTTCAGATGTAAAGGTACAAGAATACAGCTTCTCCTCATCATTAGCATTAGTTACATCTGTTTAAAAACATATTTCTTTCTTCTCGGTTCTAATATATCAATAAATCTGTAAAAACATAATCATAATTCATAAAACATAAAAATAAACATACAACATAAATCTGTAAAAACATGATAGTAAGCAGAATATAAATCACTTGTGAGCTAAAAAGAAGAAAAAGTTGAGTTTTGTATTCAATTTATTATTATTTCTAAGCTCTTTTAATTCTTCCTCTTTTTCAAAGTGGCAATATTTTTCATTAAATTAAAGCCGAGAAAAAATATTACAGTATGAAAATTTCTTCGTAAACTAATAAGTAAATTAGGTCCAAAATAAAATACTAAAACTTTATGTACCAGTACTACTACTCACTACTTAGATTAAATTTTGATTCATTTCAGCTTAGAAAATGTGTTTAATTTATTTCATAAAGCTAAGCTACTTTACATAAACATTAATTGATGCCAGGAAATATTTTTTATTAATATTTAATATAAATTGAAATATATTATTTGATCTTAGAAGGAGATTTTTAAAACATTTTCTTGTTTCTAAACATTATATCTTGAAATTAATTAATTTCTTTCTCATAAGAAAATATTAAATGTAATATTTCAATTTTATTATTAATGAAATTAATTAAATTGATTGATACAAACAGATAGAATGAAATTATTTTTCATCTCTTTAAATTTTAAAGGAACATACTTTTTAATTTATCTTAAAGAATACGAAAACAAAGTCTTAACTCGTTAAATTCTGCCCACTGAAAATTGCAATCTTATATTTACAAAACTACCTCTATAAACGATTAAAGTGTAAATATTAATTTAAAATTTCAATTTTTTTGTATTGTCCTATATTTCTTACTATTTTTCTATTTTTTTAGATTATTGTAATATCTGAGAGAAATTACCAATCACGAAATGGAATAATGAAATAAAAATTTCCTTTACTACTCTTATATTTTTTAGGATTGTTTTCTGAAAATATTTTTAAATCTAAATAGCTTTAAAAAAAGTATTTTTTTTTAAATTAAGATTGATCAGATTAAAAAATGTACATTTGAAAGATGCTTTTTATTGTTTTTTAAATTATGTTTTTTGTTACATTAATATTTTGCTTTATAAGATGAAAAAACTTGAAGTTTTTCTTAATAAACTGGTTCCCTATGTTTTTACTTACAGACAAACTAGTTCAAGTAATTATTTTAGATTTTTTTATGTTTTCGTTCCACTCTTACATTGTAATATTTTTATCGTGTTTGGTTGATGAAATTTTTGTTCAGTTTTATATTAAATTTATGATTGTTTTCATTTCAGACATTAAAAAATACTTTTTTCTTTTACTTTTGTGCTGAATAAAATATTATGAATAAGGTAAGCGCTATTTTTATTAATAACAAAACACATCCGATTTATAATAATCCATGAAAGTAACATTTAATTTTCTATTTATAGGATGAGACTGAAATTTAATGGAATTTCAGATATTTTAAAGAAAAATTTCATAATCATATTGATAAAATATTTAATTGTTACTGGAAAAGTTGTAATTCTTATTATCAGGATTAAAATTATACTTGGTAATTTTGCTTAAGTATTTCATTAAAGTAAAGTTACTTTATACATTTGAAAATTTCTTGAAATTTTAAAAAGGAACTTTTTAATAAAAAATTATTTTAATCTTAAATTAAAATACTTCAAGTTGCATTTTAAATACCAAGGATTATGAGTATAATTCCTAGTTCCATTGTTTGGAAGTTTTCACATTCTGTTACAATAAAAGTTTCATTGAAATGTCCATAAATTTATATTCTTTTGACAATATATATTGATAGATTTTTATAAATTCTTATGCCTCTTATATGAATTTATTTCATTATTATTACTTCTTTACGTTGGGTTTATAATTTTAATTGGTTTTATTCCTTCTCAATATGTTTTTTGCCACATTTACGTTTGCTTTTGGTTTTTGATACACCTATATTGACATACGTACACATATACATCGTAGTATTCTTCAAATGGACATTTTTATCACTATTAAGTTTATGAACTAAATAATGGATGCAATTTGATTCTTATAAAATATTTCAAATTCTTCATTTATTTAAATTCATATTTTCACTAAGTATGTTAAATGGGAAATTCAAAGCAATCATATAAATTTCCAGTCTAATTCATCATAAAATATGTAATGTGAAAGTTTTAGCAAATCCTTAAATTTTACAAAGATTCTTATAGTTTTATTATCAATGAGAAAAATAAAACTATATTTCTTTTGAATATAGAAATATGTAAGAAGTACTATCTAATACTGAAAGACGTTTTTAAAGACTTCACTAATTCTCATATGACTGAAAATAAGAAACAAAGTTTAATCAATATTTTAACCAATATTTAAAAGTGTGATCAATATTTGATCTTCTTAAAAGGAATTCATTATTTGAGACACAAGTATTTTAAGTTATTTTTTTGATGGAAAACAAAACTGATTTGAGTCACTAGTCACATAAAATCTTAATCAATATGTTGTGCTTTTTTCAATTCACTCGATTTCAGCTGTCGCTGGAAAGAAAGCATTATAATAACGATGTGAGCGTTTAGGCAGCTGTAACCACCACCCTCAACTTTCGAAAAAATCGATAAGAAAAGTCATTTACGGAACTAATTGATTGAGATAAACTCTGTATACAAACTTAAGGAAAGTATATTGATTGAAGTAAATGCTTCGTATGGAATTTCGTATTGGTTAATTTTTGTGTGTGTATGATTAAATTAAAAAACAAAGATTGAAATAAATTTTATTATTCCCTTAAATTTACTGTGATTTTTAAGTAACAGTTTGTATCTTGTAAAATTATTTTATTTTGCTATAACCGCTAATAATTATATTGACCACAGAGTAAAACACGTGCCTATTTGTATCAGATACTTACATTTTATAAGAGAAGAGTCACATTGTAAAAATTTCCATTTTGACGTAACAATTAAATCAGAAAGAAAAACGATCTTTTTACATTGTCAAAAACATTTAAATTACTTTGTGGAAAAGAATTTTTATTTCTGAAGAAACGAGAAACTAAATATTCATAGAAACTTTATATTTAATAGAAACTATAACAATATGTTGAGTTGTGAAATTAAAAGTTTTATTATAATATTTATTCTTCAATTAGAGTGTGACTGAATATAATCTTAAAAATTTTACAACAGAAGAAGGTGCTAATGAAAATTACTATTAAAGGAATTGATTGTAGATTAAATAGATCTACAATCAATTCCTTTAATAGTAAAATCAATGATGTAATTTGGTAAATTGGTTTTTGAGCGAGTAATTAACTGAAGTAGCTATATACATTATCGTTGATTAGAGATCATCTCTGTGGAAATAATAAAAGACTAAGAACAATAACTTCTCAAACTATATTTTTACACACATTTATAACAAATATTATTTTTTACAACAAATTCTTATTAATACTTAACATCAGAGGATATAAGTATTATAATAAATTATAAGAATTATTTTTTAATGATCAGAGTTAATTTAATTACATACATTTTCTAAACTATATTTGCCATAAATTATTTATGTCATAAAATTGTGTATTTCATTCTTCAAGTGATTATAAATTAATGCTTTGGAGTTTTAACCACAAAAATAACGTTATTAAACTTTATTAATGATATATTAATGACTTTATTTAATAATTAAAATAGTAAATAATGGGAAAAATATAAGGGAAATTTAATATAAAATTATATGACGTATTAAACTTTTTTCCTTCAGTTTTCACAATTCTCAGTTTTAAACAATTATTTATTGGAAACTGTCCTTTCTGAATTTTAAGAACATCATTGAATTTTAAGAACTAAAGTATTTTTAGAGAAACAAGTTCACGCAAATGTAATTTTAGATAAATGTTTACACATTTGACATTAAGAAAACTGAAAAAAGATTATAAAGAAAACGATAAACAAAAAATAATCATTTGATTTGTTGTGTGTCAATAAATTTATCAAGCTTGAAAATAATTGATATTCTCTTTTATGATACATAATAAACATCACACTGAAGTAAATTAAAAAAATTAACACCCAACAAATGTATATTATATTTTACCATTTTGATATATCACTTAGATACTTTTGATACATTTTTTTCTTGATTATATTCATTGTAATTTATTGCCACTATTAATAAGTATTAGAAAGAGAAAATTATTATGATATGTAAACAAAAGGACTACATAATATCAAACATAAATACTTCATTACATTTGAAAATTAGGAAAATTATAATTTTAATAAATTATTGGAATTTCTTCTTCTAATATAAATTATTAAAAGTGTAACCATTAACAGATAACAATGAATAATTATAAAGATAATAAATCAAATATAAATTAAATTAAATAAACAATGAGGCTAAGCGGTGGATTAGAATTGATATTTATATACTTTGAAGTGAAAATAATGAACTAAAGAAAGCTACAACAGTATATATATATATATATATATATATATATATATATATATATATATATATATATA
>CM075851.1:14596799-15011799 GCA_037975125.1 Latrodectus hesperus | reverse complement strand
AGTGATTTTTGGTAAAAAATTGTATTTACTTTGTTTTACGAATACTTTTCTCCATATATGAAACATTTTATTTAAAATTTATTAATCTTTGATCATTTTTGGAATCCTCTAATTTCTAAATTTAAGAAACGTATACCTTTGATTGAATTTCAGAAAAAGAACTTTCAGAATTAAATTTTAAAAATCACTATCTCTCTTCAGAATAAACGTTTGAAAAAGTTCTGTTATTAATTGAATGAATAATTTCGATGAGAAAATCTTAATAAATTGGTAAAACCAGTTGTGTGTATTACTAAGTATTTGCTTATATTTATGATTACATGAATTACAATCTTCCTAAATTGTAATTTATGTAATCCTAAATATAAGCAAATACTTAGTAATACACACATTTATTATACTATAAAAATCTTTACAATGAAATTTTTTTCAAAGCTTCCTGTCTAAGTATTTTGTAGTTGTTTTTTACATATTTTATTTAAAGTTTATTGAATTATTTAACATTTTATAAAAATGTTAAATATTAATTCATTTTGCAATGTATTTAATTTTTTATTCCATATTCCAGAGCCAAATATCCAGTAAAATGATTGAATTTGAAAAATTAATTTCCTATAATCATCTTACAGAACTATTACTTGATACAGGATGAAGTTAAATTAAAATACAAGAATAATACACAGTAAAAATAAGTCTTTTCTGATAAATATTTGTTATCAGTAACCTTAATTGAAGATATTAAGAAAATTACTGAATACAACTTATCAATCATTATTATTTGTTATTACTAGATTATATATATATATATATATATATATATATATATATATATATATATATATATATATATATATATATATATATAATCTAGTATATATTAGGTTGGTGCGGTATGAAATGTCGGATTCTCTTTACATGCGGACGTTTTCCTCCCTGTTTTCGTTATACTTTTGTATTTGGCATAACCTCATTCATACTCGTATTGTCCATTGCCAGAGACTCATTTCAGCAAAATAGGTTTTCTCGAAGGTCTTCCCTATTTTATTCTTTTGAGTTTATTGCCGATATGAATTCTGCCGACATTCGCGTCATTTTCTTATATGAGTACAAACTTGGTAATAGTGCTGCAAAAGCTGCACGCAACATAAACCAAGCGTTTGGGGAAAATACGGTTAACGATCGGAAAGTGCAGCGTTGGTTCGAAAAATTTCGGACTGGCGATTTTTCACTGCAAAATGAGCCGCGCGGAAGACCCAAAACGTCTGTGAAGAATGATGACCTGAAGGCTCTAGTGGAAGCGGATCCAGCCGTATCCACGAGGGAACTTGCTATCAGGATGAAAGTTGATCATACAACGATATTGAGACACCTTTCTGAGATTGGCAAGGTTAAGAAGATGGACAAGTGGGTACCGCACGCACTGACAGAGCGAAATAAGCTGGATCGGTTAAACGTATGCTCATCATTGCAGCATCCACCATATTCACCGGATCTCTCGCCGACCGATTTTCATTTTTTCAAGCATTTAGAGCTGTTTTTAAGGGGCAAACACTATGAAAATGAAGACAGTTTAAAAAACTCGATATCAGAGTTTATTAATTCTAAAGACCAAAATTTTTTAAGACAGGCATCTACGCTTTAAAATCTCATTGGGAAAAGTGTATTGAAGCGAATGGAGCATACTTTGATTGAATAAACAGCTTTTTAAGAAAGATATGCAGTTTTATACAATCACTTAAGAATCCGACATTTCATACGCATCAACCTAATATATATATATATATATATATATATATATATATATATATATATATATATATATATATATATATATATAGTATATATGGAATTAGAAAACAGTGCCAGCATCCTTAAAAAATATTTTATCTTCAAACTTTTTTCTGAAACATTTTCTGTCAGCCATGATAAAACGTTTACTTAATAATATAGAAACAGTTAAATGAAGATATTTAACAATTTAATGTAAATTCACATATATTCAGTATTAAAAAATATTTAACAGCTAGATTTAAAGATATTAATAAATAAGCCAATTGGAACACATACCCCATCTAAAATTGCTTTTAGTACTAAATGATAGTTTAAATTATGTATAAACACAATAGACTTTTTCGTCAATTTTAGTTGATATATTTTTATATTTAATTGAACATAATGTCTTAAACTTGATATAAAATGTGTTTTAAAAATTATTATAAAATATGAATAATTAATAAGAAAATTAAATCTCATTTCCTATTAAACTGTAATAATAAGAAAATTTAATTTAGCACAGATGATTATAAACAGAAATTCTTATATAATTGAAAAAGGAAATTTTGACTAAAATGTAAATTATTCTTAGTTTTAAGAAAATTTTGAAAAACTGATGTTTTACTTAATATTGAATATAAAAATCCATAATAACATTTTATAAAACGTTGTTAATTTGTTCAAGTTTTTATATTAATATAGTTAAAAACTTTTAAATATTAAGTTGTATAATTATAAAGTTTTAAAAGTGTAGTTTTCGAATTTAAACTTGTAAAACTTTGTAACTGCATGAAGTGAATGTTTTAAAATGCTTATTTGTAAAAATGATTATAATGATATTTATATAATTACTTTTATATTCAAATAATTCCTATATTTCCATATAAGTTAAATTAATAAATATAATTCCTAAAAGTGTTTTATTTTTACTTTATTTGGAAGAGGAATTTATTGAAAAATGCTTCTTTTTTTTTAAAAGATAAAATTTAACAACATAAAAACAATATCAATCCTTTCATTTCTGTGACTCATTTGCATATACAGAAGTAAAAAAATATACATAAAAATGATAAAATTGATCAAAACTAATGATATTTTATTTACACAGGAAATATTTTCTTCCTTATATCTTTGATTAATAATGTTATAACATTTTATTTCATGCTCTGAATCGAAGCATAAGAAGATAATTTTTATTGTTTTTTTTCATTAAAATCTTAGATTTCAATTTAGTAAATTGAATATATTTCGAAGCACTTGTTAATTTTTCTTTAAAAAAGCGAAAAAAAATTATACTTCAAGAAAGCTAGATTTTGATTGTCCTAGATAGCTGTGATTTTGGGAAAACGGTAAGAGATAATTATTTTTTAGTTTGCATTTTCGTTACTGATTATGGTTGAAAATGTAATCGTTATCATTCATGAATATTTCTTTTTTGAAAATCATTAAAATAGCAAATAATCAAGTTTTATGTAAATAGTAAAATTTTGAATAGCAATTGAACTTTATTCTGTTATTAATTATTATTATATTTTAGCAAATTAAATTTAGCAAATTAAAATATTTTAGCTTTATTATAGAAAATTCTTCCGAAAAAATATGTAGCTATGAGTATAAAAATGAATATATTGAAATTCATTTTTATATTAATAGTTATATATTTTAATATGTGATATGAGAAGACTGGTGCAAAGAAATGAATTTGTTTATCTTGAGCTCCATTTATTCTGAAGCTATTTATTATCGTTCTTTTTGTGTATAAGCCAACAAAAATAATCAATAATAAACACATGTTTGACTGCAGAAGAAATATTTAAATCTACATTACAAAAATTACCAATGAAATGTGTAATTTCTTTTTTTATGATAAAATATATTAAAAAGTGTAAACAAAGACTTGAAAAATAATTTTTGAAATTTGTAGTTAGTAGATGGGTATTGATGGATATGAACGATTTTTCCGATTTTACTTGAATGGCTTATTTGCTATTTAGATGCTCGTGAAAACTAAAAAAAATTCTTTTTTAAAATAAAAATGAAACTTTCCTTACTAAAATGAAAACAGAGAAAATAACAGAGAGCGAATTTTCATTTTTACTTCGAATAAAGTCATTTTTTAATAATTTTTATATAACTTCAAATAAAGTTATTTTTTAACATTAAAAGTAAATCACCTGTAAATAGTAATTTGTTTTTATTGTTACTAGATTTATTTTTAATCTTCCTAGATTTTTCTACAATTTGTGCACATTTAAAAAAAATTAAGTTGGTTAACCTTGTTTTAAGTATTTTATACTAGTATATTAATAAAATTATTATCATTATTTAATAATTATTTATGTTGAATTAAATAAAAATGTTTGCTTTTAAAGTTCCTTTTTTAATATTCGATTTTATTTTGGTGTGCAAAAATGTGAAAATTTAAATATATTTGTTATAAATTTTCCATTACAAAAGATCACATAACTATTTCTTTTATCAAAAGATTGTAATTTCCATAAATTAATAGCTATTTTGCTGGAGGTTTTCAAAATGGGAGTTTAATTATGTTGTGTTTGAGAATTTTTACTCCTGAATTTAAAGGGGTTATGCCAGAGCTAGTTTTAGCGCTGAATATGAATAAATTCTTGCTTTTCCTGAATTTTATTAATGTTAAACTTATTTTAGTTGCTTAAATGTGTATGAATCTACCTTTGAATAAACGCGGAATATGTTTTTTTCTTATTTTATTAGACATAAATATGAAGAATATTTATTTTGTTGCTTAATTTTTTATTTCAATTAAATTTTTTCAGTATCATAAATCTCTTTTTTGAAAATTTTTCACTGTATTATATATATATATACATATAATTTTTATTTTTATTATTTATAGTTACTTTGTTATTATTAATAGAATTTTATAATATTATTTTTTGTAGTTTATTCCTATATACATACTTTTCAGCTGTATATTACACGAAATCTATTGGATTTTTCTGGTTTTCATTTGTAATCAATTTATGCTTCTTCAATTTATTTCAATTTTAGAAAATATTTTTCCTGACAAAAGGAAATTCCCTCTTTTCTTTACAAATAAAGTAATGTTAATACCAGGGCAAACAACGTTTACTGTTTGCTTAGAATGAAAGCTTCTTTCACCAGAAAGGGAATAAATATCCAGTTAGGGCAACAAATGATCCCTGAATTTTTTCTAGGTGGATAACAAATATGCCTCGAACGTCCAATTTTATGTAACACCACTTACAAGATACTTACGATTTTAGAATCTATAAATAAAAATATATTTCCTAACAAAATTGCATGTAGGATTTGTTTTTGCATGAGACATAAGGTTTTATTTCTCCTTTTATATTGAGTAATAGAATCCTTTTATACACTATTCTTTAGAAAAACTAACTTCTGGGAATGAGTGAAGCATAAAATGGAACAAATACTGGGAAATAGCGCAAAAACTTGAAATGAAAATGCATCACAATTCAAAAGATAGGAGGTCGAACTTTTAATGACTGAATACAAATTCAATCATTTTTTTATTCTTTTGTGCAGTACTCTCAACATTTTCAAGATTAAAAAAAGTATTTTATTTTGAAAGAGTAAGCTCAGTAAATTTTGAAGTTGTTGTAATCTGTCATTGTCTCAGTATGTTATATTAATTGGAAAAACTATTAAAAATTATAGTGATTGTGGAATGATCAACTAGCTGTTTTTTGACAGAATTTGACCCTCTCTTATAAACTGATGTTCGTAACGATCTTGAATACTTTCAGATGCATTGGTTCTTACCAAATTATTTTCAATAGGCAAACATTGAGCATAGAAAGTTAAAACACTCTGTATAGTTTCTAATTTAAGTAACTCAAAACAATCTCTAATTCATGGGATAAAAATATTCATTATATGAATTAGGAACTGAATAACTTGAAACTATAAAAATTACATATTATCCTTTTCCCTTTATTGAGTACATTATCTTTTTACCTTCATTATATATATATATATATATATATATATATATATATATATATATATATATATATATATATATATATATATATATATATATATATATATATATATATATATATATATATATATATATATATATATATATATATATATATATATATATATATATATATATATATAATCAAAATTTAAATATTTGCGATCAGTATTACAATGTGAATACTATAATCTTATCTGATAGATTTATATTTCATAATCTTTCATTCAGCGATCTCATATTTTTATGTATAACATTCCCTTTAAATAAAAGTTCATATATTTATCTTGTCTATTAGAGATTAAAAACAAAACGATTAATATTTTATATTACTTGGGGACAAGTATATTAACTTATATTAATATAAATTTTCGTATTTCTAATTATTATTTCCTTACAAGCAAATCACTGACACTGTCATAAATTCTCGACTTTTATGAGGATCTATTTGTTTCTGTCTAACACGATTACTTACTTTTACCGAATGGTTTCATGAAAAATATAAAAATTATTTCTGAAGGTAACATTCCTTCAAATATTTTAGATCATTCTTCATTCATCAACTTAATTAAATATCAATAAAATATTGAGCATACCTGAAGAAATATAGGCTATATCATTGAATATAACTGAATTATCATTAAAAGAATTCAGCATTACTGCAAGTATGAAAATCATAAATATGAAAGCATCAGGAATAATGAATATATAATTTAGTAGATAAGCTAATACAATTCACTTTAGCATGATTTATCTAAGTTAAGGGCCGTTTATTTTGATTTACAGCTCATTTAACTCAGAATCATTATTTCCAAAATATTTCTTTGAGTTTTACTAAATCTAAATATAAACAAATAAAATATTTCCTTTATTTATATTTAATTTAATTTATATAAAAACTAAGAATTCCTATTCCTATTTATCAAAGGGAAAATAAATAGCAAGCATTTAATAAGATTCCAGGTAAAACCGTCATAAACGTTATTTTTTGAACTTTGTAATATTATAGTTTAGATAATCTTTAAGTGTGAATAGAAAAATTCAGAATATCGTAATGACAAAAGTCTAAGAAGAAAATATTCGGCATAAAATTTAAAGGAAAAAGAAATAGAAAGTATTGGAAAGTTCTTAAATAAACCATCCGAATTAGAGGCACTTAGAAATGTGTAAGATATATAAAATTAGATTAAAGAAGCCAAATATAAGCAGTGTCGTGAAAGAAAATTCTTGTAGAATTTTAAATTTTCGAAGGTATATAGTAATTTGTAATCAAGGCTTGTGCTCAGCATATTTTAAAAATTTAAAGGGAAAACTTTGAAAGAAAGAATTGGTAGATTTTATTAACTTTTTTGAGGGATTAAACTACTAAATAAACTTGTTTATTTTTTGGGTTGTCTCGTAATATTCAGGAACTATACTTTTCCTGATTTTGGCATGGTTTCTTGGAAATTCTATGACTAAAGTTCATGTTCAATTCTTACTTCAAGTCTAGATATATTCTGAAGTTGGGAATCTACTTTAAACTGCAGAGATCCTGTCTAACTATCTATCGTGATTATTGGCTGACAAACAAACCAAACTTACACATGTGTAGCAACTAACAGGAAATAAGCCATTATAGTTGAAACAAATTTTGTAAATCTTAATAGTTTTTTTTAAATCCTGTAAAGTTAATAAATCATGTTCTAGAGCATTTAATCGCAGTTATCACTTTTATACATTCGAACTTATAACATTATAACAACCTCGAATTATACAAATTTTGATATAAACTTAAAATTTAAATTCATAGCATGATGATTTATTTGTAAACATATTAATACTCTATATATACCTTACGTTAATAAGTTGTTGTTATTGAAATTACGAAAGGTAAAGTAGTGAATATTAATGACCGGTATTAAGCTGTTAGTGAGTTTGTTAAATTTGTGGACAATTTCGCCTACAGTTTGTGATTTCATTTTTTCCCAAATAATAAACTGTTTTGATTTTTCCTGTCATATAAATAAATAAAAAATATTTGTAAAAATATAAAAAATATCGTAATATTGTTTATCAAGAATAGAACTATAATATATAAGATGAAATTACATTTTTTAAAAGTATTGTTGAACCTCTTTCTCTCTTTTGTGATTTGTATCCTTTTAAATCCATAGTTTTTGAAAATAATGTTCTTTATATTTTTCATATTTATTAATGATCAAAATTTTTAATATTATCTGTTACATATTATCGTTCATTAATAAAGCTAAGATAAGAAATAAGAAAGCTTACTCTTTTAATTTTATAAAATAAAGAGAGGTTGTTAAATAAAGAGAGTTCTTGCGTGAAAGGAGAAATTTACTCGAAAAAGGTAATATATTCTCTTCTTGCTCTGGTTTTAATATCATCCAAGCTAAATTTCCGTGAACATCAACCCGTTATCTTTCCAAAATCATAATAATTGCCCGGTTCATAGCTAATGACACACGAGAATAATCTGATAGTTAGGAATCAACTATAATCAGCTGTTTGACGTTTTCGCTTGAATAACAATCATCAACAATCCATGAAAATGGGAATAGTAATGGCAATGAGGATTCAGCAGGAATGGCCATTATTGAAACAAATGCCTTTACTTAATGAATTTAAGCATGTAATTGCCATTTGTCAAACGATACTATTTAATTTACAATTAATTAAAACAAAGAATAAAATAATGACACACACACAGTTATTTAAGGCACAATTAATCATATTTTTCTTTTAATAAATGAATTTTTAAAATAGGTTAATTTTAAAAGTTATTTATAAAAACAACTACAGCACAATATAAAAATTTGAATTTCATATTAAATTTAAAGTACTGCAAAGCCCGTTAAAGGATATATAAACTGTTACATCTATCTACATTTCTTTTAACTGTTGGATAGTACAATAATATTGAAACTTTGTTTCTGGAAGGCTATTTTCATTAAAAATATCGATAAATCAAATGATAGATAGTTTTGATAAAAATGGTCTTTTTAATCTTCATTTATTATATAATATTTCATTTTTTAAAATTTATTCTTAAATTGTTAGCAATTGAATTTAAGCATAAGTTATATAATGTAAAATTTTCCAATGAGAACAACTCTACTGTTTCTATAAAATTACTTTATAAAGCAAAAAATACTAAAAATATCCTTGATTTTTTATTTAAACGCAAGAAAACATTAAAATCTTGAAAATGTAATATACTTGTTTTGATATTTATTTACTTAGAATTTTTAATTTTCTTGGAGCATTTTTTAGCTATGCGTAATAAAAATGTAGTTATTTTATTCGCTTTTTAATCATACAAAGATGCTTCATAAATGGATATATATTTGAAATAATGCGTATAATTCTTATATTTTATATAACGTGTAATAACTATAACAACAAATGCCGCTGCTTTTTATTGTTGACTTGACATAAAATTAGCATTACTTGGCATGAAACATCTATCTAGTGTGAATAATCTGCCCATTCACCACGTCTTCTTTAATCTTGGAGAAGATCGATATGACATTCATATCACGTAAGACAATCCCTTTATGACAAAGTGAAATGTCCGAATCGCGTGATAACTCATTATTTGCTCATTCCCTATTTTATATCAGTTTTTGATGATAAATATTTTGAAAATGAATTATGGCTTCTCATTTTTTTGGTTCAACTTCTGAAAGAAAATCAATCAGTCTCGTCTAAGGAATTTAGGTTTCCATACATTTCTTTATGAGCATAATAATTGATTCATTGAAATCCTGAGACATGATTTAAAAAAAAACTGATCCTGTGTAAGCAACAAAAATTCATCAATTATTCGCACTTTGAAATGCCAGCAGTGAAGGTCTCGATAGGGGAATATTTTTTATAAATAATTAAGGTAATCTTTTTTTTTGAATGCAAACAGGAAAAATTGATTATTTTTAAAAGATTAAGGAGAGCAATATATTTATCATAAGATTTTATGGAAAAACCTTTTTTAAAAATGTAATAAAAATTTATATGTTAAGAAAAAATTTAAATGACAATAAAGGAAAAATAATGAAGAAAGAAAAAGTATACTTGACCAACAATTCTTCATCAAACGTTTGGTAAATTTAAATGTATGGATAACTGAATATGAAATAGCAAACATATATTTAATTACAAAACAAAATAGACAGAAAATATAATAATTTAATGAAAATATTTAAAAGCAAGAGTTAAATTAAGACTACATTATATATCTTTAATTATACTCGATAAGAATTGAATGTAGAGAAGCTTACATTCTGTTTTTTAAAGTAAATTAATCAATGTAATCAGAAAAATATAATTTTCCATTTGTAAACATTTTAGCTGAAATATTTGTTAATTTAAACCATTTGTTGAAATGTTTTTAAAGCTTAAAATAACAGTCTTTAATTTTTTGAACACATTTTTTAAAATATTAAATTAAAGCTATAGTAATTTATTTTTAAATAAGGCAGCCCGCGGTGGTATGGTTAGTTAGGATATCTTTCACATTATGGGAAAGTAATAAGTTAGAATAACACGCAAAACCCAACCAAAGATCCGTCCTGTTAACTATATGGGAATTAGGGCATGTAAAATATAACATGATCGCAATCTCTTCTGAGTGAAATGATGTCTCTGAAGATGATATATACAATCAACTTTAGCATTTGTATTATGTGAGGATAAAGTTAATTTTAAGTTTTATTTTTCATTCATAGTAAGCTGTATTTAAAACTCTCATAAGAGACATGCGGCTAATGATTTTGACATTTATAAGTTTATATAATGAAGTAGAATAACAACTTGTGACTCATTCAATTGAAAGGTCTCATCTCTCTAATTGATTTCGTTAACAAAAAATCGTCGAATAATAAATAGTTTAAGTTTCATAGGGAATTAAGGACATATTTGATTTGAAAGTATTTTAACCAAACACACAAGCAATTATCTTTGGTGAAAAATAAAAAAAAGTTATGGGAATAATGTCACATTAAAATTGCGCTTCCAGCCGGTGCAAGAAAAAGTTCAATACGAAGATCAACATTTTTATTACATTTTTTGACTGTGATTATCGTATTGCAACATCTTCCTAAAACATTGCAATGATGGTTCAAGCACATACAGAGGCTTAAAAGTGGTATGCAATCTTTCAAACTATAAAAATAGCTGATTGAAGGAAATATCATTACACAGCCAGACAATCGGTTGCCTTTTGGGTCTGCAGATATGGTGAAATCAAACGATGCATGAAGATTTGGTCAATAAGTGCAAATGATAGTGTCAGGACGATAACAGTGAAAAATTGGATGCTCCAGCAAATCAGTTGCTATAAATGCTTTTCAAAACATCAGTATCAAATATTCAATCTTCTTATGTATGGCAAACATGACAATCTGCAGAAGACTGAGAATACACAAAATTTACGCACTCATAAATAGTGACTCTGCTTACTTTTCATTTCAGTACATATTAAATCCAACTGGTTGCATTGGTACTCAAATGGAATAGCATTTGGCAAAAAATTAATAATTTTTCGAATATCAGTTATACACATTTTTCAAAATTTCGATTTAAAATTAATCTGAAAATAATTTTATCGTTTCTTAAATGGCATTTTTTCATTCTTTTAATCCATTTTAATGTGATTCTAGAATATCCAATTCTAGAATCTCGTGTTCCAACGTATGAGAACCGAGCTGGCAGCCGAATGGTGAGCGCTCTTGACTTCGGTTCAACAGTTCGTGGGTTCTAATCCCACTTTGGGCATGGATGTTTGTAGTGGTTCGGAATCCACTTTAAACCGTAGGTCCCGGTCTAATTAGCCCTCGTGTGCAAAAAATGACCGTTGAGCGACAAACCAACCAAACCAACGTATGAGAACCATGAATTCTCAGATGCTTTTGTGCTTAATCATGTTCGAAATACATTCTAAGCAAACTCGTAGAAATTCTAAATTTGTTTTTAGGAGACTCATTAACGTTATACTCATTTTTTGCTAAGCATTATCTTGTTAATTTATCCTTTTTTTAGGTAATTTTAGAAATTATAAGATTAATTTCCGACTCCTGTTTCGAAGTGTATCTTCATTAATGTCTTTCAAGTGTCAAAGCAATGTAGATATACTGTTTTATTATCGCATACCAGATTAACTTCATAAGGGTGTCACTGTTTGCAAGTCTTCCATCCTTTGACTATTGTTTCTAACACAGATTCAGACAGTGGTTCGTAGACTATTTTCTATAATCAGTCCCTTTGCCATTAGTTTTATGACATCCCAAAGTTTCCAACAAAATATTTATTGAAAATTAATATGGAATATGTAATTCATCACCGACCGATGGCTGAGTAGTTAGCGTTCCTGACTCCTGAGCTGTTGGTCCCGGGTTCGAATCCCGGTTTCTGGAATGGATGTTTCTTTCCTTCTCAGTTCTTTCTGTGTTTCTCTGTCCTTTCTTCTGTGATGTTGTATGAATGTGTCCCACCCTGTAAACGGGTTTGTGGTGATATGGCGCTGGTAACGCTACTCGCCTCCGTAACTTGGTTCACAGGTGCTCGCTGGGTAACGACAAATGAGTAGCAGTTTCAGGCCTAGTTGTGGCATAAGGTTCGTCAACAAAGTTTCCACCGTTGGAAAAAATATTTATTTGTTTTGAAATTCAATATTTGTCTTGTAATGTAAATTTTGATGATTTTTCAATGCATATTTATAAATGTTTACTAAGGCCTGTTATGGTGGACTAATATACGCAATGAAATACTTTATATTATTGGTCTTAAAAACCTTTTTGAAGCATTACAATATTGCATTTATATTGTTCACGTGTTAAAACAGTGCTTAAATCAGATATAAGTTGTTATCGGTTCTTTCTGTTGTTGAAGCAAAATGCGATACTTTTTATTTATGGCCTTAACTAGATATTTTCCCCATTGTTTTGCTTATTGTTTACATTAACTATAATTCTAACAATAGATTTCACAAAAGCTGTGGTTTTTTGATACATCTAGATTTTTTAATATTTACTAGATACTGTTTATTCTGTTTTCCTCTCCCATTTGATCTCTTCTTTTAATGTCTTTTAAAAGTGCAGCATTTATCGATTACTGTAATTGCTACTTTAGAAACAATTTAAGTGGAATCTCTTTTATATGTTCTTTAAAATCTTTGATGGTTTTTTTGTGTGCTTGACATAGCTGCATTTATCTCAATCTGCTGGATTGATCTTAATCTTGTGATTTTACACTTTTTCTTTTTTTTTCATTGATATATATATATATATATATATATATATATATATAGATACATACATACATACATACATACATATATATATATATATATATATATATATATATATATATATATATATATATATATATATATATATATATATATATATATATATATATATATATATATATATATATATATATATATATATATATATATATATATGTGTGTGTGTGTGTGTGTAATTCAAAACTTTATGATTTTTCAAACGCAAGAAAATTCTTTTTAATTAAATTTCTTGAAAGGAAATGTAAAAATTGAAGCAATGTGATGAATTTTTAATCTAAAACGTTAGAAATAACTATTTATGAATGTAATTCTTTAAAACAGAGGGAAAATGAAATTAAACCTATAAGCATAATATACCATTTTGAATCAACACATTATAAGTTTAAAATATTTTAAAGCCTTCACAATAGTGGAAAATTTAATTGTTGAAGCTCTGGAAAACTTTTAAATAGCTACCTGATTCCGAGATAGAAACGAAGCAGAAATACAAAACCTATCTTTTAATAGAAACTAATATGTAACAGTGACTAGAAATGAACATAGAAACTTCCCCTTTGAACGCAAATATCATTAATATACGGGTCATCGCATGTTTATGAATGATTATTGTTATGAATTTACAAATTCATTCAATGTTTAAGTTCTCTATTTTATAATGAATTAGGTTAGTTAGGCTTTTTGAAGAGATGGGCGATAGAAAAAATTTAAATACCAAACTTTAATCTCCTTTGACAACAATTTTCACGCGTTAAGTGCAAAAAATTTGATTGAAAAACTGATTTTTTGCTCAAAGATGAAATGCAATTTATTTTAGTTTTGATAAATTATTTTTCTTTCTCGATCTGAGTCGCAATAAAGTTCTTAACTCTTTACGTCACTACAGATTATATTTGAAATACATGCATGCCATCATTGAATAAGTGTATTTTGACTTAAAATCTTATATCTATTTCAAAATATTTAAAATCTTATTTAACCCATTACCTTTTCTGAGTGTTTTTCTTCCTTTCTTTATTTTCTGCCTATTAAAATGTTTAATTAAAAAAGCATATTTGTTCGTTATCAAAGTACTCGTAATAATGGATATATTTATTATTTAAAAAAAAGCTATTTTGCAGAAGAAATTTCATTTTTATAACTGTATGCATTTATTTATGCATCATTCATTACTACATCGATTTATTATATAGAAATAGATAGTTCTATTTCTTTATGAAACAAAGAAAACGTCATTATCAAACGAATTTATAATAGATTTTATTTAACAACATGCTAGTGAATTTTTAAGGAACTATATTTGTTATCATGGCATTTCACACAAATAAGTAATTTATTAAATATTACTTACTTGAATGAAATGGAAGCTTAGGATACTTCGAAAAAATGAAAGTGCAAAAAAGTATATTTATTTGTAAAATTTTAAAATTATTGTTTATTTGCAATATCCTGAAATAATTCATAGCGTTTGACAGCTATGTTTAAAGAGAAAAACAAATGTATTAATAAATCGGAATAAATTTATGCTGTAATTAGTATATTATGTAAAATATTCAGTTAATATTCAAATATTTATTTCTGTTACATAATAATTAGGTTTCAAAAACAAAGGATTGTGAATTTATATGATAATCGTATTTATTCATTTATCGGTAAAGTTTGTATAAAGTTAGTAAATCATATTACTGAATTCAAGGTAAAATAATAAGTTTTTGTATTCAAAAAATGTTTTGGTGTTAAAAAATAATTAATTTCAAATTAAAAGTAGTGATACTTCATTTGAAATGAATCACTTGATAATTCATGTGAAATATCTGTTTTAAATTTACTGTTAATGTATACACATAAATTTTATGTTTTACTTTTGTGCACATAAGAGCACATAACACAAAATTTATCTGCAACATCTGAAAATTAAAAATTACAATTTAAGAAAATGACACTAAAATTATGCATTCATTATTATATAAGCTCAAAGGTATTAAAATTTATTTGTCCCTCTGTTGTCAAATTACAAAGCAAACTATGAATACTTAATTTTTATTTTATTCCATTTTGATCTAAAGCAGAGGTGCGCAAATACTTTTAAGCGCGGGCCAAAATGAAATTTTCCAAATGTCTCCCGGTCTTTCAAAATGGAGGACTACACTGCGTATGCTGTGCACACGCGAATGTTTTGGATGTTTTTTTCCCTGCCCAAGAAATGTTTTTGACAAAAACACTGTAAGTATCATTTTGAAGCATTTGCACAGAAAAATTTGACAGTTAATAAAAGATAATAGTAAAAATAAATTGTCTTACTTAGGTGTATATATGCGAACAATTTGTGCCCAGTACAATATGTCACGTAATTTTTAAAGAAATATGATCCATTATATTAAATTAATAATCATTAAATAAATCAGTTAATGAAAGATTTTATTATTTATTTATTTATATCTTAACGATAAAAATTACTTTATTATGATCATAGTTATTATATTTTTATATTTATATCACATTTTGTAAATATAATAGTAAATAGAATTATAAAAAGAAAAGACAAACATGAAAGCTAAAATAGTATAGTTTTAGTTAATGCGAGACGTGAAATCTGGAGTGTTCATTTGATATTATTTCTTAAAAATTTGGATCCAAATCACTTGCAGCAATTCTTAATACCGAGTGTAGATTTTCGTCAGTAATTTGTGATCGATATTTATTTTTCGTGTAAATCATTAACAAAAATGTTCTTTCATAAATATATATTGAATGAAGTATTTTTGAACATAGTTCAAAAATGTGTGAAATGTTCTGTATTCAACGCACCGTAGAAAACTCTCAACTCGTTTGAGTGACTTTAGACTCTAAAGTTTAAGTTTAAATTGCTGAAAAATATTTATCCAAAATAAGACTGCTTTTTACTGAGCAACATTTTTTTAATGAAACACTAAATTTTTTGCCTCATATGCATCCTTTTTACATGTATTGCATCCATTTTATATAACTATAATTTTCATGGAAATCTTCTTGTGTTTGGGTTGATAGTTTTTATTCTGAATTATTACTTTAATCTGTCGGAATTATTAAAGTGTAAAATGAAATATCGTTTTATTGGAATGCTTTTATGTTTGCCATGTTTTGATAACATGCTTGAAAATTTTGTAAAATCAAATTTTCTTCTTTCTCTCTCGAAAATCAAAAGTACAAGAAGATTGGGATATGTTAGACACATAAATGAAAATTGTACATATTGTTACACACATATTAGGTTGTTGGGAAAATTGTTTCGTTTTTCTTATAAAAATGAAAAACTTATAGCGACTGAAAATTTAATTGAATTGTATGTTGGCAATTCTAGTGCAATAACCTTCGCCATCTTTTTTGTAGTACCATGAATCCACACTCACAAAATGGTTGGTTTTTACTAGCAAAAAACAAATCCAGGTGCCAAAAACGAAATTACTTTCCGAACAACCCAATAGTTCCCAGATGAAGTAAACTGCGCTGGTGCTTAAGGTGAAATAACTGTGCACTATTTATAATTCCTTTGGACTGCTGTAGATGTTAGCATACATATTCACAGCAAAAATTCTCTGAAGAGAGATTTTTCATGCAAAAAGTAATTATTTGTTTAAGTACTGACACTGTATTTCTAGATTTTTGGTAGTCTTCTAAACATATCACTCAGTTGGAAATGATATGTTACACAATGGAAATTAGTTGTTGTTGTTGCTTATGACACTTGGACAAGCCTTTGGCAGTGGGAATTAAGTCAATAAAGAGCGCCTTTCGTTTGGATCAGAGCACCACGAAGGTGAAACTATGACTTTGCTCTTTTTTAAGGTGCCTCGCGTAATTTTGAACCACGGTCAGGTGACGAAGCCGCACCTGAGCTGACACCCTCCTCTCCACATCCATGCCACACCAGCAGAAGGACTTTGGACGTCACATATTAACGTGGACACGTTCCCGACCCACGGAGCTCCAGCAACCCTGTGAAGAGAGTGCACCGTGGTCACCCTCCCAACCACTGCCCGCGGCAAATGATGCTTCACTTTGCTGAGCTTACGGGAAGCGGCGTGAAGCTACTGAGCCACTGGAGCTGTATGGAAATTAGTAAAAGTACTTATTTGAGTATTAATACTTAATAATTCAAGTGCTCTTCTCAATGGATTAATTGATCATCAGGTGCATCAGGACTGGATCAACAAGATTTTTTATTTTATTTAAACTTGCCATGACTCTTTCGAAGAACTGATTAGAGATCGTTATTTTAACTTTCTAGGCTATAAAAGAGCTTTTGGACTAATGTAACAATAATGATCAAAAACCAATAAAGTTATTAAGCTGTAACTTTTTTCCTCTTCGAGTTAAATGCAGAATGAGTTGCTGAAACACCACGGAAATTGCTTTAGGAGACCATGACGAAATTGTCGCAGAACACTGTATTCTCAGAATAGTAAATGTATGATAGTAAAGTAAAACAAAGTATGATAGTAAAGAGAGTTATTAACGATATGGTTTGTATATTATGTATCTAAATAAAATGAATGTCCCTGTATGATTTTCAAACAGTGTAAATATTGTATATATGTGTTTGGAAATATTTCTATGTATGAATTTTTAGATTTCACAAATCAAGATTCAAATTTCGTGACGATATACGTACGTTTCATAAAAATTTTACAATACGCAAATAAAGGAAATATATCTTCGTTTATTTGTGTTAATCAGTGATAAAGAGAATAACAGCTGTAATGAAAATTTTTATTGATTGATGATGACGAAATATGATGTGTTCAGGAAAATTTATTCAAAAGTAATACGCGAAAATGAATTTACTGAATTTAAAGGTAAATACAGTAAGAGGGTTGAAGTAAGGGAAGTTCAAATTTTATATCACTCTTCACAATTACTGAGGAATAAACTTGAAATGTGTGTACTAAAACATTTAGAAATACATATATTCAAGTCATTTTAAGATTTGAATTATATATTTTAAGCTTATATATTTCTCTCTCTCTCTCTCTCTCTCTCTCTCTCTCTATATATATATATATATATATATATATATATATATATATATATATATATATATATATATATATATATATATATATATATATATATATATATATATATATATATATATATATATATATATAATATTTCGGATAAAGCTCTAAATTAATTTAACAGCAATGTAGCAGAAAGTGCATGCAGAACAGTAATTTCATACATACATTTATGCTCCGATGTATTCATTCAGATCTATAATTTAGTGAAACCAAATTATGCTATATTGCTATATACATCAGTATCAAAATACCTCTTCTAATTATAAATACACATGGACGCGTATATTACATTTTCACACAAATCCTCCTTACTCTTTTCAATTTATTAATTTTAATAATTGTAGTTTAATACTCAATATATGCAAAACTATCCGATAACATTCATTTAAAAGATGAGAAGACAGAAACGTAAACTGTCTAATATCTTGTAATTTATTCCACTACACGTAGGATAAACATAATGTAATATGACATAGATTTCTTGGAAGGCAATAAATAATCTACATGTAGTAGGAAAGTTCAGAGCACGAAACGTAGGAAAGTCATACATACTGTCATTGTTAAAAAAGTTTATTAGAGAATAAGGTATGTTAAATATTTATCTGATAAACTAACTTATGAGCTAAGTTATATAAAATAACTCTAACTTATTATAAAAACTTATTAAATTACTGTCATATTAGACAACATGATGTCTTTCAAATATAAATATTTTTCTAACGAATTGTTAAATGATTAAAATTTTCAAGAGATTTTATTAAATAAACTTGTATAAAATGTTCTTAAAAGTACTACTACTAAATGATGTTTGTAGTTCAGATTAAAAGTGATAAAAATATTCTTGAAATGACACAGGAAGTTTATAACTGAAAGAGCAAAATTAGTTATTATAGAGTTTTTAATGAATTTTTAAATGAAGGTGAGTGTTAAAGTTGAAAATATAATCATCAGTATCTCTCTATAAGTATCTCTCATACAAATTTGCTTAAGAAAGACGTATTTGAATAATACATTTAAAAATTTCCAATAAAAATTATCTGAAATGTTACTTGGGATTTTTTTCCATTTGAAAATACAAATCAGGCATATTATCAAAGATCAAAGAAAAGTCCTTCAGAATGTATAAACCTTAAGTCTAAGTCATCAATTGTTCACTACGAATAAAAAACTAATTAAATTTTTCAAGTTACTTAGACATGACTCGCCGTAACGTAGTGATCAGTTTACGCATTTTGGAGTTGAAGGTCTTAAATTTGATTTCACAATAGTTGAGGAACGGGAAATGGACAGTGAGCTTTTGAATTCATGCCAATCAAAATAGATATTGGATATTGGAAGATTTTCCTTGCGATACGAAAATACGGCAGGCCACAATTTATGGAAAGTCTTTTCAGACATTAAAACATGTTGAATGCTCTAATGCTTTTTAATTCTTTTCAGCTGTAGATCTATTTGTGAAAAGATATCAAAAATCACATTGGTATGCTTTAACAATATAAATGACGAATGGGAGATATTTTGCACTATCCAAATATAAAACCATTTCTCTGCAAATATTCAATCATTTTATGACTGAAAAAAATTGTCAAAAGTCAGTTACAAGACATTTTATTGAACCTTTGTATTTCATATAAAAAATGCTTTAAACAAATATGTAGACCGGGTTCACTATTTAGACTATAAAATAACAGAAATGATATTTGTTTCTGTTTAGCAGCGGAAGTCAAATGCTGTATTCTCATTTCCTGTAAGCACATTTATTAGTTCTTGGAAATATTTTTTGCAATGCATAAATCCCACTATTTATCTCCATTTATTAAGGAATGGAAGATGTGTTGCACTATCCAAGTATGAAATTACTTCTCTACAAATATTCAATCATTTGATGATTGAGAAAAAATGGTTGGATCATTCACAAGTCACTGTTTTGTATCTTTATATTATTGCACGTAGAAAGTAGTGCTTTAAATAAATATGTAGATGAGTTCGCTGTCCCATAAATGATATTTGTTTTTGTTGAGTAGTGGCAGTTAGACGCTGCGTTCCCACCTCTTACAAGCACATTTGTTAGTTCTTGTATTTTTTGCAGTGCATAAAACAGCTCTTTATATTTGAAAAATTTTCGTGGGAAGTAAAAAGACAACAGGATTTAAAAAATTGTTGTTGTTGGCTTATTTTCTTTAAAGATCTGGCATTTGTCAGATCAACTCCAATTAATTGTTGACAGTTAGAAAGTCAATGACTAGGAAGGGATTATAGGATAAATCCTCCCGGGAAAGTCCGATGAAATTTAGAATATGTTTCGATGAGGCTGGATGGTCACAGCATTTTTTACAAGTGGGATAATTTTTTGTACCAAGTTCAAACGATAAACATTTTAGTTGTCCACTTGAGAATCTGACCAAGACAGTTTGAGACTTTTGGTGACATTTTATTTCCAGAAGAGTTACAGGATATGTTCCAGAATACCATTGGTGGTGGAATTTGCCAGATTGAATGTAGTCTAGATTTTTCAATAGAGTTAAATTCCTGATATGTAAGTGTTGAACCAGTGGGCATATCTTCCTCGCTACCCTCTTTGGCCAATCGATCTGCGGTCTCATTGCCACTAATATTTACATGGGATGGAATCCTTTGGAGACGCACAACATGTTCTTGGAAGTTCATTTTCAATTTCAGCAGAATAGATAAACTTGTTTCATCATTTATAGGCTTAAGGTAATGTATGAAGAACGTTATAGTTACAAAAAAGAACAAACAAACAAACAAAACAATGACATTTTATTTATAAGACTTGGTTGTGAAAAACTCACTTTGGTTAACTATATTTCGATTCGCATAAGCAGTTTTTCTAAGATTTTGTGCTTAAATATATGGAACCAGATTACAATGGATAACAATCTTAATAATCCATCTGAGCATTTGTCATACATTTTTTTGTATTAATATTGATTAAAAATATCATTAAATATACTTTTGATATCATTAGGACACCCACTACTTAACGTGTAATTATAAGTGTCAAGTTACATGAAATAACTTAGTACTTTATTTTTTCTCAGCAAACTTCTAAAAAAAATTAAAATCTTTTCTTTTGTTGAAGACTAACAAATAAGGCGTGTAACTATTGAAAAAGAAATATTTGTGAAAATGTATTTATCATTTGGTATACATTTTATGTACAATATAATGGGATTTATTTTCATAAATTATTATTTAAACGACGATTTATTGGTGAATGCTCTTTTAAACATTCATCACTTTAAGAATGTCTCGTGCATTTATTATCTCCATGAAGTTTTTTTTCTCTACAGTGCATAAGTACTTACAGATACTTTAAAATTGAAGGATGATATCACAATTCTTTAGTCTCATAAATCAAATTTATATTGCTTGAAAATGTTAGAACCATTCTTTTAAAAGCAATATTATTTTTGAAATGATGTATTAACTATTGGAAAAAATGCTTTTGATTTGTTTTTATAGATAAATATTTTAGAATGAAGTAGAGTTGTGCATCCTTTTTACTTTAAAATAATTTTAAAACATATTATTATTATTTAATATTATCGATTATAAAATCCAAATTTTTAATAAATAAATGATTTTACATTTATTGTGAAATTGATTGGCAAAATAATGCGCCTTCTCTTCTTTTTTTAATCACAAATATCAAATTAATTTGATATATTTTAAATAAACTGTTGAGAAGGGTTTTACGGCATTACCATTGAAAATAGTTTAAAGTTATGTTTCATTTGAGAATTATTAATGTTTTCACACTGATTTGGAGATATAAACAAATAATAACAAAATGGACTTACGTTCTTTATTCTATGATATATCATATAAAGATAAAAGTTAAAAAAACTTGTATTTTTTATCAGAAATTATAATTTTGAAGCAAATAACAAAAATGTATTTACAGTATATACTTTACAGTTATTGTTAATGTATTTATTTTTCAGTTATCATTTATAATAGTTACAAATAACTAGGTATTTCATATTTATTAAAGCACTTTTTCAAAAAGATATTGATGATTGATTATGAGAAGCCGTATATTTATAAATATTTAGGAAATAAAAATATAGGCTATAATTTACTTTCAAAATTACGTTTTCTGTAATTTTTGTTTCATTTTAATTTAGTTGAATAGTAAATGATTTGTTTTTAATAAATGTTTTTAACAAACTAATAAATATTTAGATATTATACAACTCACAGAATGATGATACAAGCCTTGACATAAAGCTGTTTTTTTAGCATATTTTGTTGTAAACAAATCAATGCAAATATAGAGTAATCAATAAAAATATTGTATATTTTACCACTAAATGAGAACCATTTGTATCGTCACATTTTATATTTATTTTTAGATATTTATAGAAGTTAAATATGAATGCACTATTTCGAATCGTTTCAATGATTATTGTAAAAATATTATTTTCGAATCATTAACTCGCATTGATTGAAAGAATGCTGACGTCAATTATAATTTATGGTTCCTTAACTTGAATGATTAAAACATTTTTTTAAAATGTTTACTTCAGAATGAGATTTATTTTCACAAACTTTTGTAACCATGGAATTAAGTTCTATTTTATTTTTTCTCATTTTTAATTTCATTTTTTGGAATAAATTCAAGGATGTGACAATTTATTCTGTTAAATCTAAGAAATTATATATTTTTGACAAAACATAATCTATAGCTTTGTAATTAAAAATTGTTATGAGGTAAATTACTGTTTCATTTCGTCTTTATATAAGATATTTTTATCAACAGTAATATCATAAATCTATGGGCCTGTACAGTAACAAGGTTGCTGGAGAACCAGATATGATTTTTTATTGTATAGGCTGTATAACCTGCCCCAGATTACTCAGGTTATCAGAAGCAACAGGCTAAGATGGCTTGGCCATGTCTGGAGAAGCCGGGAAAACAACCCCACTAGAATATCAACGTTTAAGAACCCCGAAGGATCCCGTGCCTCAGGAAGACCACTAACAAGATGGCTTGTTGATACTGAAAATGACTTCAAGATACTGAAAGTTAGGAGCTGGCGAAGTGTCACTCTGGACAGACTGGGCTGGAAATGGCGTGCTGTACAGGCAGCTAAAACCTGTGATAGGTTGTTACGCTATTAAATAAGAAGTAATATCATAAGGAAGATGGCTGGAATGTTTTAATACTTTAAAATTTTTTAGTTCTTAATTTGAAAATTTCAAAATGCCATTTCAACTAATTTAAAGGGTTTGGATTTGAATTTATAATAGAATAGCATGATTGAAAATGATTTCGAGGTATATGTATTGGGTTGGATCAACACCACTGTTAAACAGGAAAATGCTATTGTGTTTTGCATTTTGTACGTACATGTGTCTTGAACTTGGAAGTTTTACCAATATAACAACTAATATGATACTACCAACTAAATAGGACTTTTGTCAATGAGATTTTCCTTCGGAAGGCGACATGGGCCTTTTGAATCTTTTAAAAGTTTTTCCAATTGATAAGCTAGCATCCAATTACCAATAGGTACACAGTGTAGAGTCTCTTCTCACTCCTAAAGCTTAACGGTTGGATAATGATAAATTTCTTCACTGATTGATGTACATACAGGAATACAATACACATTTTCTATTGTGCAGTAGTGTCTGTGATAAAATATGGGGTATTTAACTCCTAAGTGCTTGATTTTACAAGTAATAGTGGCCAAAATTATATCTTGATGAGAATTTGAAAAATTTGTTGTTTTTGTACAGATTGTTTTTGTCATAATTCACTTACAGGAGCGAGTCCTTGAAAGGCTACTTTAAAATAAATGTAGTTATTTCTTAAAAAATTAAATTTTGATTGGTGAATAAAATGTAAAAATTTTGACGAGGGCGTTTAATTTATGGGTTACGATATATCATTCAGCCATATAGAATTAAAACTTATTGTAAGTGCTCTCAACAAAGTGGTTAAAGCATTTTTCTCTTTTCCATTGTGTTAATCTAATTACTTTTATTTTATATTCATGTAAGACATTGCTTGATCGATATCGTATCCTATTCCTATTTATTGTATCTAATTTAAAGCTTATGCTATTTTTAATAGTTCATTGCACATTTCTAACGACGTTTGTAATCATATAGCAATGGATTTTTTAGTTTTCGTTCTGAAATTGTTTGAAAATGTAATTAAATATTCTCTATTTTATCAATTTAAGTAACACAGAAAATGTGATCAAATATGTCTTTATTTTTAATTAAATTTTTTCAAAATTTCGCAAAATCAAAAAATTTTATTGAATGAGTAATCTCAGAATGTGGTTCGATTAACATTAGGAATACTTATAAGTATGTTACTTCTATGAGCGGTGCGGTGGTTTTTATTGTAATTTTTTAAATTATTATAGGTTTGATATCTCTGTAGTTTCTAACATAATTATTTCGTTAAGTTGTTTGCAAAAATAATTATAAAACTGTTTTTTGGCTTGGTGGTCGAATCGTAAATGTAAAATACACTTTACTATTTGTTAAAAAAATCAGTGGATTGAAGAAGGCTAGAACAACTGTCATTTGGTAAGATATCCACTATGCAATTTTAAATAACAAATAAGATTTTATGCTATTTCTTGTTCTAAAATAAGATCTGACCCGAAATGATTCTTTACATTTTTTGAAAAAGATCTTTTTCAAACACTATGAAATTTAGAATTTCTTCGTCATCAGTTTCAAAAGTTTAGTATGAAAATATATGATTATGCTGTTTATTCATCTTTTTCTCTAAAGCATCATAAAATAAATTTATTTTTCGTCTAAAAAATAGTTAGTCGTCACGCACGTACACACGCATGCACGCGCGCACGCACACACACACACACACACACACACACACACACACACACACACACACACACACACACACACACACACACACACACACACACACACACACACACACACACACACACACACACACACACACACACACACATATATGTATATAGGAATAAATTATGATATTAAAAAGTAGACTCATCGAGAAAAATAACCTTTCTCAAGTATCCATATAATTAATATATTCTTTTGTATGATTAATAAATTTAATATTTTGGTTTACTTTGCTAAAATTAATATCATATCAAGAAACTGTTATCAATTGTGATAAAACTGAACAATTAATAGTAATCAGCAATCAAAATCACATTATTTTTTGCTACTTGAATAATTTGATTTTATATTTTTGGTAACATAAGTTACAGTTATATGAAAAGTTCATTCTATTTTAATAAAATCTTATAAAACATCCTGAGTATCATTTTAACACAGAGTTCATATATTTATAAGTTCTTATATTAGTTAATTTAATTATTATTAAAAGTAAAAATTTTTGTGTGAATAAGTTTCTTTTTAATTAAAAATATACTTATATTAATTTACTTAAAATAATTTTAGTGAACTTAAGTAATGTGATTTTACAAATATATTTAGAACATGCGAATCATAAGTAAATGTATATTTTTTATATTTATAATGTAAATTTTATCTTTTAATATATTATACAACTCTTCAAAAAGATGTAAATTAGTAAATATATTTTTTCACATTGTCTCCAAAAATAGTGTTTTTAACGTTGATAGATACTATTAATGCAATCCAACAAAAGGAGAATTATATTAATTTTATATGTATTACCTTAAAACTTGTATGTGTGTAGAGCATTTGAATAAGTTATAAATTAACTCTAGTATCTTTCAAATTTTGAGACAAGTTACGGGAAAGTTGTCAGTGATTCTTGAGAAATTCGAAGATGCTTATGACATCATTTCATTCGAAGCAGATTCATTAAGTGTTATCTACTAAAATCGGTTTTAAGAGTGCTTAAGTAATTCAAACTGAAATATTCAAAACTTTAATATATTTAATATAAAGTGAAGTAAATGATTTATCCGTTTCATCATTATTCCCATTTTATAATTGAAAGCTAACAGGCATGCTTAAATTTTTTATTTTGAATAAAATACTGCTTGTTTTTGTTGTTGGTAATAAATAGAACAGAAAATAATAAACGCTCCAAATATTTCTCAAAAACGAGAATTATATTGATCCAAATTTCTTATAATTTATTGTTCTTATAATTAATGACTTATAATTAATGACTTATAATTTTCAAAGAAAATATGTCAACGTTTTCTGTGTCAAAAAATTTCATAATAATACAATGTAAATTGCAATTTAAATATTATGTAGCATATAGAAATTACAGTAAAAATTAAATATAATGTTGAAATTACTTTAAATATTGTTAGAAAAAATATTATTCAACTATTTAAGTTATTAATATAAAAGCATTCATTAAAAATAATTTTCTTTGAAGTTAACAAAAAATAGCAGAAGTGCTTCTAAGCTGTTAAAATTAGATGGCACTTAATGTTTACAATAAAAGATTTTTTATGTGAAAAACATACAACAAACTTTAATTTTACAAAAAATAGGGATCATAATTAGCTTTTTTTTAAAGAATATAAAAATAGATAATTAAATTTTTTTATTCCACAAAAGTAATTTAAGAATAGTATTTATTGAAAATCAGGAAAAATTATTAGTAAATATTTAAAGATCAGCATTATTAATGAATAATGAGAAGACAATTAATAATTAGTAAAATGAAAACATTGAAAAAATGTTTAATGATTTGATGTGATTGATGATGAATAAATTTGTTTTAATAAAGTCAATTTAGTAATATTGACATAGTCTTAACTTTTGCTTTGAAAATATTATTAGTAAGCGCATTAAGAACTTATAATATTTGATTGTAATATTTTTAAAATATACAGTTTTAATTTAGACCTATAAAAATCGAAAGAGAATATTTAGTTAAAAATATCATTTAAACAAAATTTAGAAATTAACTTAAACAGTAAAATTAATTAAAAATTTATTTTAAACTGTATTAGGAACTATACAAATATTTTTTCATGGATTATTATTTAATTTTTTGAGATTAAATTAATCGATATTAAAAGCAGAGAACGTAATCGCATGTTTAGTTATTATTACGTAAAATTAATTTATTTATTTGGTTTTAGAGCGCAGCCAACAGGATTTAGCTAACACCGAAATATCTAAATGTGGATTTATTACTGTTGATTTTGCCAGGCTCCCTTTTATTTGCTTACATTTAAGTATTTATAGGCCTCAAGAGTGGTATGTTTCTTATGAGACCAGAAGCGTTTTGGAAGGTTTCTTTAGAGTGAGACTGTTCTTCTTTATCTTTATTCTTTTCTGTCAAATGTTTATCTGATATGTTGAGAAGTTTTCAGTTAAAGAAAAACATGCACTTGTGATTTTCTCAGATTTCAAAAAGATGGGTTTTTTTATGACAACAAAATATAGTAATGGTATATTTAAAAGAAAACAACTAAATTGATTTTCATGTACTGTTACTTTCTTCTTGGTGAAAAAAAATTATTTTAGGAAAAATGTCTGGAAAATTTTATTCTTGTTAAATATGTTCATAATCGATGGAATTTATCAAAATTTAATTAAAATAACTAAGAGAAATTAATAAATTAAAATCTTTTTGGTCTGGATTCGTGGAAATATAAATATTACTAAATTATTTTTACATTTATATGCTTTATATATATGACAACATAATGGTGATTTATAAAATTAAATAACTAATTTTATTATTTAAATTAAACAATACAATGTTCTTAAAAATTATTTAAAAATATTGGTAGAAAAATACAAAATTTTATAATTTTATGATAATTCATTTATCCAATTTATAAAAATTAATGAAAAAAGTTTCATTGATATTTAAAAAAGGTTGTTAATTGTCAAAAAAGTATAAAATACACAATTTAATAAAAGCCTTTTTTTACATTATAAATTTTAAATAGAGGATGGGATGTAATTAACAAGAAAAATTATTAAACAAATAAATTGATGAATTTAAAGGGATAACATACGACCATTTGCAATAGTTTACAAACCCATCTCTTTCATATTTATCACCACTTGAATTTTTATTAATATATGGGAATATTGACACAAATACCAATGTCATATTATGAAATTTATACATTATTTTTGAATGGACGATTCATAAAATTCCGAAATGTTTTCTCTGTAGCAGTTTACAATAATACTTTTCGTATCTCTAAAACATTTTCAAGTATTTAAATATGGTTAATCTATTGGCCACACATAAAAGTTTTTGAAATTATTATCACTGTGATATCTGAAGAAACTAATAATGTATTTACTTAGAATTGAGAATGTGTTCTTCCAAATGTTTTACTCACAATTTATTTATTTTAGATGTACAGTGTCCAAAAAATTCAATATTTATGGTTTGTATGATAGTTATAACGAAGCCATTTTTACCATAAAGATTTCCCTTCATTCATAGAAAATTAAAGAAATATTAATTTAAACTGCTTAAAATATCAGAGAGCAATTACCAATAGATGTGTAAGATAATTTTAATAATATTTTATCAACTAATGATGGTTTAAACTTTTGAACTTCTTCCATTTACAGCAAATATCTGGTAATTTTGAGCTTTTTTCAGAGAGACGAGGATGATACGTGACTTCGCTTCTTCCTCTCCAAACTTTCACACCACACCACACCAACAGTAAAACTGCACAAAGGTTAAGTTTTATTGACTTGCTTAGAAGAAATCTGTGTCATTTGGGCCAGCTTTTAATTCACTGCCTTCCAGACACAAGATAGAAATTTTGCCTAGATGCAAAACACCAGATTTTGTAATTAAAAGAGTCATTAACTTCTTTTATACCATTCAAAACAAAAAGATAGTACAAATGTTTTGAATCATTAAAGTTCTTATTTTTATTAGTTTCTTAGTGAACCCTTTTGCAATTCCAAATCATACCTTGATTTGTGCGTGTAAAAAGCAAGTATATAAGGAGATATAGTAATTTATAACATGTGTGGAACTGTTTTTTAAAGTAGGTTTTATCTCAGTAATAACTGTTCTTCAAACAAGAAAACTTTATATACATCTCAAGTTGTGTTCGATTAAAAAATTGTAAAACGAACTTGAAGCAATGTTTAAAGAATTGATACTATTTATATATTCTATAATTTTAAATTGAACTCGAAGAAATTTTTAAAGAACAAAATGTCAAAATAAGGTGTAAGTTACTTGCACATGTTAAGAAATAACAGTCAAAGACTGTTGAATAAAAATATGGATACAATATAACATGCGATACATGCAGATCTAAAATATTAGGTCCATAGTTTGGCATTGTGCTCAAATGGATGTCTTCGTGGAAGACATGTGATTTTGTGGGAGCGATATATATTTTATTCCGATAAATGAGAATCATAATTAATACGATTACATGAGTATTTCACGGAAAAGACTGCTGATTTTCACAGGAAACAGATTGCGATGGCCCGAAGATTCAAAATGAATATATCCGATATTCTACAGTTCATTGTCAGTCACGTGGTGCTATGGTAAATGAATGAATGAGGATAAGATGAACAGCAGACTCCAAAATGTTAGATGTTCACACATCACTAAAGACATACGATGGCAGACGCTGTTATAAGAACGTTGATAGACAGTGATAAATTCTATTGATTTGTGTGCTGAAAAGCATTTCTACATCAATTAACATTATATTCGGTCGTTAAATTGAGTTACTTTCTGCCACTTTTACTATTTTACATACAGGGCAGCCTCTGAATTCTTATTCCGTTAATGATGTGTGGGAGTCCAACACAGCGGATTCTACTTTGCTACTTACCTCACTACCACTCATACTTATAAAGATAGTTTACAAACAATGAATTAAACGTGCACTTTCGAAGATAAACATTCTGAGTGCTTAGGCCATCAAAATCTACCCACTGTGTTGTTGTTTGAATTCGCAGATGGTGTAGCTAAGCTAAACCATCTCCATAAAACCAAAAATCATTAAAAAGTCTAAAAATAAAACAGGAGTCTCCAAAACCTCGTTCATAGTAAAATCCAGACAGTCAAGAATATGTCTCGGGGGGGCCTGGTCAGCCTTACACCAGTGACACTCCAGAAAGACTTTCTGGCCCTGTTGAAAAGAAAGGGACTTAATGTGGCCACTCAAAAAACGTGAAAGAGATTCTGCTGTATCATAGAGATACTGAACTGGTGCCACAAACAAGGTTTTTTCCCCAAAGTACCAAGAGTGCGTAAGCAGATCTCTCCAAATTGAGTTTCATAATAATGGGAAAGGAGCAGCTTCAATTGATCCAAGGACATAAGGCACCAGGAGAAGTCTGACTTAGCCCCGAGCGCCTGCTAGCTTTAGTTGGAGCCTTCACGCATAGAGGGTGACCCTACCAGGAGAATATACTCCCGACGTACTTCGTCCATTCCGTTCAGGAACACCTTCCCGCCACGATGAGGCAGCAAGCAGGACTCTACTCACAGTTAAAATCGCCTTGAACAGCAGACTTTTCCAAAACATACATGCTTGATTTCTGGAATAAATCTTCTAGTTTTTCGAGACAATTTACGAACTTTTTCCTCTGAATTGCGTATATTGCCCAATATTTAAGGAAACACTATGCAAAGCGGTTTTTTTTCTGGAATTTCTTAATTTACGGGTTAACCAAATGACTGAAGGTGCTGTATTTTAAGTGTCTTAATCTTTACTAGACAATTTTTTCTATAATGGCAGAAGAAATTTGCTAAACAGACAGACCTTACAAAATGTAAGGATATTATAATTATATATTTGGACATATGTCCAAATATATAATTATAATATCCTTACATTTTTTAAAAAAAGTGAATATTTTAGATTTTTTTTCATAAAACATTTTTCAACTGTGTCCAGCTAACAAAAAAAGTTCATATATCTGAGACATAACCATTTTATTAATAAAAGATTTTATATATGTATTGTAAAAATATTTCATTTAATTTTCTTATAATAATCCCATAGCTCTCTTTTAGATTTCACTGATTTTTCTTTACTAATACGTTAAGTATTAGTAGTTATGCATTTTTCTCTAGTTTCCAAAGGCGAAATGTGGATAGTCAAGCAAAAAGTAAAAAGAAAGTATACTAAGTTAGTTGTTCTTTTTGGTTTTTCTAAACTTGAAAAACTTTGAAAAATGCGAACAAAACAACTGATATAGACGAATATTAAACAGTTTAAATACGCAAAACAACTCAACATAGCATTATTTAGAATTTGAAGAAAACACACATTAAACTTTTTCCTTTAAAATAGTTAGTAAAAAGGGAGTAAATATTTTTCAGTATATTTATTAATTTATTTTTTTCACATTTCTGGCTTTATTTATTCGTAAAATCAAAATTTTTAAACACAAAAAGCAATATTATAATACAAAATTTATTAAAATTCATTTAAGTAAAATAATGTTTTTAGGATTGAGAAATTTGATTTCCGTAGAATATTGAGTATCAAAAAACTAACAGCTTATATAATTGTCAAATTAATCTATTTTCAGTTAAATATCAAAATATAATTAATTTTTCTCAACTGAAATAAAAATTTTATTACATTTGTTGAATTATAATGCTAATTATTAAATTATTAAAGTATGCATCTGATATTTAAAATTTGTGCTAAATCAAATTTATGAATTTACAAAAATTAAATAGCTTATGTTTAGTAAAAGTTGAAATAAGTAAATGGAGAATTCTCTTAATAATGTACAATATCTTTGTAATTTAATTTAAAAGAATAGTTTCTTTCTCATTAGATTTTTAGAGGATCTTTTTCTTTTAAATTTATAAAATTGCTATATTTTAGAATAAAAAATGTTTGAGAAAAAAACAACATTATAAGCAATGAGAATAATGTTTGACTATCCACAAATAAATCTTGTTTAAAGGAAAATTTTGTGATTAATTATTTGGACAAAGCATTATTTGAACTTAAAGCAATCAAAAAACAATTTCTTCAAGGGATATTAATAGAAAAAGTATATTTTCTGAATACTTGATAAGTAAGATTGTAGCATAATTATTTTGTTAAGTCATTACCCAAATTTTTTAAAGATGTGATGAAACTCGATTATAAAACAAATCTTTTTTCACTTTTTAGAAAACTAAAAATAGTGAGATTACTTTGCTTTTATTTTGGTGATTTAAATTAATCGGTCGTATCTAACTGACCATAAACGAATACAGATGAAGAAAACTTAAAATTTTTGAAAGGAAAATTTTTCCAAAATTGATCACGCCCCATTAGAAAAGATGACAGAGAGAGAATTTCGTTTAGCAACGAAATTTATCAAAAATATTTTTTTCATATATTAGAATTTTCATCGTTCAACATTACAAGGGGTGGAAATGATGGCACCTTTAACAGTGAGACACTTAATTGGTGTACCCTTGTGACCCTGAAAGTTGGAGGATCTTTGTAATTTAGAAGAAGGTACCCAGACTCGGCCTGATATTCTCAGAGGTATCATTTACATAAAGGGCATTGCAATCATTACATTTTCGCCACCACTATTAATGAACACGACAGATTTTCGGTTCAGCCGGTGTTCAAACTCACTACCTTTTGATAACGACATCAAACGGCTTTATCAACTAGGCCACTACGGCCTTTGTAGGAGATATAAACAACATAATTTAATGACTGTCACAGTCATTAAATTGAAAAATATTTATATGAAGTCTATATCTAAATAATATCTAAAATCGAAAGAGTACATTCAAAACACTGCTCGGAAAAGTAAACAAGAGATCATGTATTATAAACAAAAACAAATTTAATAAACCCAAAAGGTACACACATTGAACAATTACACATAAATCCAAAACAATTATATTCAAGAAATCTAAAGGAACTTCTAGTTCCATCTTAGGAGAACTTTCTCCCTCAATCAAAACAAAATCTAAGGCGCAAAGTATTCATACTTAATAATAGGCGACAGTGCCACATATTCAAACTTTATCCCTCAAAATCTTACCATATCAGAAGGCTTGGCCATGTTTTTAGTTGTGACAATATCGTCTTTGTTAAGCAGGTAACCTTTGCAAATGTAGAAGGTATCAGAAAAGAGGAAGATCTGTCAAAATATGGTTGGATAGAAGCAAAAAGATTTGCATCTTATTTTTTATTAAACTATATTATTTATGAATTATATTAAGATATGAATTTACATTACATTATTTATATTAAATTTTATTAATTTGCGTTATATTTTTCACCATGTTTTGTTTACACATCTGATTCATTTTTATTTACATATCAACACCTTAAAATAATTTTTTTTCGACTATACATATTTATGTTGCATTTTTTATAATCAACATTATTATTTACGCTTAAATGTTTGAAAGTGATTTGAACAATAAAGAACTGAAATATTTTTTCAAGATTGTGATAAACGTGTCATGGTACAGTTATGAATTTTTGCATCAAAATTATCCCACAGTTTAGTGGTCTCAAGTTCTAAAGATATCAATTTTTGAAGCAATTTACTTTAATATTGACAGAAATTTCCTGAGAGAAGGATTTTGTTTCAATAAAGCCCTGCCGGATCTTTTAAAGATATATTTTAAAACTAATATGAGTTTATAAGATACTTATTATTTCTTTCCAGTTTTCATGTATAATATTTTTTGTGTTATAAAAATTAGATTTATATTTGTAAAGTATTCATTTCTTATGAAATTTTAGAATTTGTAAATAATAATTTCTTTAATTTAATGTTACCCATTATGTTCTTAACTTTCCGTTTGAAAAACATGCTTCATAGGAATTGAATCATAATTATCTAGGCTATATTACAAACTGTTTTAGTTTTTATTTCATTTTTTTATAATAAGGATATTCTAAAACAGTTCTGACATAGGAATTAAAAGGAAAAAAAAGTTTGCAATTTGATAATTTTGCGTTAGTGAGCTGAACACACTTCCTATCTGTTTACAAAATATATATTCATTATACCTCATTATAATTTTCTAATCATCAAAATCCCGTGACTATTAGATGATTTAAATATTAATAGCCAAAACTTCTAAGACAATTTATTAATAAAAATGTTATAATTCTACTCAGTATTTTGCATACTTGAAAATTGTATTTATGCTTTATATGTTTCATAATTGTAATCTTAAATATTGACACTATGTTACAAAAATTTATCAACATAGAAAAACGATTTGCTGTTTTCAAAAAATATTATTAATCTAATGATCCAACAGCATATTTGTTGAAATATTTAAAGCATAAAATGATGCTCCAAAAATGGATATATTTATATATCCAATTTTGGAGTATCATTTTATGCTTAAAATATTTCAACAAATATGCTGCTAGTTCTTTTAAATAAGAAATTTAACTAATGAAATGAAAAAAAAACAATTCATTCATTGTCGTGCGCCAGCCAGCTGGCAATATGGAGTGCGCTGCTCCACTTTTTCAACTGAACCATATTTCGGTGTGAAGTCCGACTTCCTCAGTAGATACATGCCATAGGGACTAGTTTATAGGGTAGGCAATCATTCACACCTCATTCATACAAGGAAAGGACAAATTCAAAGATAGATAGAGAGAGAGAAAGTACATCCATGCCCGGACCGGGATTCGAACCCGGGACCTCCTTTTCCATAGGCAGGCACGCTGATCAATAGACAAGTTGGTCGGCGAGAAAAACAATATTTTATAAATTAATGAAAATATATATTTATTTTGTGAAGAATTTTTTACTATTAAAGTTTCTTAATATGAAGTTTAAAATACCTGGAAATTTCAGTTTCTAGAAATCTGCTTCAACCAATATTGATCTTTAAAGATGTCCTTATTTAAAATGTCTTACTTTTATTTCACTCTTAAATTTCTTTATTAAGTTTTCAACATAGAAATAGCACATGCAAATTTGTTGATAAATTAACGCAATTAATTGAAAATTGTAATACCATGGTCAAAGTTATAGACATGTCCATTTTATAACACACACACACACACACACACACACACACACACACACACACACACACACACACACACACACACACACACACACACACACACACACACACACACACACACACACACACACACACACACACACACACACACACACACACACACGCACACACACACACACACACACACACGCACACACACACACACACACACACACACACAGTGTGGGAGCTATATATAATTCCTATAGATCAGGTATATAATCCTATAGAATCACAATTCCTACAAATCAGGTATGAACTGCCCTGACGAGAAGCTCTCGCCCTGGAATATATTTTTAACTGGCAGGCCATCAAAATAAACTTACAGGGTATTGATGTATGTGTGTGTGTATCACACTCCCACTATCCACATATATCATATATATATTTATATTTTACCCCTCTTTGATTCCCTCTAACACCTGCAATTTTACTGAAAATCAAGTATTAAAAAGAAAATATTAAAATTTAATTTCCATCAGGTTAGCAAAAATTCAATGCGGGGTTCTGTTATTGATCTCTTTTTGTCAAAGCTTTCTCTTTAACTTTGATAATTGCGTAGCTTTTCTTTCTAATTTATCATCATAGAAGCATTCATCTCCTTCCCTAGAGCTTAATTTTACTTTCGAACATTGCATAGAATCTTAGATTGCAGCTCTTCTATAACTATGGATTATTTTTGTGTGTTATTAAATTATGCTTTGTATAAAACTTTAAATTATTAATTATAACTTATATTCTCCAATTATTTTTAATCTATTAAACGACTGAAAATTTATATTGAATGAAAATCTTAGACAATGTTTACGGTTCTTTGAACTTTATATGAAGTAGCTATTTATGGAAAGATTAGATGCGTTTAATCAAGAAAGTATTTTGTTTAATTCTTCATATCGGTAAGTACTTCAGTTTTGACAACATAATTATAATTCAAAGACTTCTATTGAAGTAGTTTAAAGCAATTCTATATTTACTTCAAACTTCTATGTAACCAATTATGCTATAGATTAAGTTCATCTGAAAAGAATATGTGGGCATGTAAATTAATGTTAATTCAATCGATTAATAGAACTATTTAGAGAATTTAATGTTTCAGAGATAATTAACTAGGACATCATTCAAAAGAATTAAAAATTGCTTGGGAGTTTTATGTTTCCTGATTGTATATTTTTAGTATCATAAAATATTCTAAGCATTTCAATATTTCATGAATTCTGAATATGGGCATTAGGATTTATTTTTAAGAGCTCGCAAAAGAAAATTGTCTTTATTTCTGTAGAAAATCTGTAGCAATAGCATTTTAAAAAGGATGTAATAGTCTGTAAAATATATTTCTACAAAAAGTTTAAGATATTACATAATTATCTTTAATTGCAGATGTGAAAATTAACATTATAGTGGATTATTATAAAAAAATGTTTTTTTATACATTTCGCATATTTTTTTAAAATTTCTTGTTCCTTGAAAAATTAAATTAATTATTTCTTAAAGTATATATAATTCCATCGCTCATTTTAAATTATAGTTAACAAGATAAAATTCACATTTTTAAGCAATGAATAATTCCTTTAATCAATTACATAATTCAAAAACTGTATACGTTATGAAAAACATAATATTTTTACTTTTATAAAAATAGTTTTATCTTCCTATTCATAAACTTATACATTGATATTTTAAGATTAAGTGAATGCCAAAATATTAGCAAAAGTAAATTGTGAAAAGGCAATCATTTTTCAAATATGTATTATGAATAATTTCAACTACGCATGAGATTAAATATTTTCCTACAGCTATTTAAAATTTTGTTGCAAATGACGCATTTGAAAACTGTGAATGAGATGCACATAATTATTTTAAAGAATGCTTCAAAAATTTTTATTACTGAGAAGTTTCGAGGGAATATTTTATAAAGGAGCAAGGAAATGAAGAATGAAAACTGCATTTCAATTTCAATTGTATTTTGAGCATTTATAAATATGTATTTGGCAAATGTATTAGATAAAATATTAATTGCTTGCATTCTAATATTGATTGATGTCTAAAACTACATGATTATATTCAACAAATAAGTGATTATTTACTATAGAGAATTTGGTTCTATATTATTTCTTATTTAGAAAATAATCAAAGTTCAGCATTTTGTTTTGCATTCATTTTCCTTACAAAAACGGTTCGAAGCATTAATGTAATTATTTTGCTTGAATGTGGACCATTTTTCATAAGAAAGTACTAAATCGTGTCCATGCAAACAACAAAACTGAATAGTATTCCATTAAAAGACGTGCTGACAGGCAAATTTGGCTCATTCCCCTGAGTCGTCCCTGGTATCAAACTGATTGTCCTGGAAGATCTCTTGTTATTGGTTACGATAGATATGTTAGGACTACACTATCCCGTTTCTTCAGTGGTCATCTGTAGGGACATACTTTCGAAAGAGGTCTCAAAATATATCTAAATTGTCCTAAATGCCAAAATGAGCCGTCATCGCCGGCACATATTATTGAGTGCCAGGAGTTGCCTCTTGAGGACTTATATAAGACTCTTTCGCTTGTTTTTGAATTTTTGAAAGCGAGGGGATTCATGGACCTCGTCTAGTATACTCCTAGACATGCAAATTAGTAACAAAAACAACAAGAGAGCAAAAAATATTTATAAACAAAAGCATATTAAAATGGAAGTAAATGTAAGCAAATTGACAGAAAAAGAAAAAAAAAATACCATTCTTTAGATAGTGTAATTGTTTTACGTGAATGATTTTATCTTCAGAGATGCATCAGTTAAAACTGGACTTTTAAAGCATTCTTAATGAATTCATAATTACTTATGAAATGGTGGGAAGCAAAATTGTAACTTATTATATTGGAAACTAAAAGGCACAGATTATTGTGAATTATTTCGACACTTTCTTTATAAAACACACTGTCAATGGTCCTGAACGTCTCTGAAACATTTTCACTCATTTTTACAATAATATCTTGTTAAACAATGGATGATTATATATACAAGGCTTAAACAGTAAAAATTTGTCAACGAAAGTATGCAAAATATTCTTTTCATTTTTATAATTGAAAACGCTTCTGGGATCCTCCCTAGGCGTGGCATTGTCTTGAGTGATTACCCATGAAGCTGCTTTGTTTATTGTTATCAATACCATCTTTAAGACATCTAAAAGTAGTGATTGAGCAGCTGTTTCTTGCTTCAAAAAATTTATTTTCTAAACCACAAAAATTTGCATATAAGCATATATTTTCTCTCATTAATTCATTGCTAGTTATTTAATAAATTATTTATACATGAATTTCTTATTCAACTAATTCTGTAGCGATTGAGAAAATCTAATCTTTAATCTTGCATTTCTTTTATTACTATATTGACGTTTTCGTATTTGTAACATTCGAAGATTATTTATTATTTGAATAGAACCATTTCTTAAGCATACATGCATATAAATTCTTTAGTTAAGTAAATACTCTTATAAATGTTTAAGGAATTATGTGAGAACTGAAATCTGGTCTTCATAGCAAAAATAAATATATATTTTGAAAAGTTATACCAAGAACATTCTTCATTCTAAAAGAATTTTTGTCTGAGTATTTTTGAATGTCATACACATTTAGAATATTTTGAAAAGTGAAATTGTACATAACAATAAATTAGAAGTCCGCGCAAGTAATTTGTAAAATTTTAATCCATTTAAAAACCTGAATAAAGCTTACAAATTTTTTCCATTAAATTTAGATTTTATTTTTTTCTTTTAATTTTGTGCATTTGTGATCAGATTAATTAATTCTAGAAAAATATATGAAAATAAATGTAAAAATTCCTTAAGAAATTTACTTTACCTTTTATTCATGTTTACGCAAATTACTTTTTTTATTTGTGTTTATAAAATTCTTTAAAAGCATCTATGTATCTGAGTTTTATCAATTTGAATATAATAATGTATCAAAAATAATAATAAGATAATAATGTAGTAATGTATCTAAGTAAGAAAAATGACTTGGTAGGATTTTAAATTTTATCAAACATGCTAGATCTTAAGACATGAATTATTTTAAACTTTAATTTTAAAGGTCAGTTCTTTTCAAAAATTAATCCACGCATGGTAAAGTCATTGAAAGAACGCTTATAAAATAATATGGAGGAAATAAAAAATAAGGTATTATATTAAAAATTTTCACCGAAAAAAACTTAAAATTTATTGAACTAAGGTGCTTTATAAAAATATAAAAATAAAGTCTTAATAAGTGGAAAATATTCTAGCATGTATAGCTAACAATTCAAAAACAATTTAAGAACTATTTGAATCAGTATCATTGATTCCAACATGCTAATCAATGAAAAATAAGAATAGAGTTTCAATAGTAAAAATGACAGTAAAGTTAAAAATAATAAGGTTCACTTATTACTTCTGACTTGTCATTAAGTAATCTGTAAATCCTTAGAAGAAATTCAATTTGATTTTTTAACGGAGAAATATTTTTTTATCAATGAATGGGAGTAACGAAATATATATTACTGTATTCTTCACAATTTTCATTAAATATAGATTGGAATTGTTGTACAATGTAACACTAATTAATTACAAATAAAATGTGCCAACCACTTTTAAAATTTAGTTTAGTTGCAGGCGTATAAATATACATAAAATTTATGTACCTATTTATTCTTTGAAGGGGATTTATTTACAGGAGTATATTTATTAAAAAAACATAATATATTTAAATGAATAATTATGTATATTATGAATGCTTTTATATAAGAATTTTCAGCAATAAATATATTTAAATTATGTAGAAAGATAAATTATTTAATGTATTAAACTCTGCAGATGTAAACTCTGATTAGCTATAAAAGAAAAATGTTCATTAAGTTATTCTCCTTATCATTAATTTTCTCATTAAATTAAATTATTTTTATCGGCAAAACGAAATTTTTAAATAAGATAAATTTGTAAAAATTGAATTAATATGATAATTAACCATAAAGTAGATAAAGATTTCAAATCTAATCAAGAAGAATGGAAATTTTCTTTTTGAAGTGGAAAAATTAAGTTTATAGAAAGTTTAAGAATATTAAAAGAATATTGACTTGATTTTCATTTCTCAGAGTTGAAATATCAATGGAAAATCATAAAAGGAAAATGTAAATTAATTTTATTTTCTAATTACATACAACATAAAATTATTTATGTGAAAAATCACTTTTAAAATGAAAGAATTAAAATAGGTATTCTTATGATTAATTTTGTAATTAGGTTTGCTTATGATTTATATTTATTAATTGTGAAATGTAGTAAATACAATTGTACCTTAAAGAATGTACTAATGAATTAAAAAATAGTGGTTTGAATACATACTATATAATATACATAATAATATCTAATATTTTTGAGCTCAATATTTTAATTTATATGTGGATTAAAAATTATAAATATATTTTTGTTATATTTATCTTAATTCAATTTTAAGCGATTTTTATTTATATTCTTGAAATAATTTTTGAATAATCTAATTTAAAGTTATAAAGAATTATTCAGAATTTCTATAATTTTATATTTGATTGGTTTCTTGGTTGATCTCATCTTTTCAAAATATTGTTGAAAACTATTTGATTCATTTAAAGGTAATTTTAATTTTATACATTTATTTGACGTTCAGATACACATGAAACAAGCATGATTGTTTTATGAAGAAAATATATGTGGGTTATTTATGAAAGTAACTGTGTTACAAGTGATTAATTCACACAATTAGCTGTAATAAATGGAACTTGGAATGCAATTTAATGAACTAAACTAATCATGATGTGTAACAGTAAATTGAAATCAGTAACAAAACATTGTTCTAAGTGTCCCAAGAATGAAAAAAAAAACAATGCCACATTAAATTGAATAATACTCAAATTAATATAAAATAAGCTTTTTTCAGTGGGGAAATATAGATAAAATACTTTATATACAAATGAGGATTGAAGATAGAATATAATTTTTAAAAATGAAATTATTTTAAATAATTTACGAAATAAAAATTAACTAAACATTGAATGTAGAACGAAAAATATTGCTGAATATTGTTAAAATTTTAAGACCTAAAATGTGTTATCAGATAGAAAATAAAATTTATATGAATGTAGTCTTTATTACTTAATAAATAATTCCGGAATAAAGATGCAAATCACAATTCATATAAGTTCATAAAAGTAATTTATGTAATAGTTAATTGTAAATAAATTTGAATAATTGACAGATTAACAAAATCAAATGAATTAAAATATCCTAAAATTTCTGCAAATGTTATACGATTATGAAAAATTTATTAAACATCAATTTTAAGATTCGGAAGCAATATTAAATGATGAATTTTGTATTTTTTAGAAATGCAATATAATCTTGGAGTCTTAAATAATTCAATATATATATATATATATATATATATATATATATATATATATATATATATATATATATATATATATATATATATATATATATATATATATATATATATATATATATATATATATATATATATATATATATATGTATATATATATATATATATATATATATATATATATATATATATATATATATATATATATATATATATAGGGAATAATTGGAAAAAGCTTAGAAATACCTAGGTAAATTTTATGTTTATATTCTTTATTAATTATTATAAATTATAAATTTTATGTCTGCGAATCCAATGGATTAACATAAGAAAAATATCTATTAATATTTTATATGTCTATCATTTTGCTTTTATATGAATTAAATCTTTTCTGGGATATTGACTTTTAAGCTTAAATAAACGATAATTAGTTTAAGAATAAAAATTTTGATAACAGTATTTTCTAATCTTCTTATGTAAATAATGACTATTTGTGTTTCATAAAATATGTAAAAAAGTGTTTGTATTAACATAAATTATTAAGTTAGAAAATGGAACAGTAATTTAAGCATAATCATTAATGGATGTTAATATTTTCATCCACAGTAATTAAAGAATATAATAGATTCACAAGAAAGCTTGAATTAAAATATGATTCTGGATTAAAATATTATTTTACCTGATGGTTCTAAAGGAAAAAGAAAATTTTATGATAGCCATTATACCGGTTTTAATTTTCGAAATTTTAATACCAGTCATTAAATTCTTAATTTTTGATTAGTATATTTATTTTCCTTCAGTAAATGAATGCTATTTTATGCAAATATTTAGTTACCCAGGAGTTAAGTCTTTATTGTTTTTCGACAAAATTTCAGAACGCTATAATTATGCTTAAATATTAGTTAGTAAATGTATTTCTTTTTAAAAAATATAACTTAGGTAAATAAATTGATGAGTTATTTTAATGTTAAGAATATTTTATAAAATTACTTAAGCATACCTTTATAGCTTTTCTGTCTTTCTTGTTTATGTATGTAAACTAGAAGGGGAACGTGTTAAATACATAATGGTTTAAAAAAAAGGATTAAGTATTTAAAAGTATATTCGAAAAGGGTTAATTAGTAAAAAATATTCGTGAAAAGTGTAGAAAAATTTTCTTTTACTTTTTTCATCAGGGGAATGGGAGACAGGGGAAAAGTAGTTTTGTATTCACTTGTGTAAATGCTTATTAAGAATGAACCGTATACAAATAAGGTTTTCCCGTTTCTCTCGAACTTATGATAAATAATTTTTAAATGTTAACATGAATTAACCCCTTGCCAGTGTCACCTGAATTCAGTTGGGGCAATAACTGCGTTCAGTATTTGTGATGCCCTAACTCAGTTCGGGCAGAAGAAAAATTAACGTTTCTATTTTGTGAAGTCCAAGCTGAGTTCGTTTCTACTTTAGGATACTTAATTCCCTATTTTCCTAATAAATGACAAAAGTGGTCCTAGTTTTTTACCAATTCTAACTTTGGTTCTGAAGGTAGTCCATGACTACAACAGCACTATGGGAGGTGATGCTAAAGTCAATCAACATCTTTCATAATTCCCGGTTGCTAGAAAAGGAGGTAAAAAATATTACTAGAAAATATTTTTCCATCTCCTACACCAAGCGTTATATAAATAACTCCTTTATTTTGCAAACTTCAGCAGGAGGTGCGAAAAATATGAACTTCAGAAAATCAATTGTTGAACTAAATAAACCAAATGTTCAACTACCAGGACCAGGGCGTCCTAGTGTAAGCTTACTGCGCTTCACAGGTCGACACTTTCCAGAACACACCCCATCAATGGGGAAAAAATCTACTCCAACCAGGCAGTGTTTTATATGCTGTCGTAAAACCGATGAACAAGGAAAGAGAATAAAGCATGAGACAAGAGATTACTGTAAAATGTGCAATATATAGGCTTTTGAGCAGTACCTTGTTTTGGGGTATACCATACTGTAAAATATTTTTAAAATTTATGTATTGAAAATCATATTGTTGTGTTTTTATATTATACTAGTTTATGCTAGTTATATTTAACTTCAAAATTTCGTTTAATTTGCTCAGTACGAATTAACGTGTAATCAATGTTTTATGTGTATGTAAAAATTATAAATATAGTAGTTATTGTATTTAAAACTTTATTTTTGTAATAAAAGAGCATTTTCTAACTCTTATAATATAAAAAATAAAATAAAACAATCAAAAAAATTTTCCAATTTTGGTCCATTTTCTGAAATATATGTCACAGTTAAGGGGTTAAAAAAAGAGGAAAATGACAAAAGTGTCTTGAAAGAGACTTCAAAGTATAGTTAACCGTAAGTTGCGGTGCAAACTGTTAAAAATAATGAAATGTTTACAATAAAAAAGATAAAACGATAAAATGCTCCCCAAAAAATGCAAATATAAATATTAAAACCAGCTTTAAAAGATTCGTTATAAAGATTGAAAATTTTATTTATGAGAGACATCGGAAAAGAAATCTTTTAATGCTATTCATCCTTCATTCCTTCCTATTATTACATGTTAAATTAAAAAATGTATTCCCTCTATCTTAATTCATTTCGGTAAATCAAATGAGCGATAAGAGAAGTTAAAAAATATTTTTCCAAAATAATGAAATAAAAAAATTATTGACATAAAAATACCGTTAAAAGTAAATAAATGTTATTAATGCATTGTTAAACTAAATATATAAATTATAAAAATGTAAATAAGTTATCATTATAAAATCGAAAAATTTCATAAAATTGTTACAGTAGTTAAATATTATAAATATTTCAGTGTAATGACTAAAACCCTAAAACACACTTAACAATAGTAAAAAGTAGTTAATAAAAACAGCTACGGAATAATATTGCCATAAAGTAATCAAACTGAAAATCTTAATTTTTAAAAAGAATCTTAAAATTTAGTCTTCTTTATAGTAAATAATGCTAGTAAAAAAAACTTACATGCAAAATGAAGTTTTAGAAAATTTTAGTGTCAAGTTTCATTGAGTTCAAATGCACACAAAAGAATTAATTATTTAACATATTGGTCTAAGAAATAATTAAAAAATATAAAAAAGTTAACTTGTAAAAAAATAAGAATTTATTTTTAATTCTTAATTTAATGAAAGATATTTTGATAAGAAAATTTATAACAAGAGAAATCCAATTGTGGATTAAGTTCAACTTAAGTAATTTGAATTTGAATTAAAATGTTAATATCTAATAATTTTACATGTTTATCGTTACATTAAATATTATAAAATAATAAATTCAATGATTTCATTGGCTCGTTCACATATTCTTAAAGATTTTAGAATTTGAAAACAAAACTGTATGTTTTCTTTCATACACTGTTTACTTATTTATATTATCCAGCTAATTTATTTTATTTTCAAACCGTCTTTTCATCTAATAGTTATAATATTTAATCCTGTACAAGTCGCAATATTTTAATTTTCGGAAATTGTGTAGTTATTTTTCACGCAATTTTTAACTAACGAAAAATTGATTCCTTTGATAAAGTAACACAAAATCGATTCCGTTAATAAACTAACATAAAATTCTATCGATAATTTATTATATTGGAAAATGTGTGCTTTGTTAGGTTAGAAAATATATGACAATGGCTTTACCAATTATTATTCTGGACATTTAAAGAAACTATTATTTAACTCAATATTCTCAATAAAGTAATAAAAATAATAAATTAAAATAAATATATGCAATAATACATATTATCTAACACAGCTTATAAAATAAAAATAAAACTATTTAAAATTATCTGAAGCAACCGTATCTGTGATTTTTTTATAATTTAAATTTAACAATTAACAAAAATTAGGGGCGTATATTGACTTTATGTTACAAAGACAATGTATGTTATATTAGTTTCACGTATTTGTTATTGCCAATAAATCTTATAATTGAACTTTTTTAAAATTGAATTGTAAGTTTGAATTTAAAATGCTAATATCCTTCTGAATTATTTATTTCTGCTTTTTTAAAATATATTTTTGTATCTACTTCTGTAAATATGTTTTGATATTCCTTATAATTTTTGAAAGCAAATTTATATTTTCCAGCATTACTAGATATGTAATTATTCAATACAGAAAAGCTCTTTTATGTTTATTATTTAACTTGAATCTTTTTCAACATAGTTTCATTCAACAATATTTCTCTGTTGAATTACTTTCATAGAAAAAATTGAAAAAATGTTTATAAGAGAATAAATTTAGGAAAGAGTGAATGGAACATTTTTATTTGATATTAAACAACTTATTTCTACAAGAAAATAATCAGAACGATGCATATAAAAGCTAATTTCTATTGGAAAAAGTCTACGAATATAATAGCTTTTTTATTTATGGTATAAAAAATAGATTTTATAATAAAGTACTGTTTAGATTATACAATGGAAAATATTCCATTGGGAAGTATGTTTTTATTATACATATGCAACATTATTAATATCGTGTGTTTTGTCCATTATTCATTAAAGATACGTGAAATATATTACTGTGATTTTTAAGTTTTTGCTGAAATATGAGATGTTTAAGAGGATGAAATAATTATAAAATAATTATGTTTTGTATAGGTATTCTTTTGTAAAGGAAACACTATTTCAGCAATAAAAATATTTTATAGAAAATTTTCTTAAATAATTCATTTTACTTGATTAAAAATTTCTTTGTGGTAATTTGAAGTGAATAATTAATTAATTATTTAACCTTATATATGAATGTTGTGTCATACATTTGCTCACAATGCATTCATTTTAATTTATTAATATTAATATTTCATCAGAAATTCTTAAAATTCATTTTTTCCCAACATAAAAATAAGAATAATTTCTTATTTGTATAATAAATAATGCATAAAGATAACAAAAATATTTTTATAAATAAATTTGTGTATAGTAAATTAAACCTGTTAAATTGTAATTTTTACAGAAAATAAGCATATATATTAGTAAATATTTTTATATAATTAATACCTTTTAAGTGACTCAGTTAACTTTAACTAACACATTTAAAATAATTTTAGTATTCATTTTAAGAATTTATTTTAAAAATTAGAAAGTTGTAAAGAAATATTGTTACTACGAAATAAAAGAAAAAATAAATTATTAATAATTTTATATAGCTTTATTTCTCATTTTTCAGATAATTTTCTTTTTTAAATGAAAGATGAAAATACAGACATTATTATTTTAGTAAATGCTAATTGAATGTGAATAAAATTTTTGATGTAAGACATTGCAAAATTGGATTTAAAGCAGTAAAATATTTACTGAAGAATAAAATTTCTTTTAGTTTAAAAAATTACATTCTTCAAATATAAAATAATTAAATAAAACTATCCTGAATATTTAGAAATTTGTAATTTTCAGATTGCTTATAAAATCTTCCCGAGAACAAGATCCCTTGATACTAGAGTTGTGGTTTTAGTAATAATTCAACATGTAGTAATTTATTACATATTTTAGAGCGTCAAATTTGATATGTAATAAAATATATGTAATAAAAATCACTGTATGATTAATAAACATTCAGCAGTTTATAGGAAAAAAACAGAAGAAAAAATATAAATAAAACTTTTGTTATTCTTAATGAATAAAAGTTAAAAGAAGAGAATAGTATGATAGAAAATAATACAAAAAATTACCTAAAAAGCTAAATTTGATGGAAAAATCTTGAAAATGAGATCATTCAATATCAGGGTGATATATAAATCTTCACGCATATGCATATGCATGTATGTTTAAGTATCAAAGACAGTTTTTTTGATATGTTGATCTACGCGCTAATAATTTTATTAATCATATTTGATTGCGTGAAAAAATATATTTTCAATGAAAACTACTAGGAGTAAATAAAAAAATTTCTGTATGAAAAATGATAAAATATTAATAAAAATGTTTTGTGTAATATAATTTGACAGTCTGTAAATATTTACCTCCAAGAACTATAAAGTATTTTACGTGGAAATTAGAATAATGTGGCTTTTAAGTAAATTCAATAATGAAAAGTTGACAAAATTCATATGTGATCAGAATTTGTGTGTGTGATCAAATATGTCATAAATTAGAAAATTTAAATTTAATTAAAATTATAAAGTTTTGTTACATCAAGAATATCGTGGTCAAAATTATTGCTTATAAAGAATTATTTATAAAGTATAGAATTAATTTATATTGAAATGATCATTGTAATAAGAAACTTTTACTCGTCGTTTTTAATAACTATGCAGAAAAGTTATATAATTATAAGACCCAGATAAATTAATGAGCGAATTAAATGTGAATTTATATATGCGAAGATAATAAGATTCCGGTCCAACATATTCTGGCAATAAACCATAGATATTCACTGCAAATATTCCGTTTATATTGGAATCAGTTCTACTGGGGATTTATATCCTAAATAATAATCTACCTCCGTAGAACCATTTTCACCTGATGAGAGATGCTTCCTCATACTTCTCCATTAGTACATCAAATAGAAATCCCTCTTTGGTATTCGTTGTTTTCATCTGATAGAGATTGGAAAAGAGATTGAAGAAAAGTCTCTTCACATAATAATGAATTTCGTCTTTCATGATTGAAAATTTAGGAGGATTCATCTCTGCTTTAAGGAAATGAAATCATGTTTTGTGGATGATATAAAGATAATAACTAGCTGTCGTCCTAAATTATAAACTTTGCGAATTTTAGTTTATTAATGAGATTTGAAGTGAAAAATAAGATATAAATTAAGATAAATGAGAATTTTATTTTTTATAAAATCAAACTAGTGTTAAAAAATAAAAAATTCATTTTTTAATTTAAACATTTAAAAAAATACTCCATTTAATCCAGTTGTATTCGCAACATAAAAGTCTTATTCATCAAGATCTGCAACTATAATCAAAAATGTGTTATTTGAGAAATTATACTTCTGAATCAACTGTATAAGCAATTGTGTTTGTATAAAGAATGACAAAATGTTCCATACTAATATAGTGTCTACTTACTAGGATTTCTATAGCCATAAAATCATAGCAAAAATGTATCGAATTTTTTGTGAATCATTCTCAGTATTTCTATTGGGTCAACATTTAAAATTTTCGATTAAGAAATTATATTTTTATTCTGAAGTAACTAAAAAAATACGTAATTAAAGAAGTTATTTAATATTTGACAAGAGCTATGTTTCTACTAAATAGAATTTTGCTCTTTTAAAATTTCTTAAAAAGGAAGGAAATTTTACATCTGCATATTTTTTCTCGTAAAAGATAGTAATTCCAGAATTTTATTGACGAATAAAAATGTTTCCAAAAAATATTAAAATGTAATACGAATCCATTTGTATGAGTGTTGAGATATCTCACATCATACTGAAGAAAGTATGTCTTAGCAGAGAGCAAACAAATTTGATATTTCTTCTATAATTATATTGTGTGTATAAAAAATAACTGTCTCTTAATTAATCTGCCTAAAAATTTCTACTATTTATTGCCAGTATGTTTATACCTTTAGAAACTTAACTATTGAACCTAATAATAAATTGAGATATTGAGTTTCTAAAATGATCTGTATTTTTACAGTATTTTGGTTTTATGCAGACCACTTAACAATAATTCAGAAGGCGTATTGCTCAAAAAATAATTTTCATTCAAGCTATATGTAAATGCAGTACCAACCGACGAATGCAAGAAACACCCAACCTACATTTAAAATTTTAATGCAGTGATTCTCAATCTATGCGGCTTGCTTCTCTGGAGAAGCGCGAGGACAGGAAATATTATTTAAAGAATTTATTAAATTACTGACGGAAAAGCACACACAACATACAAAACAAAACACATTTCAACAAAATATTTAGTAATTAATTTATTAAATAAAAACAACTTACTAAATGAAAGCCTAATTAATCAAAACTTACAGAATTAGAAACAAATTTAATAAATATTAGTGATTTCCTTGGACCTGTTTTTCTGAGCACAGCTTTTCAAAGAAATGCTTAATATTAGAAATAGCCACTCTCAGTTCTTTTTCTATATTTAGCTGAGATCTATATTTTGTTTTTAACGAAGCCATCGCAGAAAATCCAGTTTCAGTTTCACAAATGTAAGTTGTTTAAAACAGTAACAAAATATGAAATGCTCTTGTTTTTAATGCAGAAAACTCATTGCCTACTCCTGCCCAAAATTCAAAGAGGAATTTATTCCTAAATTGTATTTTGGTTTCATTACTTGTCTATAAAGGTTTCTTCCTCGGCAATTGGTAGTCCTTCGTAAATGATATGAAATGGATCCCTGTCCCACTTGTAATTTGCTATCAGTTTGTCGTCAGCAAGAAAATATTTATCAAAATTCTTTGCCAGCATAGCTGAATGATTTCCAGTGGTTACGAAAACAATTTTTGTACGTTGTTCTTCAGCATTGTAAGTTTTAACACAATCATCTACATTTGCAATAGTTTGGATTTCCTGCTTTAAAGTTCTTCTTCGCAATTATAAATATCTACAAAAAGCATGAACTTTAGTGCTCGCCTGAAATATATGCGTATTTGATCTTTGGAGTTGAAGATTCAAGTTATTTAATTTCTGTAATAAGTCGAACACACACACAAAAGTAGCTCAATTTCATTGCAAATAAACCTTCATGAAAATGCTCGGCTTCTGATCTGTTTTCCTCTTCTTGGAAAATAGTGATTTCTTCTCTTAATTCCTTAACACCTTGAAAAAATATCCCACGTGATAGCCATCTTACCTCGCAATAAAATAGTAAGGCATCTAAGTTTTTACAAAGTGCTGAAAAGATTATTGATTTTTGGGGTCTCATTTTTATATAATTTACTACGGTTAAGGCAGTAGTTTTTACAATATTCAGATCAGAACTCATTTCTTTGGAAGCCAGACCTTCTCTGTGGATGATGCAATGTGTCCTGGTGCAATGTGGTGATTTTTGTTTTACAAGTGCTTGTATGCTTTTAAATCTTCTGGACACTGAACAAGAGCCATCAGTGCATATTCTGATGCAGTACTTCCATTCCATATTTGCCTTGTTGATAAAAGCATTTAATATAGCAAACTATGCGAGTTCTGTTGCTTTAAGTTCTATTGATTTGGAGAAACGTAGTTCCTTTACTAGTGACATGTCATCAAAAAATCAAAAATAAGCAATGAAATGAGCATCTTTATTACCTCCTGTTGTTTCATTAAGCTGTATAGAAAATAAATTGTCAGGCAACTTCGAGAAAAGCAGACATTGTTCATCTGCAGCTATATCACCAATTCGACGGGCAACAATATCATTTTAAAGGGGAATGGACTGCAATTGTTTTGCAAAATTATCTCCAAACATAGCTTCGAGAATCTAAATTACTGGCAAAATAAACTCTCCACCAATGCTGTGAGTCTTTTTACACCGGACTATTTTATATGAAACTTTGTAAGAAGCAATTAAAGATCTTTCGCTCACAGACGAAATTTTTTTAAAAAAATTATTTTTACTTTTTATATGATTTCAATTCAATTCAAAGAATTCTCTGAGTTGGTGCACGTACTCACTATGAAGTGTTTCCAAATGCCGTTTTAATTTTTTAGGTTTAATGCTATCTGCTGGCAACATTTTTGAACAAACAATACACAGGGGCCTTTCTTTTTCATTTATTTCAGTACTAGTAAAACTAAAATTTAAGTATTCTAAAGAATATTGTTTTAATTTATTTTCGGAATTACGGTCACCTGTGTACTCGTTTGGTTATCGTCTAATGCTCTATTACACCCGTAGTTATTGCAATATTCAGATCAGATCGGTTGATCTGAACATTACTGCAATATTCAGATCAGAACTCATTTCTTTGGAGGCCAGAGCACTTCTGTGGATCATGCAATCTATTCAGGCGCACTGTGGTGTGTTTTTTTGTTTCACAAGTTCTTATATATTTTTAAATCTCTCGGACATTAAACAAGCGTCATCGGTGCATATTCTGACGCAGTATTTCCATTCTTTGTTTACCATGATTTTGCATAAATTTGCTGTCGTTAATATATAATGCCTTGAACTGCGATTAACACACGAAAATATCTATAACACTTACACCTTACGATAGATTAGAAAGCGGTAAAAGGATTGACTCGAATGAGACTAACGCGCCTGGAGCTAGAATCTGGCGTTATCAAACTTCCTTCTCTCTATCAGGAATCATTTGCTCACCTCTGCGCATGATGGAGGCAGCATCCTGTCGAAATCGAAACTTTTAGTGAAACCGCTAGAATATCCGACATGATGCAGACAAGAGCAATGAAAAATCATCGAATTCTTATGAGTAAAAATTTGGCCGCGAATACTGAAAGTTTGAGAAACGCTGTTTAAATAAACAATGCGAAATAAACGATGTCAAATATGGATAAGATAATGCTTAAAAAGTTGAAATATTCTGCTGGGGGAAAAATGTATTCATTTTGAAAGGATGTTTCATTATTTAGAATATATTTTTTATAATTAATATAAGAATTATACAAATTGTGTAAGTTGATTTCACAGGTAGTTGATAGAATACTAAGCTTTTAAACATTGAATGTTTTATGGCTTTTTGCTTAGTGAGTAATATTACACTAAATTTTATTACACTATGATTAATATAATATAAAATTAATTTTTTAAGTTTAAATTAAGTTATTTGAATAATTAGCTATCAAACACTTTCATTTTTTTGAGTAAAATTCTAAATTTTTGTTAAAAAGTACTTTGAATTATTTAAAATAATTACACATGCCAAAAGGTATTTTTAGCATCATTTCTCTGTTTGATTTTTTTGCTCCATCATATTGTACCATCTATTATAATTAGCTGAATAACTGCTATTGCTAATTATTATTGCAATAGTAGTTATTGAGCTAATTTATACTATACTTCAAGATCGAAATAAAGCTATTCAACTAATTGTCTCTTAAATTTAATTTCTTTAAGTATAACTAGAAGATACTATGAAAAATAATACATTTTATCATTTAATGAGCATCTGGCCTTTGATATTTTAAACTCTCCAAAAAGTGCATCTAGTATGTTAGTGATTATATAAAATATTAATAATCATTTGAATTATTCCTTAAGAAAATAAAACTTGTACAGACGAGATTTTTCCGTCTAAAAAATTAATCTCCTTAACAAAACTCCTAATCATGCAACTGAAAATTAATCAATGATGCATATGTTTTTCCGATACAATAACCTAATTAAAAATGTTTTAGCTTAACTAATGATGTTGTTGTAATGATGCATCATAAAATCCTTTATGAACAACTTAAATGCGTTTTTCGCATTACTTATTCTGAGCTAACTATTCCAGTAATTAAAAGTTTTGTAAGATATATGAGTTATTAAAATTTCTCTCTGGTAATTATTTTAAATGTAAAAATATATATTTCAAATGTGTATATAAATATATAAATATATTATATATATATATATATATATATATATATATATATATATATATATATATATATATATATATATATATATATATATATATATATATATATATATGTATAGTGTATATGACATACATAAATATATTGTCTAATTTAGAGCCTTACGAGATTGCTCGATTTTTATTGGTATAATAAATAAATAAATTAACTAATTACCACTATTTTTTTCAAATAACAATAATATTTTATGTAAAAATTTTTTTAAATGAGATTAATTTTTTATCAAAAACATCCTCTTTCGAATATCTTGTACGGGAAATAATTTAATAATTTTCTTGTGTGAGAATATATTGTTATATAATAACAGATATGGAATTTAACTAATGGAAAATATTAAAAATTTAAAGGAAAAATTTAGCTGAAAGCAATATATATTTTAATTATTAATTTAAAAAGAAATATATATATAAATATATATCTAAGTTTTTTTATAAACAAGCGATGTCATAGTTAATTATTTATTATAAACAGTTTAAAAGAGATTAGAAAAATAACTTAGTAGTAAAGTATATTAGAGAGAGAGAGAGAGAGAGAGGGGGAAAATAATAGAAATTTCTGTTATGAGCTCAAGCACATCAGTTTGTGTCGAGGCATATTCCCACAAACACGGAATTTTCATTATTGTTGTAACTTTTATTTCTTTTTTAAAATGTTTTGCTCCGTTAACGAAGAAACATGTAAATTCCAATAGCAGAAGAAACATATTTAGTCATTGTACGCTTATTTTTACGAGCAAAGAATGAAGGTGTATGAAGCAGTAAAAGAAATTATCGATGTCTACAGAAATATTCTAAAACTATGCAAGTGCAATAAATATATAAAAAATTAATAATGGTAAAAGGAATTTCAAAGGTACTGCATGAAACGGATTGATGGATACAAATCCTCGTCAAACAATTGTGGAATTATAACTAAAATATGGCTTTCATGGTTTTTATTTCAAATCATTTTTCTTGCATAAGAAAGCTGAGTGTACTAAGTGTTTAAATTCATCAATTGACAGATATGGCTCTATATTAATGGTGTACCATGGGGCAGCCTCTTTTATCTCAGAATGAAAAATATCCTTTTTTTGAGACGAATTCTAACGAGAGGAGAAAGGGATATTATGTTATAATCCTGTATGAAAAAGACGATAGTTTTTTTAAGGAAGTAGTTGTTTTGATACCTCGATCAAAACAAAAAATAAAAAAATGGTCGTTGTATGTATGTAAAAGAACTTTACTAGAATTTTACTCAATGCATTGTTTTTATCTTGTTAAACAGTTTGAATATCAGTGCATTGTTAACCACGCATGCGAATAAAGCAAAAACTGATAAAAATTATGATCTGTTTTGGTCAATACAAAAAAAAATCTTCAACATAATAACGCGGGGCCTCTCTTTGCCAAAATAAAAAGAAGAAACATAAGGGAGCTTACATCAGAAGTTAACCTCATCCTCTCAATTCATCAAATCTCGCGCTATAAGACAACTTATTTTTCAGATCTTTAGATAATACATTAAAAAGCAGAATATTTAACAATTTAGAAAAATGAAGACGGTCTTGAAAAATTTTTCAATAAAAATTTAAAGGACGTTTTAAAAATGAAATCAAACAGATTCATTTACTTTGTTAAAAAGAGTTAAAAAGGACGGGAATAATTTTGTTGATTTGCATTTAAGATTTTGGTTGTTTTTGATTAAGATTAAAATGGAAGAACAGATGTTTTACCCTAAGAAAAATGTTCTTAGTTACTTTTCGGTCCCTTTAGTATGTTATTTTGTAATAATACTTATAATATTCTAAAATATGCTTGAAAAGATGTAAAGCACTTACATAAAATTTTCAGATATTAATATTGTTGTATTATTTTGAAAAATATACTCAAAATAATTTGAAAAATGAGCCTTACAGCATTTCAGTTTCTGCATTACATTCATAAATAAGTTGTCTATATTTCTATAAAAAATAAATCTAGCAGAATTATCTATTTTAACTTTTATGAAATTTTTCACAATTTACGAAATATAATTTAATGAATTGTAAGGAAATTAATAGAAATGATATTATTACTGCCATGAACTCAATTGAAAACTGGTCTCTTTTGACCAGAAACATATTGATTCTGTAATATTTATAAAAATCATTTTTTTCATAACAGTACGTTAATTTTATTATACGTAAAGTTTTAACAACCTATATATTTAAAGGCTTATTCTATGACATTGAAAAAGGAAATATCTTGTTATATGCATCACATATAATAATATATTATATGTGATATAATAAAATAAGAGAAAAACATTAAACAGATGCTTATGATATTAAGCTTATATTTTATCAAATACAAAATGAAGAAATAAGATATTTTATGTTTTATAAAAAATTACTTTACAAAATTATTTGAGTTTTTTGTTATCAAACTTAAAAGGAATTGTATACACATTACATGCAATTAAATAACATGTGTGATTCTATGTATATATATATATACACACACACATTTATATGCATATACATTCTATATGAAGATCTTACAAACACTGTGTATTATGTGGGATCGTAAAGCTGTAAACGCAATCCATAAGCGTTCCACGAGAACAAAGCTTAAAAATTAAACACTGGACAATGGAGTACACAAATAAAGACAACACGCACGATAGTTTATTTCACCGAAATGTAATTACGTTATATTTTATTATAAAAGGCAACATTAAAACTGATGCTAAAAGTTATAACCTGAATGACATATGGCCCCTAAAAATGTCTTCCGTATTGTTTATAATTCTAATAACATCTATTATAAGTAATAGTCTAATCTTGAGTTTTTTCCGAATTCTCAACAATATAAAAATTTAACCTTCAATTCATTGTAGTCCAAAATTGAGCTATTCGAGAAAAATTCTTTTGAAATAACATTTTAATGTCCTCAAACTATCATGGTTAAATGTTTTGTTTTCAAACAATTTGTATGTTTGAAAAAAGTGGTAATAAATTAATCTACATAGGAATTTTCAAAAATAATACATTTTTAAAATGGTTTCTCAAATGAATAATAAATATGGCCTTTGTAGTCTATGGAGTATCATTTTGCGCGTTCATTTTTGATATGTGAATATATGTTTCTATATAATTAACATTTTCTTTTAAGTTCTTGATGTACTTATGGATTTTTATTAAAGTAACTCTTTACCCGACCAAAAATAAAAATTAACGATAATGATGAAATGATCTTCATTTAAATTACTAAAGATATCAAAGATTTTGATATGACTATAAGAACCATTATATATACATAAAGAATCTTCAAAGTTTATACATTATTAAAATAAGACGTAAGAAGGAAAAATAGATTATTTCAGTTTAACGAATAACAACGTTCATTTTGCGTGATAATTCTCTATCTACTCATTCCTTTTTCCTTATCAGTCAGTTGTCTAAGTTGCTAATCTAAGAGATAGCAACTTATTCTCTTAGATTAGCAACAGAGTTTTGTTCCATTTTCCTATTTTCAGACGTTGGAAAAAATAAATTAAAATTCCTCTAGAAATGAAGGAATTCGGAAAAGCACTTATTTATTCATTGTCAAATGATTTATCGAATCCTACTGGAAATAAGTAAAAAAATCCTAAGCAATAAATGAATTCTTTTATAGTCCATCACTATACATAAAAATCTTTCGTTGCAGAAATAAAAATAATTTTTTCGTGATAAATGTTCAGGCTTTTATTTGGCTTAAAGATTCATTCTGTGAATTCAAACATGCAATATTATTTGCTTCAGATCATTATGGTTTTTCCATTATTAAATGAATGTAATTTTAATAAACTCTTTTATGCCATTCCTGTTTAGATTTTTTTTCAATTTGGTTGAATGATTAATTATATGCAATTAAATTTTATAGAGAAATCTTTTAAAACAATTTCGAAAATAAGTTTCAAAGTAAAATAACAATAATTCTTAATGTTGAAAAAATATCTATTAACTAATTTAAAGTATGTAATCGGAAACGTTTCATGTAATTTATAATATTTTTGGCTTTTTATATCCAGTGAATTTCAATAATAAAATTATAATGTGTAATTTTAATATCACAATGTGTAATTTTTATGATAGATATTTAATTTTTTTATTAACTCTCATTCATATGTGCATCATAATTTCAAGAGAAGTATAAGCGACTTTTACTAATGTATCGGAATATTTTAATATTAAATATTTTCCATTTAGTTAATAGTTCATAGAAATATGAAGTAAATTTTTAATGCATTTTCTGACAGTAATTTTTAAGGCATTTGGTGACAGCTATTTCATGATTATGTTCTTTTTATGGTTTAAGTGATATTTGGGTTATAAAGTACGATTTTTGGTCTAATTATCTTTACTATTTAATTCCTAAAATTTTGAAAATTTATTATATATTTGCTTAAGATTTTAATGTAAGCAAAATAATTCGTTTTGTACTGATAACTTTCTGAAGATTAGGGTATTATATACACATTTGCATATGCACTTTTATTGTAATAATTAGATAATTATAAGAATTTAAACTACAAAATTGTAAATCAGTCATATTTTATAAACGTTATGTTCTATATTTGAAATGTTAATATACATTTCTTTCTCAGATGTAAAATGAGAATTGTTTCTTAGCAAACATATATTATTAAAAGTTGCTATTGTTATTAAGTTATGAAATTTCGTTTATGTTCTGAAAGAAAACAACTTAATCCATTAATAGCAGAATCATTTCATTCAACAATTTGAAGGGTAATAGACTATAATTGATAAGTAATTGAAAGATAAGTTGGGTTTTATTTTTTATGTAAAATGAACTTTAGTACATTAAAATAACTTGTTATATATATAGACAAATAGTTTTGCTATTAAAAATAGCAATATGCATAAAATCAAATCAATTCAAGAAAATTTCTTATAATCAATTATTTTTCTATATTTTAGATGAATGTTATGGATAATTTTATAATTGAATGTATAAAGAATTTTTGCGAAACATGAAAGTCATAAATGAAAAATTAAAAAATATAAAATATTGAAACTATCAAATCAGAAACTATTCTGATTTGAAAATGTGTTTTAAATGTGAAGCTTCAATGTAGAACATATTAAAACTCGATTCAGAAAAAGAAATAAATCGTTATATGGTTATTAAAAATATTTTCCAATTAGAAGCATTTGAAATAGCCTGTTTGAAAATAAGTTATCATTGAAATCAAAATTTTTTGTCATTTCTAATTATAGTTAATAATTATTTCACAAAGCATATAAAAATAAACAAATTTGTGACAAACAAATTTGGCATTTGGAGACAAAATTGTGTCTCCAAATGCATCTCAATAGTTTTTATAGTAAAATTGTTATTTAAAATTCTTTGTTTCAGTTTACCTTCATGTGTACCACATTTTTATATTGGTATTTATATGACATAAAGTTTGATAAATATGGGAATCTGATTTTATTTTATGCATTTTGTTGTATAATGTTTTGGTTTAACAAATAAATCATAATGAATTTTTACATATTTAATAACACTATTTCTAATTGTAAAAGTACACAATTTACATTTTAATTTCAAATTTTAAGAATAATTTCTAGAATAGTTTCATGGCGGAACAAATGTGCTCATAAGAAATATTCATACCTATGTATTCCACTACTTAATTAAACACTTTATGCTGGTTATAAGCTCATTATTCGAAAAACTTTATTTCGTCTTTTGTGTTAAAGGTAAATTTTGAAAATTAAAAATATTTAAAGCATTATCAAAAACAAATGTTCTTTTAAAAATTACTTTTTCAAAAATAATTTTTTTATATAAATTAAATAAATTTAATGCCTGTATTTTACTTATTTTTTGATTAATTGTAACTTAATTCTGTATTTCAAAAATACTTAAAAGTGTTTGAAACAGGAAATGGTTAAGTTTAAAATATTTGTTAGAATTCAATTGATTTGTTAGATAAAATTTCTGGAACTGAAATGTTTTAAATATGACTTATGAATGTAACAGAAGAAAATCAAAAATAGATCTACTTTGATATATTTAGATTGATTATATTGAAGATATGTAATAAAATTTGATTGAAAAGATAAAAAATGTTCCATTTTTGCATTCAGATGTTGAATTTCGTTTTGATTGAAAATGTCTCCAATATTCATGTAAAGTTGTAACTGAATATTCCAAAAAATTACGAAATAACATTCAAATCAATGAAAAACAATATTTATAGCTGAACATATGAAAAAATAGCAATGCATTTGATTCTTACAGAAATAATTTCAAACATTTTCTGAAACTATTATTATGTTACAAACATTATATTCACAGATGAAACAAATATTATATTCACAGATGCTTGTATGAAATATCAATGTTTCAAGCTATATAATAATGTTGCATTTGATATATTAAGAACTTTTAAACAATTAAAAAATGAAATTTAAAGCTATTGCCAAATTCTGACAACTCTACGGCAACAAAATTCCAAACAAGCAGATCATTTAATAATTCTTCAAAATAAAATTTTTTTCAATACATTTTCAAAATATTTTAGACTGACTCCTACATTTTTTACAAATGTCAAAAACTATTATCTCAATGCTTAATAACAAAAGTGCACAATAATTTAACAATGAAATACTATATAAATTTATAATACTTTATAAAAACTTGTCTATTAATATACTGTAACTTTTTAGCAAGAATATCTTCATAATATATTATTTTTATATGACACCATATTGTATACACAGAATGATGAAAAGGAATAAAATATTATCCTTGATAGATTGGACATACTTCCATATCTATAAATAAGGTTTGGGAAAGTTTTGGAAACTTCTCATTCCCAATTAGTTTCTTCTAAAAATCTCTGTTTTAGAAAAATATTGATAATTAAATTTGTTTAAGAAGCATTATTTTTTTATAATTTTTAAGGTTACCTATATTTAAACTTCAAGATAGAATTATTATATTTTTGTTCTGTAAAGATATATAAAAAAGAAAAAAATTCGATAACAGATTTAATTCTGATGCATTGAGCTGAAACAAAATAAAAATATATTATATTTGAAAAAAAATTATTTTTAAATGTGTGTATAATTTAAAAATTATCACACATAAATTATTACAAATACAATATATTTTCATTACTGCTTTTTTACAGTTCAAATATGCTGAATAAGTTCATTTATCTAAAGTGAGATCTTCCAATGAATGATAAGTTTTTCGTATTTTAAATAAAATGTGCTTAATGTGTTAATGATTTAAAATTTATATTTGTGTTTCAGAATAATATTTTCAAATACATTTGTTTCCTAAAATGTTAAATCTATTTTAAACCAAAATAGAATTAAATAATTGCAGAATTCAAAAAGTTTCCCAAAATTTTGATTTTAATATAGTTGAATGGAATTTATAACAGGATATTAAAATGCAAAACTTCTTAAGAAATTATTACTATCCAAGCAAATACTTTGAGAAAATTAAAATATAAATATATTATCTGGGACGAATAAGATATACGGATATAAAATAAATATTTTAAACATATTTTATAACCATGAAAAAATTTAATTATGGAAGAATTCCATAGCTAAAATAATATTTTTAAGAGATTTTGTGATAAAAATTTACATTGTATAAAAATTCCATATATTTAAAAAATATTCGACAAATTACTAAACATATTTACATCTACTTTCCAGCCCTCTATTTTTTATCCGTTTTAAACTATATTAAATTAAAGAGAAAACCACAAGTAAAGTTTTGGGTAAAAATTTAAAAATAATCTTGATTTTAAAAAATGTAATGTTTAATGAAATATGTAGCACATCTTTCATATTCTGAGGTATAGAATATTATGTTTCATTGTTTTTGTAAAGTTTTTAAATTATGCTCTTTATTTTATACATTTACAAAATATTTTGCATAATTTAAAGTTCTTGAAACAATAAGTTGTTATTGTGTTTAAAAATCATATTCTTAAGCTTATATTAAAATTTTTTAGCTGTTAATAAATAACTGAAATAATTTTAATCATATTCTTAAATTTTTTTAACGATTGATTTAATATAGTTTTATTATTATTGTGGGAGGTAATTTATTTATTTTTAAAATAATATTCATAAATTCGTTAACTTTAAATAAGCTACATATTTCCTCAACTCAGTAGTATCTAAACTAAAATTTCAAAAAGTTTTACATTTTTCATAAAATACTTGCACTGCAATAAATGTAATTGGAGCATTTTATGATCCATTTTAAAACTAATAATTAAGAGAGTAAAATAGCTTCATGAAATTTTAAATTGTTTTTTGGAATATTTTAACATAAATTTTGGCTTAAAATAGAATAATGTTTGCCAGGTTATTAAAACTATCTTTTAATATTTTACGTTTATAAACTTCATTCTTATTCTCAAGATATTTTATCATGCAGTAAAATTCGAATTGAAAATAGTGATGGAATAATTTACTGTATGTTTCGCCGCAGTATTAACTTTCTTAAGTACATCAAGATTCTTCTTTGGAAAATATGTATCTATAATCAAGATTTGGATATTATTAGTTTTAATTTACTAATAGTAATGTCTTTTTGATAGATTAATATCTTTTTCATGGATTAAAAATTTATCCATTGTAAAATTTTTTGATAATCAATTAGCGTAACTTTATTTAAATGAAAAAATTAATTACTTTCAATTAACTAAATAATTATAATTCATAAAAGTGATTTTGCTAGATTAAAATCTTCATTAAGGCTTAAATTAACAGAATATATTATTTACAAATTCTGAAAGTCATTTTATGTGTGAACGATTTTAGTTATGTAAGAATCACATTTTGAAATTTAAAATTTTATGCATTAATTTTCTAAAGAAATTTTGAGAAAGCATTTCTATTTTTTAGAGTTTATTTGTTTAGGAAGGAATGAATTCTATATGAGATTTTCTTACCATTTATCTTATTAAAGCTATTTTGTTTAATGTAAATCATTTTATTATTTCTATATAACATGGTTAAGCATAGACTTTTTTTAATCGAATTTGTATCATTTTCTATCATGAATGAAACAAGATATTTTTAAATTATAATATAAGATTTAATCAAATTTCATTTGTATTTTCTGTATATATTCCAGAGCAAAGTCGATTTTCCTTTACTTTCAAGTTGTTGCTTAATTAATTCAATTAATTACAAATTCCAATAACAGTCTTAAGTGTGTGGGTCCTTAATCTTCATAAATTTACTTCTGATTTAATGCGTACTAAATCATTTCTTTTGTACTGAATCAAACTCTTTTATATTAGAATTGGAACAGCTAAGGATTTAATACTGATTATTTTTGAAGAAGTGTATGTGTGTACTTGAATATATACATATACTCATTTCTTTCAACAATAATATATTTATTTATATATTTAAATATATAGTTATATAGTTATTGATATTTTACGTATTATAATACTATAAATAAATTTATACATTTATGTTTATAGACAGAAATAAAAATATTTCATTTTTTTATTTATTTCATCTTTAGAAATAATATTTTTAAATATCTACTGAGAAAGATGCATTTGAAGTATCCAACGTTAACGAAATTGATAAGTTAGTGCATTTATGACAGCATGATTTATTACCCCAAAATCAAAGTTTCTTGGTTAAATTCAAGAGTTCAGCTCTAAAAATGGAATTTCTTAAAGGGAACTTTTCATAAAATATTTTAATTTTGATATTGTGTGTGTGATAAAAATTTAGGAATTTTAGCTCCTTTGAAGTAACTTTTAATAAAATTTATTTTTATGGAAGGATACATGATATCAAAGTAAAATTGCTGTGAAAAAAATCACGAACACTACAATCAATATATTTTCTATGATGCCTAATTGAACATCAGTATATGTCACGTACTAAATAATAATCTGTACATTTCGATATCATAAATCATGTACATTATTTTTTAAATTATTCATCACTTATTTTCGTTTTTTTGCTCATGATTTAATTTTTAATATGTCATACATAAATACATGTAAACAAATATACTAATTATGATAATTTAATTATATTTAAACATAAAATATAATTTATGTACAATATGTATTAATAAATACATTTTGAGCAAATATAAGCTATCAAGCAATATTAGCTATCCAAATAAAATGTATTCCGTTAAAAAATTCATTATTAGAATGATTAAGTATTTTTGCTATCTATGTCAAACTTCTATGTCAAACAAATATAAATTTTCATTTCATTAAATTGTAAGGATTTGCAATTTAGGAACTGGAAAAATCTCTCTATTATTTCTGAATATTCATAAAAGAAGTTTCTATGAGCGCATTTAAATATGGGAAAATTTTTCAATGAGAAAAAATTATCCTATGTAAAAATTATTAATCACACATATGCATATACGCACACAGATATACATTTAAGAAAAGTGTAAATATAATGTGTTATATATCTTTTGAGCATTGTAGCATTTGTTGTTTTACTTGCAAAATAAAATTATTTCTAATAGCTCGGTCACAAATGCAATTAAACAAGGTATTTGTTAATGACTAATAAATGATTTTTATGAATTGAAAATTTCTGTCACAATATCTTCTAATTCTAATATTTTTTATTTCAAAAATCTGTGTAAATGCAAAGTGCTGTTAAGTATTTCTGAAAAAGAGAAATGTAATTTTCATATTAATTTTTTACGCATTTATTTTTCAGTATCACACTTTATGATAAACAAAAATCACTGAACAAATGTTAAATTTACTTTCTTGTTTCTTATTTATTTTCAAAAAATTCAAAGAAACACTCAATTTAAAATAAAACCATTCCAAAAAAATATCAGCAATTTTAATTTAATTCATTTTTATGATACCTTTTAAGAAAACTTCGAAGAACAATGCTGAAAAGCAAAGAAAAAATGTTTCTAGAATTGCATTTTACAAAGATAATTAAAATGTAATTTTAAAAATATATTTAGATCAGAAATATTTAAATTGTAAGTTTGATTCTAAAAATGAATTAGTGTACATTAATATATAGCTAATAAATTCGCTAATAAATGTATAAAAGTGTAATAGTATACATTTGTATTCAAAATTACACGTAATACTTTAAAATCAAGATTTTAATACATGAATTCCTATTTTCAGTAATTTTAATTTGTAAGATATTTACTAAAAATAAAGTTGGTAATTCCTAAAGCATTTGTATATGGGAATGCTTGTGATTATGGATAATATATTTAAAAATTCAGTTAGAAGTTATAAACTATATGCGCTGTTGTTGCTCACGAGGAGTTGAATATTTTAATCTAATAAATTGAGGCTTCTCAGAAAAATTGAGATTCATTACTTTTTTCTATAATTTTGTAATAAACTGGAGAAAAGACTATTTACAGAGAAAAATATTTTGAAAACTCAAATATTTTCTATAAGATTTTGAAATAAAATGTTAAATATAAATAAGAAAAATATCAGAAATAACTTCACTACCACGATGAAAGTTCATTTGGAAGCAGGTGAGAAAAATGTGGAATTTTGCTTCTTAATATCTTTTTTTATTTCATCGAAAAATGTTTCAACAGTATCAAAAATTGAAAATTGAATACGAAAAATGATTTTAAATGTATGTGTGTGTTTGGTACGAAAACTAATATTTATGAATATATTCAAATGAAAAAAAATGCATTTAAGAATAATGGAATTGAACACTTACGTGAGGAAGATAATATTCAAATTAATTTAAATTGAAATTGAAGATTATTCCTATAAATATTTATCGTGTTCTGTTATGAATATAAGTTTTATATATAAGCATCTTGAGTTTTAAATTTATCATAAATTCTATTCTAAAAAAGATAAAGAAAATATATATTTAATTTTAAAACTGCTTTATTTTTAATTATTGCTATATTATATATTAAAAAAACATACACCTAGCGTGAAGATAACACACACACACACACATGCGCTCATGCACACACACACCTTAATATTTAATGCATATGCATATCAGTGTTAAAAATAGAATGTCAAATGAGTTAAAGAAACATTAATACATAAAACAAGATTTTACACTAAAAAGATATACATTTTCAATTATTGTGAAGATTATTAGTTTAATAATCTGTCTAGTTTCTGAAGGACTGAAAAATATGATTACATATTTTAAAAACCTTAATTTTATTTTGAAATTCTATGGTTTTATTATTTATAATGTGCTTTATGATTTTTCTGAAACAATATTATTTAAAAAGAATATTATTAAAGTCTGAAGTTATAAGAATATTGGAAGAATTTCCATTTATTTTGAAAGCTAAGTATCCGGTGTTAAAAATTTTTATAATATATAATAAATGATGCTTTTGTTGATATGAAATGTAGCTAGAAAGTTGCAACTTTATCTATTCATGAAATAAAGAGAAGGATTATATACAATGTAGTAAAATAACAAATTCCTATAAATTACAAAATAATGTTCTCTAGTAGCAATTAATAAAGATAAATAGTCTAAATAAACTAAATATATGACATCAGCCCTTTAAAATAAGGTGATCTTTATTGAATTGTTGAATATTTGACTTCCTATGCGTTATAAATTTTATCATAGTTAGGTAAACGTTTTTACTTTCAAAGCGCAGATTTATAGCATGTGAAAGTAGTTGAAAGTGAAAGTTTAAGTACACATTACAACTAAAGGAATATTATGACAATTAAATCGACAGAATATTCTGGCCATTTCATAATCTGTTTTATAATATCCACAGTTAAGCTATATGTAGTCATTGATAAGCCACAAGCAATCATGGACCACACTATGTAGTTGTTGCAATTTTAAATCTTACACTGTAGTCTAAGACGGTAAAATAGGTATAGAAGGCTGCCTCTGAATGCGGATGTATGAGCAACTTTCAAATAAAATGGTTACTAAGAATACCATACTTTTATCTTCAAATGCATAACGTTCTTAGATTTATTGCGTTTAACTTGTGTTTTCAATGTTTTAAATCATTTGTAGTTAAGTCGTCTTGGTACATCTCGACTCATATATTGTCAAAATCACTTAAACATAATTAGATGCCTTTTTTCCTTTCATAAGAACAAGTTAAACTTGTTTGGTCAGAAATTAACTGTGGCAAAAATTTAAGCTTTTTATACTTTATGGTCATTTTTATGTATCCTAAATCAAAATTTATTCAAGTGTTCAGAAATAAAGATAAACCTATTCAGTAAACTGTATTTCACTATAAAATTATGCAAATAGTTGAAGACTATAACTAAAAATAGTCTTCAACTATTTGCATTATTGAAGACTCCGAAATACAAATTAATATTTAAAAGTTATTTTAATAATTTTCTAATAAAATCAAAATTTTGTTATTCGAATAACATATAGCGAATACCATATACATCCCAGTAGTCATTAAGATCAATTTTATTTGGAAGTTATTAGAGAGATATTTTTGTGTTAATTAAAATTACATTCCTTCTAAATTATACTATTGGGTTTTTCGGAAAGTAATTTCGTTTTTCCCACCTGGATCAGCTTTTTGCTAGTAAAAACCAACCACTTTATGAGTGTGAAATGATGCTACTACCAGAAAGATGGTAAAAGCTATTGGACTAGAATGGAGAATATGCAATGCAGTACGATATTCGTTATACATTTTACATTTTCATGAAAAACGAAATTACTTTTCGAACAACTCAATATTTACGAGGTCTGCTTCGACAATTTCTAAATGAGAAATGACTCAAACGGGAACTACTTCAAATTAATATTAAATAAAAATTAATGTTAACTTGTTAAGTGCATGTATTAGTTATCCATATATTTCATATAAATTTAGTAACTCTGATGAAAAACACTATTACAAATAATATAAATGTAATATTTATGTAATAACTATCAATAATGAATTTGTATATTTGAAAGAAGTATGTTAACCTAACTATTTAACTCTCTGAATAATAGCATAAAAATAATAGTAAAATATTTAAACGAATTTGACATTTTCAATTCTTTCATGTACTAATAAAAAAATTAAATTTGCATTTTAAAAATTTTCGCGTGTTTCTTGTTAGCGGTCTCTTAGTATATATTTTACAAACATCAAAGCTTAAGAAGTTATTCATTTGGATTAAAGGGTGTAATTACTGAAATTCTGTGCATTGAATTGGGTAAATAATGAGCATCTCTGATTTCCGCGCTTTCATCCATCCAAATGATTGATTCGGAGCTTAATGATTTCCTCCTTTGTAACAGGCAAATCTATATAGCTTTGCATTTCCCTATAGCATTTTGAATTCATAGGTAATTTTTGCTGCTTTAGATGTAAAATTATGTAAAGAAATAATTTCTGAATAATTTTTCACAAAAGGTAAGCTTATAGGTAATTAATAAATACATAATTAATTTAAATATATTCCAACATTGAATATTTTTGGAATGTAATTATATTTAGATCTCGGAATGCTATTTTTTATGTTTCTGACAACTTTATTTAATTTTTTGTGCGATAAATGCAATAGAGATTAGCGGGAAAAAAGTATGAATAAATTATATTGTATGAAGTCAGCTGATATATATTGTTACTTTAAATAGTTTTATACATATACATGAATTCATTATATATTTTTAATAAAATGTATTTTATAATATTTATTTAAAATAAAAAGGAAATACCTCTTATTTTAAAAATGATGTTCACTACATTTTACTTAAGTTATTTTTCCAAAAAACGTTTCGTAAACAGTAAGTCATTTTTTTCAGTTTAGTTTTCGTAAACTAATTTTTTTCTTTTTATCTCAATTGTGGAAGTTACGAGATATATGACGTTAACTTAAAAATGCTGTCTGAAAATATTTATTTAGAATAATTCATTTTTGAGAAAAATATTCCTTAAAAATAAAAGGCATGCTAGCTAAAAAATATAAAACTTTTGGATAACTTTAAATAAATTCTGAGATTTACTCGATTCTTACAGTTGTTTACTTCAACCGTAAATAGAAAACTGTAGTAGAGAATTTCCTGTGAATTCTATTTCAGCCTATTTATAGAATAAAATTCTTCTACCACTGAAATGTTTGACATATTTTTAAATGAAATGTTAAAAATCAGAATTTAAAATAATAAAATAATGCATTTTCATATCGATAAATACATGAAAAATCTGTTTTTATATTTTTTCCTTTTAATGGAAAATATCTTAACTGTACATTGAAAGTTTAGTATTCAACATAGAAAAAAAGATTGTAGAGTAAAATATGATTAATCTAAGAATCGGTAATTCTTATTGTATTAAACATGAAATATTATTCTATGTATACTGCGAAACTTAAAAAGAAAGAAATTTCTTATACATGATATTTATCATTGGTTTATTATTAGATTAAATTTAAAATAGCTCCACATTGAATATTTATAGGTAAATTATTGTTTGAAAGAAAACACATACTTATTTTTTGATTTTTAAAGGATATATAGATTGATAATTTTTAGAAGATTTATAGAATGATTAACTTTAGAAGGTATATAGAATATGATGATTTTTAAAAGTTATATATAAAATATAAATGATATAAATCAAGGAAAAATCAAATAAATATTCTTATACATTAGCTTTTGATTTAAGGTGATTATTAATTAAGTAAAAATGGTACATTTTTATATTAACAATAAATTTATTAATGTCTAATTATCAAGTAATTTTGATTAAATAGTATGAACTTTTGTAAATATATCTTTACTTAAATTTTGCTTTAAAATTAAGCTTAACATTCTTATTAAATTTTATTATAAACAAATAAAAAATTACTAAGAGGAATGACTGAAAAAGATTTAATGGCAATGTTATGTGTATCTGCATTAATATTATCATTAAATACTGATGTTATCACTAAATGTTTGATGTGCTTTATCTATCTTTTAATATTGAATGAATTTAAGTTTTAACTACAAAACATTCTTGTATCTTATTATTAAGAGAAAGTTTAGCATTCAGAAATTCAAATGTCATTTGCAAACTGAGAACTTAAAATTTTAGTTTTATAATTCCGTATCTTGATGTCTAGTATTCAAATAATTGAATTGATTTGAGACAATTCATCCCGCATCAACAGTCTGCATAACTTTATAGTGAGCTTTACTTTCAAGTGGGATATAATAATACTATTTCTATTGAAAAAATTAAACTAAAATTTAGATGTTTTTATGTAATGAATCTATAAAACTATTTATATCTAATGAATATTTAAAGCTTCAATATAAAAATTTTAAAATAACCACTTCAACAAAATTATTTCTAAGACTTTTCTTTTTCAGTGTTTGTACATTTTGAACTAGTTTGAACCATTTGAATATAAATTTTAGAAAATTTACATATTATATATGGAGCAATCTATGTATAATAAATTTGTCTTCTTATTGCTCAGATATAATATTTCTAAAATAAAAAAAAATTGAGAAAAATTGTTGAAAATTGTTGGATGCAGAAGTGTATAACTTCTCCAAAACATTATTTAAAAAATTATATTTGAATATTTAACCCCTTATGCATTAAAAAAACAAATCAATGGAATAAGAAGTAAGGTTTTATTAAACACATATACGAAGATAATATATCTAAAGAAATCACAAATCCCGTCGAAATTAAAATTACATCTAAGTTACATCTAATAAGTATAAAATAATAATAATAAGTATTTCTGTACAGAAAAGTAGCTACTTCCTTTTATCAAATTTATCTTAATGCTTAAAATAAAATCAAAAATTATTAACTTGAAGAAAAGAGGAAAAATGTAAAATATAGTTTCTTCATTTTATAAAACAAATTAGTTTAGAAAATTAGTTTTATAATAAAAACAAATTAGTTTAGATCGTTTAGAAAAAATATTAATATAAAAGTTTTTTTGGTTCGCATAATTCTTTAAATTTTTTAAATAATATAAATAACAGATTTAATTTTCTAATAAAAAATGTCATGTAATTTTCTACATTTAAAAATAATTCTTCAGTTAATTTTTCTGTTTTTCCTATTTGGGTTTTAAAGTAACTGTTTGAGAAATGAATAAAGAGATTATAAAAATAAGCTCTTTATTCATTTCTCATTTATTCATTCTGAATAAAGAGCTTATAAAAATAAAAATGATTTGGAAAACTCAAAATACTTGCCAATTTTTACATAACACATTCTTAAAAATGTGACATATGTTATAAACACATATAATAATACACATTCGTAAAGTGTAAATTATATCATCCTTCTAATAGAAAAAGAATTTTTATAAAATTATGATTGAAATTTTAATATTATTTTTTAATTTCCCTACAGTTTTTTTAAATACACGTAAAGTACACATTTTATAAAAAAAAGATTAAAAGTTAAAAATTATATCCATCATTTGCTTTATTTTACATTAAAAGAAAGTGATAAACAAAAAAATTATAAAATTATAAATTGTACGCAAACGCTTCGCTGAGTTTGATTTAAATCCATTTATATCTGGTTCAATAAATTTGCAGTTAACAGTTGACTTAACCGCATATTTATTTAAATTTGTATTTTAACAGGCAAAGCATGTGCATAGATTTTGAGAATTTTGCCTAATCTATGCACATGCTTTGCCTGTTAAACAGATTTCGGGTATTTCTTTTTTGAAAATGATTATTTACATCAGATTTTTTAAAATGGAGCACATATAAATAACTAAAATTAAAAATTTGTTTCTGATTGTTATATTGATTAAAAAGTGAAAAAAAATTTAAGTTCAGCACAAAATTAGTGTCTACAATATAAATCATATTTTATATTCTAATCTACTTTTGAAATGAAAATACATTAAATATTGCAATGAAAACAAATAGAACTTACATGAGCTATACAGTATGCTGAAATAAGGAAAAACCTGAGAAATTAAAAACAAATCACTTCTGACTGAAATTTAAATTAAATATGAAATTCAGTATTCCAACACATAAAAGAGCAAAAATTATAAAATTACTTAATTATTTTGCAATTTGTGCAATTTTTGTGTTTAAAATCTTCTCTTAAAAGAAAGTCTTGTGTACAGAAACAGATCGAATGAGCCGAGTTACGTATAAATTTTATTTATTAGGCATACAAACCGAATTACATTTGAAACAAACCAAATCAGATGTTTAAATATTAAGAACTCCCTCTGTTGAAAAACTAATAGAAAATGAATTCAGGACTCTTTTTTCATCTATATTTTAATGAAACTAAGAGTGGCCGACTTATTAGGAAAGCCAAAACCTATTTGCATTGTGAAGCATAAAAACAGTACTTTTCAAAAATTAAAAAAATGGTAAATAAACATGTAATTTAAGAACCGTTCTTTGTGCAAATGTAGAGATTTGAATAAATCCGATGCTAAATGTATTTTTTCTATAATTTCAACAGTTAACTGAATAACCAAGTTAGAAGGAAAAAAATATTAGATGCTTTTTTCTTGAAGTGGAAGGAGTTATCTCACTGATTCTACATTGCAGCTTATGCCACTTTATTGGGAGTTCAAATCAGTATTAATTCCGTTTTAATTAAAATCAAATACTATTAGGCTGGGGAATAAGTTCTTAGCGTTTTTATCAGATTTTTATTTAAACAAAAACAATAACTATATCAATAATTTAATCAATTATATATTCGCCGTTGCTGTTTACAGCCTCTTCCCACCTCTCGACCAATTTGTTGATACCATTCCGCCAAAAAAATCACCTAATCTGGTGACAAAGAGGATGTTGAGCCAGTTTTTAAAGACCTCTTTGTTATTGAAGGTAACGGCCTTCATATGGTTTGATAAGGAGCGGAAAAGATGGTAATCGGTTGGTGCAAGGTCCGGAGAATACGGCAGTAGCTGAAAGACCTCCCATTCAAGTTCTTAGAGTGCGGCTTTGACGACTTGTGCAACATGGAGCTTGGCGTTGTCGTGAAGGAGTATGGTTCGACCATGTGGATCAGGTCTTTTCAGTCGAATAGTCTCATTCCCTCGGTATAGCTGGGCAAAGTAGAGCTCCTTGTTGACTGTGGTATTTTTTTCGAGCATTTTCCAGTGTATCAAGAGGTTCTTAAAAACTGGCTCAACAACTTCTTTGACACCAGAACAGGCGATTTTTGGCGGAACGGCATTAACAATTTGGTCGAGAGGTGGGAAGAGGTTGTAAACAGCAACGGCGAATATATAATTGATTAACTTATTGATATAATTAATGTTTTTGTTTAAATAAAAGTCTTTGGTAAAAACTCAACAAACTTATTCCCCAACCTAATATAAAAAAAATTTGAAATGCAACATGATCTTTATTTTAAATTAATCTGTGATTGATTTTCTGACATCAATTTTATTCTATTCCATGCAGTCATTCTCATTTTGACCTTAGATAAAAATTCGGCTGACAAGCAGAGTAAGGATTTTATTACACATCGTTGTCTTTAATTTTATTCAAATTCCAAACCGTGAACATTATTATTTTATTTTTAATGATTAAATAATCTCTATTTAAATATAATATTTAATTACAGTATTTATGTATATTTATGTAATTAAAAATGCTGATAATCTTTAAGAAACTAGTAGTAGTTTCAGATTTCATCAATATAATCTTATTTTATCAAATAATTTTATGATAACAGTTTTTTCATGAAAAACATTGTGCCATTATTATTTTACAAATATTTTTCGAAGGATAACTTTTAGAAAATTAAGCACTAATTATATTCCAAAAGATTCTTGCTTAGGAAAAATTTAAAATCTTTTTTAAAATTTAATAAGGGCAAATAATTTTTCTCAAAAATGTAATAATTAGATTTAAAATATAATTCTAATTTTAATGGGAATTTATACTAAAAAAGTGCTAGGAGTTTTATTATTCATAATTTTTATTCTTTCATTCATAATTAAAAAATATCAAGGCTTGCTATTTAATCTACATTGATTTTCAGTTCTTATATCTTTTAGCTTCTATTTGGTCTTTATATGTTTGAGGTTAATAATATTTGTAGAAATGTTTCCTCTTCTACTATGATTATATTATTATTTGATTTAATTTCTTAAGCATTTATAAATATTTTATTAAAATTTAAATGTTATTTCATAAGTAATTTGTATCTACTACAATTATGAGTCTAATTAATGTTAGCTTCAGAATTAGGCTGTTAGATCATAGAATCTCATGAGGAAATCATTTATATTGAAAAAAATCTAATTAATATACTTTTCAAATTTTCAAAAAAGTATATTTATTTTCTTTATATCAACAAAAAGGGAAAACAAGTCCCTACTTTAATACATAAATATTTGAAAAAAAAGTCATATCCATAAGATCTATTTTATTTTAATTGCCACTTTACTTTTTAATGATTAATAATGCGCTTAGTAAGGAATTTCTATTTTGTATTAAGATAATCCTTGCTTGATAAGTTATTGTTTTTATTTGAGCCTTCCTCGTACCGGGATGTTTGTTATTATTATATCAAAGAAACCCTTTTTTATTAAGTATATATTCCTAAAACATTTTATGAACTAACATATGATTTAATTTTATTTTTCACTAGGAAACTTACTATTAAAAGGAGGAAAAATTGTCACATTCTACAAACACTTTCTAAGTAATAATTTTTTTTATAAATTAATGATTTGAAACTTCTTGTATAATGTTAAATTTACCTCCAATAAGTATTAAAATTTTTTTTTATTTTTCTGAACCAAATAATTAAGTGTTTTTTTGTTTAAAGTTTTGTAAACATTTAGTATTTATTTTTTACTATATACTTATATTAAATTGTTTTTGCATCATTGCAGACTTTTTTTGGAATGCATCTTTTATAAAATATTTCAACAAGTTTTTGAGTAATAAATTTCATTTCTTTTAACATCTTTTTAATTTTTTCTTAGTATTTTGGTTTTTATTATTCCCTTCAAATAATCGTTTAATATGTTATTATTCCCTTTTTATTATCATCTAACATGTTATTATTTCCTTCCTATTATGTTTTTTCATGCTATAATTCCCTTTCTATTATCTTTTATGTTTATGACACGTTTTCTTTCCGCATTTCTTTTCATGTGACTATTGTTCAGATATGCTTTTATTTAGTTTGAAGAAAGGTTTCTGGGATACATTTCTTAGGATTCCATTTAGGGATTTTTTTATTATACATTTGAAAGTTACTTGGTGAGAATGAAAAGAAAAAACGCTGGGAATTCCCCCCCCCCACGCAATATTCTCTGAAACAACATATGTAAATTTCAGTTTTTGTTAAACGAAAACTTATTTAAATGGAAGGAAAATATCTGCATTGTTTTATTTTATCTTTAAATAAACATGAATTATTTTTATCAAGACAAAAATGTTTCTTGTGAGTTTTAGTTTATGGTGGAATTATTTATTGTTAAAAATGTGTAATGCAAATAAAAGGCAGAAATAATGGTGTTTTATTATCTGAGAAGGAGATTTTAAAATTTTTTCGGTAAATTATTGTGTATATTATAACAATAAATATAGAAAAAATTGAAATAAAATTATTCAATTGAAATGAGTACTTCAATAAATTAAATATCTAATAAAATGTATATTTTTTAAAATGTGATTTATTTTTGCTATTATGAAAAACATTTTCTATCCAGGTTTAAATATTTATATGCAATTTAATTTGATGCATTGGATTTGTTGTTTCCAGTATTAAGGGAATTTGTGATAATGTGTGTGTGTGTGATCATAAATATGATTTATAAAGTTTTTATTAAAAAAGAAAGCGGTTTAGTATGCTTAAATAGATATTTTTTGGACCTTTTTGTATTCAAATTGATTATTACAGCCTCAATGAAGGGATATTATATAGTTTATTATTTGTAACTATAACGATAAATTTAAGAATAGTAAACTAATAATCACTAATCATAGTTATTGTTATAAATACCTAATAATGATAACTAAAGCTAAAAATAAGTTATTTTAATATTAATAATTAAATAAGATAATAGTTTCAAATCATGAAAAATAGCTCTAATTTTATTGGAAATAAACTGTTTAATTAAAGTAGATTTAATACAAACTTTATACCAGTTTATTAAAACAGTAACTAAATGTACTTTTATGTAAGTAATAATATGCAAAGCATTTCTTAAAGCTCTAATTTTGTAGAAATCTATGAATTTAAAAGATTTTATTTAATGTCATGAATAGAAAATTAAAGTAATTCGAGAAAAATGTTTTTCCTCATTTTAAGCTTAGGCCTCGGTACATTTCATTACAGCTGACAGAACCGCATTTCATTAAACAAATGTGAAACTGAAGACGAATACTTCATTGCTTTATACAAATATTTGTTTTAGGAATGACAGAGAAATCCTGAAAATTAGATTTCTAGTCAATAATTGAGTCTTAGCATTAGGTCCCTAAAAGAAACACACGCAATAACAAAATAATAATTTCAATTTTATTTAATATGTATGTTAGTATATAATCTATGAATACGATATTAAATTAATAATATTATTATTGTATGTTATCATAAGAATAATGAATCAATATAATTATATTTTTAATAAAAATTATTTAATGAAGAGAATTTTGAAATATGTATTTTGGTAAATGTAAATGAATGCATGTGCATCAAGTTGGAGTAACAGAAATAAAAATGCCTGACTGCGGATAGGGAGGTCCTGGGTTCGAACCCCGGTTCGGGCATGGATGTACGTTCTCTCCCTATCTATCCTGTCTTTGTCCTTTCCTTGTATGAAGGAGTTGTGAATGGTTGTCTACCCTATAAACGGGTACCTATGGCATGTGTGTACTGAGGAAATTGGATTCCATCCCAAAATATGGTTCCGTTGGAAAAGTGGCGCAGGGCACCCCATGATGCAAGCCTAGCTGGCACACGAAAACACTAGAAATAAAATTTTTTTAAAAAATTAATGCTATTTTTGAAAAAGTTTAATAAAAAATCATGATTTTTGTACAACTGGTATTTCTCAATATTATAATGAATTAACGAATATTAAAATTACACAGTAAATTATATGTAGTACTTGGATAAAAATTACCATTTAAACATATACTTATAACAAGATTTTGGAATAAAAATTTTATTGGATATTAAAGAATGTATGAATATAGAATAACAGTAATATGAAATATATTTTTAAACAAATAAAAGCCTCATTTTTACAAAACTAAACAGAAAGCAGGAATTTCAAGAAAATATTATTTTTTTACTCAATACTTTTTGATATTATTAAAAATGTTTTTACATTTAGGGAGTCATTTCATTGATATAGCATCGTGGAAATTGTTACAATTCTTTATCAGTTAGCAAAAGTTACATAAAAAAGAGTAAATAGGTATAATTATTCAATCTGAATCAATTAGAGAATTTATTTATAATTTACATTCAAAATATATGCTACATACACTATTAAACATTTCAAAACATTATCCGTGTTGTTTAATCGATATACTTGAATCTATTTTGCTATTTTTCAAACAAGGAGCTGTCATTGGGTTCTGAATCTTAAATACAAGAAATATTAATGAACAATATTCTAAAGGCTATTAAATTAAATATTATTTATTATGATTATAAGGAAGTTTTCATCAAAATCTACTGAAGTTTCTAGAAATGCATGAATATATATTTCCTAGACTTATTTTTCATAATAAACATCATAGTTTCAGACATGTCTTGATTTGTTAATGGATTTTGAATGTTGAATCTAGAGATGAAGCGACAGTATAAATGAATTTCCCTTCTTGATTCTGTTAGGTTTATCTTACCATATCCAGTATAAAAAAATTTGAAAATAAAATTTTTAAGGGAAGTATGCATGTGCATGCATATATATATATATATATATATATATATATATATATATATATATATATATATATATATATATATATATATATATATATATATATATATATATATATATATATATATATATATATATATATATATATATATATATATGGTTTAGTTTAATACACTAATACAACGAATTTGCATTTTAACAATAATATATTAAACATTATTTACAGTATATTTACAATTATAATTACAAAATAAAGATAGGAATTTAACATCTTATATTTCGGAACCGTCTTAGTTGGACCGTCGTCTGTTCTCAACTATCGTTCCTTTTCTAATCCTTGACACCAGGATCGCTGTTGAAGCAGCAAGCACTTGATGACCTCATGATGTTGCAGTGCGTCATCAGGTGCTCCATATCTCACACTCGGCCATTCTAAGCGCTCAGGTCCTCCTGGCGACGAGAGTAACAGCAACTGCAAAATACAAAGAAAGAGAGGAAAGCGCAACCAGCAAGAGAAATAACTAACAAAATAGAATTTTGTTTTCATCTTTCGTCTTAGTGAACAGCAAATGAAGGAGTCGCGTCTTTCAATGTTGTGAAGATTCGTCTTAACTTCTTGAATGTTCCTCGTAAGCTGTTTGATGAATCGTCTTCTTCGTCTTTTTAATTCTCAGTTGCTCGCATTTTCCTTCCGTCGTGCTTATTTTTATCATATGCAAATGTATCACAAACATCTTGATGTAACACACAAGAAAAAATATTTTAATTGATACTCTAATACTTGAAATAATGCTAAAGAAAAAGGTTATATATAAAAGAAATTTTCTTCTGGAATAACGATATATATAGGAATAGTTCAGCAATTGACACAATATATATTATACACAAGACAATAGTTTGTTAAAAATTATTTACATTTTCGACCAAGGTTTCATTATATCTGCAGAGGAAGATGTTGTATTGGGACCTTCATGATTACCAACTTTTTCTACATCATATCTGTCATTACCTTTTACAGCTTTAATTTTGTATGTTCCAAAATATTTCAGCTTAAGTTTTAAACCTGGTCCAAACTGTGTTCTTTGGATAGCGACTAAATCACCTGTTTGATATTTTTTGGGAGGTTTTCTCCGTTTATCATAATAACATTTACTTTGTATTTGATATTGTAAAATATTAGTTTTACAATAGGTAGGAATTTAGATAGGAATTTAACATCTTATATTTCGGAACCGTCTTAGTTGGATCGTCGTCTGTTCTCAACTATCGTTCCTTTTCTAATCCTTGACACCAGGATCGCTGTTGAAGCAGCAAGCACTTGATGACCTCATGATGTTGAAGTGCGTCATCAGGTGCTCCATATCTCATATATATATATATATATATATATATATATATATATATATATATATATATATATATATATATGAACATATTAGTTTTCTGAATCAGATATTTTCACATTAACTTTTTTCTGTTTATCCTATTTTTATTTAAGTAACATTTTTTAATATTTCTTAAAATATTTGTTTTGAATTTATCGTTACTGTTGATCAAACTTCTTTTAACACTTTACTTTAAGTCAGTATCTAGCCATAGACATTGTTCATTTAACATTAGTTGGGACAACTATCTTCAAATATATTTTATGTAACAAATTTTTGTAACATCATGTAAATGTAACAGCATTTAAATATTGTAAAATAATTCTAAAAAGTATTCATAATAAAAGAAGTCATTTTATAATTAATATTATAGAAATTTGATAAATAATTTCTCATTTAGATCACAAGCTATTGCTTATTAAACTAGAAATTAAAAGCGATTAATTTAAAGTATTTCTTTCACTGTGGCATTTGTCACATTTCAAATATAAAAAAATGAAAATTATAAAGTTACTGCTAATATAATTGCAAGCGTATTTTTGATTTCATATATAAAAGTTTGCTAATGAATAGTTATTAAAAATATTTAAAATTATTAATTGAATTAAAAATTATCAAAAATATTAAACTAATTACATGATCTTAAATATTTATTTTAAAATACTTTTAATTAATTAATTAGAGCAATGAACAATGAGTATTCATTATAGTTTAATTCTTTGTTAATAACTTGAATTAAAATTTTCATAAAGTGCAAAATACTATTCTTATTGTTCAATCAAATTATCTTTCCACTTAAATATAATTTATATTTTTATATAGTCTCTAATTAAAGGATTATAATATCAAAAATTATTTTTAATGAACGGATTTTTTTTACAAAATTTATATATTAGCTATAATTTTAAATAAGTCTTTAATTTGTGGCTTGTAATCAGGTATTTAAGTAAAATTGTTCATAATTGGTATTTTACATTTAGAGATATATACCGATTAAAAGTGAAAATTCTTTAATAATATTTATATTTGAGAAAATGCTTAAAAGAAAATTTTTTGTCCTGGTACTTTTGGTAATAATAGTTGTCCTTTTTTTGTTTCACCTACATGAAATTCATTAAGTAAGACAAAATCTCAACGGATTGAAACTTATAATATTTGATATTTTAAATATATATATATATATATATATATATATATATATGTATATATATATATATATATATATATATATATATATATATATATATATATATATATATATATATATATATATATATATATATATATATATATATATATATATATATATATATATATAAATAGAAGTCTTAAATAATTATAATGAGGAATTGTCTCGGAATTTGGTTATTATTGTTCATGGAACGATTTCCCAATAGGTTACCCAATGTTCAATTCCCCAAATGTGAATTCAAATATTGTTTCATCAAATTTTAGAACAAAGCAATGTTGTGATATCGCAATAAATTGTAAGATCACAAGATTATAATTTAACATTAAATTACATATGTATTTAAACGATATAATAAATCGTTAGATTGTGGAGGTTTTAAGCTCCAAGAACAATGGCTATTATTTTAACTATTTATTTTCTATGAAAATATGTTTCCAGTTTTTGACTATACTCCTTATCAAAAATGCAGTATTAATCCATGGAGAATCTAACTTTGCAAACAAGAACTAGTTACGAAATAAACTTTCAATGCTCATTAAAAGTCTTCATAAATAGCAGAAAAATATGTTCTGCAGAAAAATATGTTCCACATAGCAGAAAATCTTTCTTAAAGATTTTCTGCTATCTGGGTATATTACCGTGAAAAATAAGAGCCTTATAAAGATAATTATTAACTCACAGAAAATAAAACGTTAATTTCTTTGTAAGTAGTATGTTTAATTTATTCGTATCTAAGAATAAATGAAGTTTCTCTTTTGTATTATTAATTCTATAATTTTTCTAACTTCTGGAATTATAATTACCTTTTGGTCCTTATTCCCTTAATAATGTGGCAATAATATATGCAAATGATTTATAAGTCCTATAAGCAAAAATTTCATTAAGAATATTAATTATTCACTTTACTTTGTTTCTTTCGTAACTTCGAAATTGCTCTGCGTAACGATTTAAATTAATTTAATAATTTCTGGATGCATAATTATGTATAAGAAGATTAATAATTATTTAAAATTAATTTACGGAATTTTCAGATAACATTTTCAGCACTTTGATTTTTTTGATTTCATTTTTTATTTTACTCACACTATCTCAGCAAGAAAATTAACTTAATTACACTTTGCTGTATAGTATGCAATTAATCATTAATTTAGTTGTGCATTTAATTTTTTGCTGTTTAAATATAGCTTATGTTTAATGTAGCAAGACATAAACCATATATATATATATATATATATATATATATATATATATATATATATATATATATATATATATATATATATATATATATATATATATATATATTGAAATTTTTTCCAATATATTTCTAAATATAATCTTTTTTTCTTTTTACAATTAAGTACTATATGTTTCTGTTTTTTTCCTTGGTTACATGAATTTTAAATGGATGACAATTAACAAATGTTGCACCTTATTTACAATTATATTAGTTACTATTTACATCAATTATTAACACAAATTTTTTTTGCTCATGCATATAGCTCAAGGTGGCTGGTGAGGAAACTTTGGGCAATAACGTAATAATGATCGGGAATGGTATCTATTGTGGGTGCATAGGTCGTTGTAGGACAGAAGATTTATTATGGAATTATTATTGTTCTTATATCTAGGTTTTTGTACATATTGTACATTATACTCGTGAAGTAATTTCTTAAAGTTAGAATTTTGATTTCTTTTCTAATTTTCTCATTTCGCACAAACCAAGATGCCTTAACTTCTAGCCGAATTATTTTGTTCTGCAGATTTTCTAATGATTTAATTTTCAAATAATAGAATGAAAACCTAGAGACCACGTCTTCATCAGGAAAGAGATGGCCAGCTATACCAATGAAACACACTTTTCTTTGAATTTAATAACTAAAAAAAATTTTGAATTCAATGCATGGCTTCCTTAAAATGTAGTTAAGAAGCCATGCATTAGGTTGTGATTAAATCATAAACTGTAATAGGTTCTGGTTTGCTATTATTGATATTTTTAATGCATATTTCTATTTAATTCTGCTTTGGTTTTGTTTATTTTACTTTGATATACTTTTTATACTTTAATTTTTGATACAAATATCTTTTTGCTTCTTTCCATTAATACACTCTTTGGGAGAATTGCTGGAAAATCGTCCACCATACATGTCAGAAAAGAGTATTTAATTGCACAACAGACCATCTCTCTCCTGATGAAGATGTGGTCTCTTTGCTTTCCTCCTATTTTTTGTATTGTATATTGTTTTATTCTTGTCAGAGTGATTTTAATATATATATATATATATATATATATATATATGTATATATGATATATATATATATATATATATATATATATATATATATATATATATATATATATATATATATATATATATATATATATATATATATATATATATATATATATATTAGTTATATTTGATTGAACTCTCATACATCATTATTAGAATCTAAGTATTTAGACATAGGAGAGGTTTTTGTACATTTAACATGTTACATACTTATTGGAAATAAGACTGAAAATATTCGTATGAAATTGGAAAGGTTGCCTTTTTTAACTAATATAAGCGTGAAAAAATTTTTCTAGCATAAAGGATACTAAATACGTAACAAAAAATACATTCCAATCTCTCAAATTCCTAACATAGTTTCTCATTCATTAAATCGTAACAATGAATGATTTAATGAAAAATCAATTATTGTAAAAATTTGAGATTTTTTCATGTTTTATTGCTTGCAAGTTTAGATAATTTTCAGTATGCAAGGAATTCTGTTTGCGCTCATGATATAAAATAATATTTGCATTGATTCTCCTTTAGTGATTTTTTTTATTCAGGGAAATTATTCATTTAGATATTTGAAATTAATTATGTCAAACTATATTTCTTTGAGATACCTTTAAGCAATTTCTGGATAAGTTTGGATATTTAATCAAACATATTTAAATAATTTCATTTAACAAACAAAAACATTGGTATCACAAGATTTCCTATTAACTCATTATTTTGTTGCTCAGTTTTAATAATATAAGTGTAAATAATTGGATATTACACTGATTTTTCTTTGTTATTTCAGTTTAATAACAAAATATCTTTCAATAGCCATTGGTGCTTAAAAATCATCTATTTTAATACTTACAGCATTACTTTTCTTCTAATATATAATTAATATTTCATAAAATATGCTTTCATTATCAATCATATCTAAACATACACGATACTAAGCCTATAGAGGGTGCTTATAATTTAAAAGATGACCTTTTCTATGTATCTATAAAACCTATTTTGCAAATCGGATTTTGATAAAATCTATTTGTTACATTATTGTCTACAAAGGCATTGAAGCTCAATTTATTTATTAACATTTTGTATATACATTCTGAAATAATGAATAAAATGATCATTTTTGATATAGTTTAATTTTTTAAAAATTTATTTATATCATAAACTGTACATATATACTTTGCATACATTTAGATTCTGTAAATATGCTTATATTTCATCGTCGTATCTATACTCTAAGGCATTAATATATTACATTAAAAGTATATTTCACATAATTTTTAGTAACGATATTTCCCACTTCACATCATTCTGAGATAAATTTTATATTAATAGACATTTTAACATCTTTATCTAATAGTAGGATTGCAGTTTTTGAGGTCGAAGTTCAATTTCAGCCATTGTTAAATGATGGGTAATTAGTGCTGATTTTGTTTTCTGCATATACATTTGTAGGAGTACAATCCTAGGTATTTTATAAGATTTTCTATTGTGACACGTGAATTTTACCCATTATCAATAAAAAATTCACCATGAAGGCTATGATACGAAGTAAATATTAAATAGCTTTGCACAGTATTTGACTAAGAGACTGTACACTGGATAATGTCAAATTAAAGACATTCTTTTAGAAGAAAATTTAATAAGCTTTATCACATTTTTTGTGAATATAATTATTAATTATATGATTTCTATTTCAGATATTTTCTTACTATTTTTTTGGAAGAAACTGTTAATTAAGCGAAAATAAGTTTTTTGAATAAAAAAGAAATTGTTCAAATGATTTATTATGCATTTTCCTTGTTTTTTACTATTATTTCTGATTATAGGTAAAACTTTTGTATATTCAAATTTCTTTTGTTTAGTTTATCTAAATCACTATAAATCTATCCAAAGCTTCTTAAAAATGTTTTTGATTTTGATATTTTATATGCTATAATGAAATAAAATATTGCTACAAAAATATTTATAGCTAAATTTCATTTACAGAATAATTGAAATTTTGTAATAATTTTTAATATATGAAAGATTGAGTCCATGATTTTTTGCAATAAATGTCCAGAATTTTAATAAAAATAAAATTGAAATAAAAGAGTTTATTTCGTTTTTTTAAAAATATTAATAATGTTATAATATTATATTATGTAAATTTTAAGATGTAGTTAATATATACGTATGAGACATTTTACTTTGGAGTAAATATAAAAGTATTATACAAAAATTTTCGAAATTAATTCAATTTAATTTTTTGAAAGTTTTATAAATTTATTCAATAATAATAAAAAATACAAAAAAATCAAATTTAAAATGCACATAAAATTTTTGTATTGTATATAAATATATAGATATACATACCTGTATATGTTTCTATTTAAAAAAAATTCCAATCAATGAATTTTTCATGCATGTTTCTTTGAGAGTAATTTTGTAAAAGAATATCAAAATAATGATGGATGAAAATAACGAGAACATACTCTTTATTATACTACATGATGTAAAATTTCTAGTAAGTAATTATTAATGTAATTTAAATTAATATTTGATTATAGTTATATTCATGGTATATTAATTCATGGTATATAATAAATATTACCTAGACTTAATCTTTAAAATTGCACAAAATTTGTTATGCTGCAATCTCAATATATTTTAAAGCATAAAGAAGATTCAAATTAGATAGGATTGATCAAACTGAGATTACGTCTACAAAATGCCTGATCAAACTTATTCCAAAAAAAAAAAATGTGAATTTTAAGAAAGAAATTTAATTTTATGCATTAACGTTTTCACAAATAAAATTAAAATGTAATGGTAAAATTTGAATTTTCTAATTATTTGATCTTTTATGAGTTGTGTTCGAATTTTTTGCCACATTATACAGAAAAAGATAAATGTGCCGAATTTATTGGAAAGTTGCTTTTAAGTTAGAAGTTTAGAAAAGAAACTCTAAATAACTGATAAAAAATTAGCTCAGGTGGTGAAAGTAATTTGAATATTTTAACCACAACTTCCGTTTCGAAAGCATTTAGTCTCAATTTTCATTCGAATTTATAAGCTTAAGTACTGTAACCATCTGATTTAAATATAACAAATATAATGAAATATCTCTGATTTTAGCAAGTACACTTATGCAAACTAAGGGATAAAAGTTTTATTTCGTTTTTTGTTGAATCTGAATGCAGGTATAACTGAATCATTATAACTGCAGGTTGGTGCTGGTTGAAACAGATATGAATCCATTATATTTTTTGTATTGTTTCATGGTTCATTTGAATATTTAGTGAAATAATTTAATTTAGATGGTTGTTCCTTTTTTAAAATTTATAAATGTATTATTTTAGATAATGTTTTGCACATATTTATAATAACATTTACTGTAAATAATTGAAAATCTATGTATGTGTTGTGCTCTATGCAATGTTCTGTAGAATTCTATTTAGTTTCTTGATTAAAAATATTGATTTTAGAAATGTAAACAATAATATTATTTTGCAAATTCATCCAAACCTTCATGTCTTATTTATTGAATCTAAAACTATAAACTATGTAATAAAGTAATTATTGATAAGTAGAAAAAAATGTAAGAAATTTGTTGCTGTCCGAAACATTTATGAAGCCCTTATTTTCCATATTCTTTGTAATGTTGCACAGTTCATTTGAATATTTAGTGAAATAGCTTAATCGATTGTGATAATCTTTATTTATAAAACTCGTTAATGTATCCTTTTAAATAATTTTATGCACTTATAAATGCTTATAAAAGATCATTTAATCTAAAAATTTAAAATCGAAGTTTTTGTCTGCTTAAAACAACAATTCTTTGGATTTAAAATTTTAGGATATCTTTCAAAAGTTACATAATTATATAACATTAAAATGATTTTATTTCTCAAGGAAAAAAATTTCACAGCTAGACTGAGTTAAAAATATTTAGTAATACTTTTTTTCCTTTCTTATTCCAAAATAATAAACTTAAAATTACAACTCTTTTCTCTGTACTGTACAGGTAATAGAAACAGGAAAACAGTCAAATTTATGTCAGTCATATTGCAAGGATATATTGACGGCAGCTTCAAAATTCAAACATTTATGACAGGAAAGTCCGAGTAAACGCCTAAAAGGAAATAAAAAATCTCAGTAACCTTCCACTCAAAGAAACTGTAGTACAAGATGCAATTTTATTGGGAAGTTGAAGAAAAAAAAGGGGAAAATCCATTTCTGTGTGTCGTCTTTCATTTTAATGGAAAAGGTCTCAATTATGCATTTAAATTTGAAAATCGAATATGAAAGAAACTTCAAAATATATAAAAACTTCTTTCCAGTCTAGTTATATGAGAATCGACGAAATTGTGTGAATATTTATCATTTTGATTGAATATTTATATTTATTTTGTGAAGGAAAATTTTAAAAGGAAAACATATCATTAAAAGGAAAACATATCATAAGAGAAATGATGCTATATATAATCTCCTGAAATGCATGCGGGTTATATTTTATGGATGATGTAATATAATTTTTAGTACTTATAATTCTAAATAATTTCTCATGCCTAGAAACTAAATTACTGTTTTAGTATTTAATAATATTTAAAATGTTAATTGCAAATTATATACAGTTTTAAAATGCAGTGACATTGAAAAGTGTCTGTCCAATGTTTATGAAAGACTTACTAAAGAATTAACTTTTTTGACCAATTAAATTTACTTGTACCCGTGCATCTACTACAAAGCAAAAAACAATAAAAATCTAAAACAGTTGAGTTTGGCTTGTTTCTCGCTGAACTTCTAAACATGAGGGCTAAATAAACCACGAGCTAGTATTGAAAGTGGATTCCATACCATTATACCCATCCACGACCTTGGTTGAAACGGAGCCATTGATCTGATGAACAAAAGGCTAAAGTGCTATCCATTCGGTTGCAAGCTCTGTAGAATAACGAACGGTATGCATAATTCATGAAAAATTCATGCAATTTTTTATAAATATAAATGCATATGTGTAAATTAATATGCGATGAATTTAATTTTTTCATTGAGTTTTCTAAATTGATTAATCTGGCTTTTGATTTCATTAATATTTATGACTATCATGAAATAGAAAAAGAATTTGGATATTTCTTATAAAATTCAAATATTAATACAAAGTCTAAACTAAACTCCGTGGCGCGACAGCCCATGTGGGCCAAGGCCTACAGTGCCCATAACTGTTTTCATGACCGAGGGCCCTGGGGTGCGAAGCATATGTCCCAGTTAGGTGGTCAGCCTAACGTAAGACTCTCAGTGTTTAGTTCCCAAGCATGCTTGGTACTCAGTTTATCGACCCACTGAAGGGATGAAAGGCTGTTTCAACCTTGCTCAGCCCGAGGATCGAATCTCGGACCTGTGTCATGGGAGCGTGAAACCACCGGTCTTCTTAATACAAAGTCAGCCAATAATTTTATTCGTTCTATAATTATTTTTTGACTTAATTGCTTAAGATCATAGCTAAGAGAATGATATTTTTAAAGATAAATGTTAATATATCAAACAATATTAATATTTCAAAAACTGGGCATAATTTTATGATTTTGAAGCTCTACTTTTAATGCATAAACCTTAATTATTAAGACAAATTATGCCTACATAATATGATGCATATTTAGCATTTTTATTTCTACAATCTAAATCTTTGAATACGAAATGAATAAAAGGATGTCGTTTCTCCACTCCTATACATTTATATTTGTATATTAATTCTTTGAATGGAATTGAACTTCATTGTATTTTTAGACATACATGAACAAAAGATTACATTAAATTTTAGAACGCACTTTTAGAAGAAACGTTTCTTGATTTACTTGAAATTTAATGTAAAAATTTAAGAAGGGAAGAAATATGTTTAAAGCTAATTTAAATAATAAGCAAAATTCAATACATAATCTTAAGGTTGCTTTAAAGAAATCACGAATTAAATTATACTATATATGAATGTATTATAGTGAAAACAATTGATGATTTCCATAAATCTACGAATAAATGTTTGAAGTTAAAAATTAATTTCAATACATATTAAATTATCGGGTTGTTCAGAAAATGATTTCGTTTTTCCCTCCCTTAACAGTTTTATGTAAGTAAAAACCAATCATTTTATGCGTGTGTGTGTTTTTACCAGAAAAATGGCAAAAGATATTGGATTATTATTCACAACATATACTTCAATAAAATATTCATTTGCTATACACTTTTAATTTTCATAGAAATTATCTCATTTTCATAGAAAAAATTACTTTCCGAGCAATCCAATAAGTCAAAAGTTGAAAATTCATTGCTAAGAAATTAAGAATGAAGTATAAAATTTTGCAGTTTACTTTTATAGAATATACTAGAATACTAGCCGCCCAACTTATATAGTTGTCAGCGTACCTGACTTCGGACAAGGAGGTCCTGGGTTCGATTCCCGGTTCGGGCATGGATGTGCTTTCTCTCTCTATCCATCCTGTCTTTGTGCCTTCCTTCCTTGTATGAATGAGGTGTGAATGGTTGCCCACACTATAAACGGGTTCCTATGGCATGTGTGTACTGTGGAAGTCGGACTCCACACCAAATATGGTTCAGTTGGAAAAGTGGAGCAGCGCACCCATATTGCCAGCCTAGCTGGCACACAACAACAACAACTACTAGAATACTTTTATAAGTAATTTATATTTCTTAACAATACTATAGGTCTGTAATCAATGATGAATGAGAATATGAGCAAAAGCAGAATTTGCATGTGACATCCAAACAATGCTATTGTATGAAAACTTCTATATTGCCATCCTTTTGTAATGTCTTTTAAAGTTAATTGCTTTTCTCATCACGTAGTTGATAAGCTAACTGCTTAAAATGTTACAAAATATTTCGATACCCATCATATAAATTGTCTTCGGAGTTCATAGTAAGTATCCAAATATCACTAAGAGGTACTGTTGCTGCATCAGCCTTCTGTACCCAGCCCTGATTTGAGATACCCCAGTTAGATAGAAGCAGCCAAGGAGAGTCTTCATGATTTTGAAGCAGGGACCAAGCATACGCGACCGGTCATCCCCAGCAGTATCATTTCACTTGGAGGACATTGCGACCACGTCCAGTTTTTAACTAGTCCCAGCCGCCATAAGCGAACATGACAGATCTTCGGTTAAGCCGAGATTCAAACTACCTTCCACTAATGAGAACGATGGTCTAACCAACAAGGCCCTCATTAAGAGATGTAGCATCCATTTTCCATTGTACCACAATGTTTGGTATCGAACTCGTAACCTTTTTTTCTAAAGAACACTGTTCCACTACTTGACTGCCTTGAGACCAATTAATTGATTTTGTCAAACGAAACTGCATTTATGTAAATATACTTATAAGCAAAAACAATGTTTTGCTTTTCCGTGACTCAAATTCAACTCAAATTTTTAAATGTAGACTCTGATAACTTTTCATAATAAAATGAATATGAAAAAATCTACAATACGGAATAGATAATTTTTATAATATTTTTTAAAATTCTGATATTAACTTAAACATTAGCATTTATTTTTACAAATTTTAAGTTCCATAATAATAATATATTCACTTGTAACAATACGAAACCATTTAATTAATAACTTATAAAACATTCTTTATGAAGGTGAATGTAAATTATTAAATAATCAAATCATTTAAGAGTATTTTTTAATTTGCTACAATATAGATTACTGTAAAAGCATTTTTTTAATTATTAAGGCATTTTTTTATTAATCAATAATATTTTTCTATTATTTCATATGAGTTATAAAATATTTAAATAATTATAAATATCTCTCTTTTAAGGAAAAATAAAAGTTATTCAAGAAAAAATGAAATTTATATTATTAATAAAGTGTTTTAAATTTTTTATACCTCTTAATTAAATCTATCATGTAATTCAGCCATCCATTCAGAGGGTGAATTAAAGAGAGAAATAGAGAGAGAGAGAGTAGCTTTATTTTATTTTACGTTCTTAAAAATATGGTGTAGCATTAATTTTGGAAAAAGTATTCAATTATTTTGAATAAAACATTGTAATATATTATTTCTTTCTCAAAGAACTAATTTCTTTTTCAAAGGATAATTTCTTCTATAATGAATTTAATTTTATTTCTCGATTGCTTGGGAGTTAATCACGAAAAGAGAGGATATATTTACCAATAATAATACTTATTTTTTAATTTCTTTTTTTGTTAATTCATTACTCATAATTTTAGTTTTAATTGTTGTATCACTAATTGCAATTAATTTTGATAATTGAAAATTGGAATTATCAACTAATCATAATTCTTTTGGGAGTATTTGTATGATAATGAATCTCTAAGCATTTCAGTATATAACAATGGCACTAATTAAATTCAGAAACAAAGAAAGAAAAAGTTTCTGATTTTCATGCAGTTTCTAAAAAATAAAACTTCCAGAGTTAGTATTAAGATCTGTAAGTTAAAAATTTGTTGTTAAAACTATTATAAATGTTTTTTTTTTAAAAAAGACACATTCTGAAATATACAGAAGACTTTCTAAACACACAATAATTTTCGTTTTTTTTCCTGAAATGTGTTCTTTTTTTAATTTTGTTTATAATTTAACTAAAACCGATCCAAATGCTGAAAAATTTGTAAAATTAAAAATTTGTATAACACAAAAATTATTTTTTTACAAGTGTTTTTTATTTCTTATAATAAAAACTAAGAACATTGTCTTAAATAAAAATTTGCTGGATTTTATCACAATAAATAGTTGTCAATTTAATTAGTTAAAATGTCATATCAATATAAGTCTGAATAGCTTTTGAGATTACTGTATAATTGTACAATCTCAACAATTGTTAAATTATTCAATTTTAAGGCAACAAAATCACATTACTCTTAAATTGTATAATTTCTTTTAACGCACGAATATAGCTTATGTGTGTGTATGTGTTTCTATTTGACTAATGAAAATAAAATCAGATGTTTATGTTTAATAGACGCAAATTCTTATCCTAAAAATATTACATATTTTATTTCTTTGATTGTTATAATCAATGAAAAGTTCAATTTTAAGTTTTCATCACTGCTGAAAGTGATAGGAAACACAAAATATATTGTGAACATTTTACAATTTTTAATCTAATTTTTATAACAAATTAAGCAAATTGAACAATTTTCAACGATTACAAAATATAAGTGTCACTTTATTACATTTATTCTCCTATTCCATCTATCGTGAAATTTTTCAGTTTAAATATTCAAAAGGGCTTTAAAGTTTAGCAATAGCTAAATAGGTAAAATGTAAATAAATTTGAATTTTTGCTCATAAAATTACTTTGTTTATTAATTGGTGTAAACACATTAAGGAATTATTACTGTACCGTATATACATATTCATTTATAACATTCATAAAGTTCCTAATAGTGATCTATTAATTAATTTCACTTCTATAGTAATTTTTCGTTTATATATTGATGTAAGTAATAAATGTTGTTTTTACAAATAACATGATTGTGGTAAGAAATATATTTTTAGCAATTTTGTGCTTTCCTTTTTTTGGTAGAACTTTCGTTTTAAAATAACAAATTTAAAATAAGTAATTCTTAAATATTTATTTAAGAATAACTAGTTAACTACTCTTTTCACTTAAATTTAATTCCATTTTTACCATACATTTTCACTTTTTAAAATATAAGACTTCTCTGCCAGTTTTCGTATATGTTTATTTCAAAAATAATGGTGCAATAATTAAATACCTTATGAATATACTAAAATTTAAGGAATTAATATTGGCTTGATTGAGTCATTTTGAAAAATGAAAACATTTTCCCTTTTCAAGTTTAAACTATTATTGATTGTGTTCTAAAATAGATTTTTATTTCATTATAAATTATCTTCCCTTATGCAGCATTAATTTAATTAATGACAACTAAGACAGACACTTTATTGACAATGCTGATAAAAATAATTGAATTTCATTATTTACTAAGTTTCGATAGAACTTAATGGCTTATCACTTAATTAATCTTTTGAACGCAATAAACCATTTTATGTCACTTCCTCGAAAAGGTATGAAATGTTTTGATCTGTTTTACATTTTATTTTAATTATGGTTATTAATAAATATTTTCTATATACGATTATTCAAAACTGTGCATCAGCTTCCTTTCAGTGGTAATTAAAGTTATATACTCTTAAATTTTTGGTGCTAATAAGCACCAAAAATTTAAATTTTGGTGCTAATAACTTTAATTTTATAATAATGGGATAAATTTCTACATTCGTTCAGTTGTAAAAATTTGCTTGTAATTAAAAATTCTCTCAAAATATAAGAAATAATTTTTTAATTTAGCAAACTATTAAAAGTGGTTTTATTAGAAAGTTTCCATTAGAGCTAAACGTAAATAAGAGTTTCAAAATTTCAAAATATGAATAATTCTTTCGTAAAATGTTAATAATTTGAAGAACAGTAACCATGCAATTTAAATTTGTTTTAATGAATTTTATCACTCGACATTTAATTATTCGATATAGTATATATTCAGAAATATTTTATAACTATATATTTTTTTAAAACAGACAATGGTTTTACATTTGAATTACAAGTAAAATAATCGTTGACAAATGCTTTAAAGTCTCTTTGAATACATTTATTGTGGTTTTAAAATGATCTGATGAAATATAAATGTTCCAAGATTTTGTTTAGAGGGCATTGACGTGCTTTATTATTGTTTTGTCTGAGGAAAAGTATTTTTCTTTATACAGAGAACTCTCATAGTAATGAAAAAGATTCAAACTGAATAATTTAAATAAATATAAAAGATTAGGAATGTTGGTTAGTATGTTGGTAAAAACTACAAAATTAATAAAATAATATTGCAAATATTTAAGAAATTTGCTTAATTTAAAGATATTTAAAAAGTAAAAATTTTAAAAATTTGTTAAGATTAAGTGCTAAGTACATATCAAAGACAGAAACTTCTGCAAATTCGTAAAAACTAAAATTATATTATTTTCGATTGTTATTGCACCAGCATGCTACCCTGTACATAGCCATGAGTTGGGCTTCAACAGTTATATAGAAGCAGTCGTGTAAATGTTTCGCGATTTTGAAGGAGAGATCAAGCAGTACTTGGCCTGCTACTCCCAGAGGTACCATTTCACTTGGAGGACATTGCGACCACGCAAAATTTTAACGTTCCCTAACCGCCTTTAGCCAACACGATGGATCTTTGGTTAAGCCGGGATTCGAACTTAATACCTTCCGATAATGAAAATGACTCCCTAACCAAACAGGTCACCGCGGCCCATTTTGGGTTAGTAAAATTCTTGTAATGATTTCTTCATACTTTTCGCTTAGTGCAAAAAAACTCTATCATTATCAGAAGCATAAATTAATGAGCATATGTAAAGAAATCAGAAAATCATGGGATGGATAGCTATTTAGTAAAAAAAAAAGATATCATCCATATTAACGGAAACACTAAAACTTAATTAAACTAGTTAGCTTATAGAGCCATTTGTAGAGTTTACACTTTTATTAGAAATAAATGCATGTATTTTTTACCTGAATTTTTAATTCTATTTTTATCCAGAAGTGCGCTAATTTGATTTATTAAAAAAAAGCATTTATGTTCTCCTTTTTGTAAGTTATGGAATAATGTAATTAACTTTATATATATATATATATATATATATATATATATATATATATATATATATATATATATATATATATATATATATATATATATATATATATATATATATATATATATATATATATATATATATATATATATATATATATATATTAAAACGTATTCTAACTGAAAATTAATAAGAAAATTACTTGAACTTTGTGTGACACTTATTTTCCAGTTATATTAATCAGATTTTGCAAATGTAACCTTGCATTTAAATAATAATTAAGAATATTTGTAATGAACTTAATTTGTGTATTCTATATTTTTAAATATTCATATTTATTTGCATTTTTCACTGATTCACTCAGTTACTATTTCGTTTATATTTGAAGAATTAGCTACAAATAAACACGATTTTTTTCATTTTTGGATATCTTTTGCTTTCGCATTTCCAGAAAAATGACATTTATTTTCCTCAAGTGTGTAGATTTATCTGGTGAAAAACGAATTTCTTTTGGGAGATTTCTGCAGATTCTGCCTGAGAAATTATCTATTATTCGCATCTTCTGGGAGTTTCTTAGCGGGATTCAGAGGGAAAACTTGATATTATAATATCATATTTGAAGAAAGATAATTTTGTGAATTTTATACTTTTAAAAAATGAAAAATATATTTCAGTAGAAATAACAGATAAAACATTTTATTTCTATTCTTACAATATGAAAATAGCTTTCCACCATATAAATGATAAATATTCCTTACAATTGAATTTTTCTGGTTTCTTTGACTTTCTGTATAAAAATATCTGATTTTAGAATTTCTTTATTTAAATATTAGTGAAGTTTTAAATCTAAATTTTATTTAATCCTTAAAATAAAGTTTTTAAAAAGAAATATTAAAAGTGAATTTAATCTTCAGTTTTTAAAACTGTTTTAGTTAAAATAGTTCTTGATAAAATTTCATATGCAATCAGTCAGTTTTAAAAAATAAAAACAAGTGTTAAAAATGAATTTTAAATTTTAATTAAAATATTTTTGCATTTAACAGTTTTAGTGAAATAATAAAATTTTAGTGATATAATAAAGTTTTCCTTTACAATATGACTTATATAAATAATACTTGTAAAATTATACAATCATTTCAAAATCACCTTGCAGAAAAATATTTCAAAAAGTTTTTTGCACAACAATTCAGTAATGAAACTTTTATTGAAAATTTTTGTTTCATTGTTATGAATATGGATTTTTTATGCACAGTGTTTTATAAATTGTTAGTGGTTTTTGTGATTTTTATTATAAAAAATATAACTTTTTGAAAATTAAATTTGACTGATATAAATAAATGAAGTATAAAAATGTGCATGCTGTCTTAAGAGATAATAAACTGTTAATATTTTATCAATAATTTAAATTTTTTCGTTTAAATATGTGATACAATATTATAAGGCCATAACTTAAAACATTTGTTTACGAAAAAATAACAATGTTGATAAACTATTTTCCTAATCATTTTCATTAAATGAATCAGGTTTGTGAGTAAAATTGTGAGAATGTTATCCTATTTATATCTATGATAAATGTTTTTAAATACTACACAGAATCGTATTGATAATTGTGTTGATTTTGATATAATGGCATAGCACAACATCTTGAAAAAATTTCCAGTTAGAATCTCCTTAGAGTTAATAAAAAGACATAAATTGTTGATAAAGAAGTCATTGTTAAAAAATGGGTCTACTTTTTTCCTCAGTCATTTCAATTCAAATTTCAAAGATATGCATATGCTCCCCACACCATTTATCAAATACTGTAATTATTGCTCTTAACAGTGTATTGAAAAAATATCCAGCTTCAATTCAAAATCCTGCTCATAGTGAACATTACCATTCAAGCCATTTTAATGAAGTTTCTTCTGCCGAAAAAATGCTTATTCTAAGTATCATCATATGTCATGACCTTCTTAACAAATCTTTTGCTTTTTTGTTATCTGCTGATGCGTTAAAATTCTTGATTCTTTTAATTTCCGTAGATAAACATTAAAATTTGATTTTCAAGTGAATTAGTTAAATTTGTAATTATGTTTTTCTAATGTTATTTCATGAGTAGACAACTTTTTGATTTTGAAAAATACATTAGGAGTAATATAATATAATAAAGAAAAAGTGAAAAGTCATGCTTCCTAAATCAACTAAAGTTTGACAACGAGAATACGATTGACTGACATATTCTAATAAACAGAAGGTGTTTTAAGATATTTCAAAAAACTCTATGTGTAAGAGTTTTGGGAAAAATTTTCATAAATAATGTTTCGTGCATTCATATAATGTAATGTAAAAAAATATGTAAAATAAGAAGCGTTTATTTTGATGGAAGTGTATGTCCAGGACTTAAGATAAACAAAGTACATCTTTACGGAATTTAATTTTACTTCCAAGACTTTATTTAAAAATACAAAATGCGAAGGCTTTTCGATTAAAATTAAATTTCTTCAAAACAACTACTGTAACAATTCAATATGTAGAAAAATACGATTATGATTCCTTACTCAACAGGGAAAATAAGTTTTCCAAGTAAAATTTTGTTATCACTCTCTATATAATTCTTTTATAAATTGAAAAAGATACAAATATTTAGAAATATTAAATTCCCATTGGGAAGAATAAGAATATATCAATCTAAATTAAATACGTACTTTTTTGTATATATATATATATATATATATATATATATATATATATATATATATATATATATATATATATATATTATATATATATATATATATATATATATATATATATATATATATATATATATATATATATATATATATATATATATATATATATTAATGAGGATTAATGGATGCATTATTGAATATTATTGTTTTATATTTCTAGTAGTTTAATAACTGCCTCTGCCGATGCTTAACATTATATTTTTTTTAGAAAATCCAAGTCATACCATTATTCAAATATAAATTTAAACTATTGGAAACGAACATATTTTGATATCAAATGTACAATACAATTAAAACAAAAATGTTTTATTGCTGTAAATATTGCAAAATAGTCATTTTTGTCAATTTAAATTACTTAACAAAAGATAAATGTTCCTTTTCATCAGTATATAGGCAAATTTTGTTCAATAGTACATAAGTAATCGTTTCTATTTTCTACAATAATCAGTTTGTAATCTCTCACTTGTGTTTCATAAAATACAAATGAAACTATTTCTCTTAAAATGAAGATATTTTGGTGTTTTAATTTGTGTTGGTAAACACCAATCATTTAAAGTTATTTACTAAATTTACTAAGTTTTATTTATTTATTGTAAACTCAAGTTCTTATATGTTACACCAATTTTTTTAATCTAATAGAAATATATGTCAACTAGTAAATGTTATACAAAAATAAAAATTTAATTAACGTAGACAAGCAAATTAGCATTTAATAATCAGCATACAAAATTTCTATACTTTTATTTATTACAAAATTTCATCTATCGTATTTCATGGACAGAGTGTTGTTTAGTTTCAAAATTCAAAATTTGCAAAATTTTGTTCCTTCCCATGGAATCTCATTTTTATTTTAAAGTACGAAACTTTTGATAAATATTGAAAACTCTGCTACAAATATTAATTTGAGCAACACAATATCTGAGAAATAAATATTAAAGTCGAGAGTAAAAATTTAAAGAGGAAATATGTCTACACTTTAAAGGTTATCTTTGTTATATTTATATTTAAAATAACATTTAACTATTATGCAATGATATTCATTTTGAGTGACTATTTTATATTCTTGAAAATATTCATTATAGTTTTACATTTTATCATAATATGTAAATCATCATTTTAATATTTATTATTATTATGAAAAAGGAATTTTGATGTCTTAAGAAATTTTAGCTACTGATTTTTAACAACCCAATAATTTTTTGAAATGTAGAATGAATTGTTTATAAAATATTTAATATTGTTAAAATGTAATGTTTAATGATTATGTATAGAATATATCAAATATAATATTAATTTAAAATATTTACAAAATAAAATTTTTAACCGTTGTTTCATTTATGATTACAATATGAAAATGTAATTTGAATCATCGTTTTTTATGTTTGTTGGTTTCTCTATAAATGAATGTTATGAAATGAAAGTACTGAATATTAAAATTAGTTTTTATTTCTTAATTTTATTAAAGTTTTATAAGGATATTAAATGAAAACTATTCAAAATACTCATATTGAGTTTCTTTGTTATCAAAGAAGTTAATTAAGACCTACATATAAAAAAGTTGTTAGCTATTGCAAGCTGATTCTTTCCAAAATAATGAATAGGTAATTTTAACATAAATATAATTAAGAAAATTGATCAATTGACATATTAGTTAATTAATATGAAATTAAGGGATAAATAGTTTTATCATTAATGGATGTAAATATGAATCAATTTGACAACTTGTGTTTCTTTGCTTAATAATCACTGAATAAAATTTAATTTTTAAAATCCACTGATATTATACTTATTAAATATTCTTCTGTTTCATTGAACAATTTTTAAATTTTTTGATATTATGTATATGTTTAATTTAAAATATAATGTATATGTTTAATTTAAAATATTATGCATGCGTGTTTAATTTAAGATAATATGTATATTTTAAATTTTAAAGATTTCAGAGCCTTTGAATGTTCAAAAGAATATCTCCCAATCTCTATTTTTTAAGTTATAATATAATGTCTCAGAAAGGGTTGATTTTCCGATCATTAGTTCAAATGTTAATTCCTTGTTTTCAGGACAATTAAAGTTTTTATAAGAATCACAGCAGTAATTTAGATGAAAAAATATATAAGCAAAAATAAATTTTTTGGGAATACTTGTTGTTGTTACTTATTTCAGATTGTCTGACTGGACTAGACAACCCCCATAAAACCAAAAATATCTAAAATGTCTAAAAAATGTGATGGGTCCTGAAGGTCATCGTTTTTTTTAAAATTTAGGCAGGTTATGATATGTCGAGGGGAGGTCACCAAGGACAGTCTGGAAATGTCCTTTGCCCCTGCTGAGAGGGGATTCTTCTCGTGTGCCCACTCAGATAGCGAGAAAAGGAAGTTTGATAAGATCTTGGTCTAAGATTTAAGGTCTCACTCAGTATTTTGGCGAAGTAACATGGATGGTTTGGAGGAATTTTCATAAGCTCATTGAATTCAGTTTTTGCCAGGGAAGGAATCTCACTAGATGTGAGCTCTCTTCCTAGGTTTACTCCCTCCTCTGACGCCGATCTGGCCAAGAAATCCACTCTTTCATTCTCCTCTACTCCCACGTGTGAAGGGATCCATTGGAAATGCACTGCGTGTTCTGGTGATAGTCTCTCAAGAAGATATAGTATGTCCAGGCTAGTTTGATCTCCAACAGTGCTCCAATTTAAAAGATGCTGGATTGAAGTACGACTGTCAGTCAATATCCAGATATCCCTTAATTAATCCTCCACCTCTACTGCATACTGTAAATCTCTTCTAATGGCTATTAGCTCTGATCTAAACATGGAACAATTATCTGGGTTTCTTATTTTAAATTCTAGTTCTCCGGAGACTGTGTTTACGTACACCCTACTGCCCGAGATTCCCCCCCCCCACCTATACTACCATTTGTATAGATTTTCAAAGAACATGGAGGGATGTTATGGATTGTTTCAAGTGCCAGTTGTTTAACGAGAGCCGGAATCTCTGAGTTTTTTGTCACAGGTGTTGTAGTAATACTTCTGTGAAAAGTTGAAGTTATAACCTCTTGTACATTACTAACATGCAAATACTATTCAGCAGGGTTGTCTATCGATAGTTTAGACAGAACAGAAATTATACTGGAGTTTGGTAAAACTATCAATCATCGATAGTTTAGACAGAACAGAAATTATACTGGAGTTTGGTAAAACTATCAATCACAGCTAATATATATTTATATCTCTTATGAGTACTTTCTAACGGACCTAAATGATCTACATGATATGTGTGTAAAGAAATGTCGTCTCTTTCGATTGGATGTAATTCTCCTTCTTGCTTACCTCTTTTTCGATTGCTTAAAATACATGGTATACAATTAGATAAACACTTCTCACTCATGGAAGTATATTCCATCAAGTTCTATTCCAGCTCCCAGTGGTTTCAATGAATGACCCTCTACATTCCAAGAAGGGAGATTTAGTGCCCTTGCATAGCAAAAGGAGCTGTGTTTCTTTAGTCGTTGTTTGCTGGTCCAATCTAGGTCGTAGCTAGAAGTTCTGTGCTGCTCGTTATAGCTAATTAGCTTGTTATAATATTTTGTAAGGCACAAAACTCTTCTCTGAGAAAGAGGCGGCAAATTACTTTCGTAATTCACAATTTCATTTGGACAACTATGATGTAGATCTGTGATGACTCTAGCTGCGCTGTGCTGCACCCTCTCAAGCCTATCCAGACTGGTATTGGAAGCACAGGAATAGATAGGAAAACCATACTCTAGTATTCTTCTAACAAGGGAGATGTATGTAGTGGGAAGTGTGCTAGCTTCTGCTCCCCAATCTCGAGTGGATAAAAACTTGAGAAAATTCAGCCTTTTTCTAGCCTTGAGCACTTGTCTTTCAATATGTTTATCACTTGTAATTTCCTGATCTAGGATATAATCATGGTATTTGGCATTTTTATTATAGTTCAATTGAGTTCTATTCATTAAGATTCGAGGATGATAATTGAAAAGATGTCTGTTGGTTGTAAAAAAGGTAGAAACTGATTTTGAAGCATTAAAAATCAATTTGTGTTGTTCAGCAAAGGAGTATGCCCCGTACTTTGCATTATTGAGTTTAAACTCGATGTCTTCAATGTCTGAGCTTGAGTTATAGATGATGATATCATCCGGAAATATACCCACTTTACAATAATTGATAATTTCTTTTTTGATACCAGGGATATATAAGGAAAACAATTCTGGACTGAAGACTGAGTTCTGAGGAACTCCTTGTTTTATTCCGAAAGAATCCGAGAGGGTGTTATTGTACTAAACTCTAATTGATCTATCTAGAAAATCGGATATCCACGGGAGTACCTTGCCCTTAATGTCGAATAAGTAGTGCAATTTGACAATCATGAGTTGGCGCCATATTCCGCCAAAGACCCTAGACATATCCAAGAGGTCAGCTGCGGCGTGATTGGTGGGCTTCATGTTTTGTGCGTCCCGAATATTTTGACAAACAAACAAGATCTGGTCAATAGTGCTATGCCCACTTCTGTATCCATACTGCTCTGTAGGAATCAAGTTACTGATATTTAGATGTAATTTTAGTCTGGCAAGTATTAGCCTCTCCATGAGTTTACACACAAACGAGGTTACAGAAATTGGTCTGAAGCTCCCAGAAGCGCTAGCCTCTTTACAAGGTTTTAAGATAGACACAATGGTTGCTCTTTTCCATTCTCTAGGGAGATAGTTAAGATTCCAGGAAAGATTGAGAATATGCAAAAGTCTCTGCAGTCCATGAGGTTCTAGATGGCCAATCATGAAGCCATGGATGCCATCTGAGCCAGGAGTTTTACGCAGGTCTATAGCTCTCAAAGCCAAATGCAGCTCTTTCAGAGAAAAATTTCTAATAAATATTGATCTACCAGAGTTAGAAGTGCTGTAGTTATGGATATACCTTTTCGATTTATTTTTAATAACAACATCATTATGGTTAAACTCTAGGTTTCCCATATTTTTATAGAACTCTCCCAGCAAATCCGCCGCCACCTTATCATCAAGTGTGACCGCACCATCGGAAATTAGAACAGAATTGCATGACACGTTTTGTGGCTGATTATAACTATGTGTCTGTGCCAAACACCAAAGTTTGGTGTTCCAGCATCGATGTTACTACGCATATGTGTCCATACATTCCTCTTTAAGGTTAATGTATGCCTGCTTAATGATTGCGTTAAGTTTATTTAGCTTAACTTTATCCGTTGGATCAAAAGTTTGGGAGAGTTTCCTGTGCAAGGCGTTTCTCTTAAAGATGAGGACACTCATCTCAGGATCCCTACGTTGGAAAAAAGATTTCAGACTTTTAAAATTTCCTCTAGGGATTGATTGATGGGAAGCATGGATGATAGCTTGTTTAAAATTACTCCACTCCTGTTCCAAGTTGTCTGTAAAAGCCCTGTGTTCAATAGCATTCTCAATAAGTTGTCTAAAGTTATCCCAATTTGCTTTTTTAAATTTCAAGAAATTCTTGCTAGTAGTCGTAGTTTTTCTGTTAATCTGTACGTCGATGAGAATGGGGATAGATGATCGCTTCCGATGCTATCGAGAATTTTCCACTTGCAATGTGGGTGGAGATCAGGGCTAACAAAAGAAACGTCCAAGGCTTCTGGTGTCCCATAGCTAAAGGACGTATGTGTTGGAGATCCATCGTTTCGAAAGATAAGAGCCTTATCATCGGCTGCGCTCAATAGATAGCTGCCTCTAACATTATTTGTGCAGCTGCCCCAAATCTGATGTTTGGCATTGAGGTCACCTAGGACTATGGAGATTTTGTCAATGCAGTTAAATAATTCAGCAGGAAGTTGACCTTGGTTAGGAGGGTGATATAGATTGAAGTTATTAATCACCTTTCTTCTCCAATTAATGGAAATACCCTGTTTTTCCAAGTAAGAGCCTCCAGCAGGTAAGTGTATACCCCGAAAGTTAACATTCCTGACAAGGAAAGCCAGGCCTCCTCCCTCTCGATCGGGTCTGTCCGTCCGGTAAATACTGAAATTCTTTATTTTAAGTTTAGTGTCATCTCTCAGTTTGGTTTCCTGTAAGGCAATAATCTGGGCACCATGTTTGTCAGACACTTCAATTAATTGATCCAGCTTGATTCTCATTGCTGGGGTGGATAAACCGTTTATATTGCACTGGAGAGCTCTTGAGTGAGCCGTTATGCGGGATTGGAGACTGTAGTTTACTTGACAACCGAAGCCCTCTGCCTAAACCCCGACCGCGCTCCTGATTTATCTGCGAGACGGATAATTCAGTATCAATATCATTTGTGGGAGGTTTCATGGTAAAGAGTAAGTAAGCATCTTCAAGGACCCAAATGTCTGGGGCACCGGAGGTTGAAGTATGGCTTAGCCCCCAAAAGCCAGCCACTCCTAACACGGAGAACAGACGCTGTAGAAGCCTCTTACTCTGAGACAGACGCTGCATGCTAGTTTTGGTCCGCCCCGGGTATTTCATTTCCTCGGTACCACCCACATTTGGGAAGCATTCACCGTTCCGCCACCTAGGGAGGCGCCCGATTGTGGACTAGCAATCACACACAGGAATACTTTAATAGTGCTATTAAAATTACAATTAAAATCATTTATTTACAGCAGAAATATTACTTAGAAGCTCAGACAAAAACAAATTTGAAATGTTACAGTTTCCTTAATTTTTCAACTATTATAGACCAATCAATTAACAGTAGGAATGTTTCAACTAAAATATCTCATTCTAAATATTTTATCAATTTACTTTCATTTATTGCTTTTTTTAATGCTTAGATATTTCATGATATTATAAATTTTCACCATCTATCAATCTATATGCTTATACATGTATATATATATGTATATATATATATATATATATATATATATATATATATATATATATATATATATATATATATATATATATATATATATATATATATATATATATATATATATATATATATATATATATATATAATTTGAATTAATATTCTAAGCCTTTTCAGATTCAGATGCCTCTTTTCGAATAATAAAACTGAAATTTAATTCCTTGCTTTCTCGTTTTTCTTCAGTTTGCTCCGTCAGATATAATAAATGCTTCCAACTTCTTGAGTTATGAAGCATCACCCCATTTTGCTTTGTTTGCTTCTAAGGGAAAAAAAAATTGATGTGCTGCTAGAAATTGGATGACAATGGATATTATTAAATTATCCGTTAGAAAAATCCAGTTTTCAAAGATCTAAAACTCGATGCAGAAAACTTTGAGGAAAATATAATGATTGGGCATTATTAAAATAAATGTTATTCGTAATTTTATTGAAATGTTTAAAGAGAGAATATATTTGGTTTTATTAATATTTAATGTATAAATTAATTTTAGTTTCTAAAAATCACCAAACAGAAATTTTATCTACGAAACAAATTTAAAATTTATCTTTCAGAAAAAAATAAATGTTATGGGTTTTTATTTGAATAAAAATTATATACTTAATAAAAATATGCGTTATATTAACAACAAATGCAGCCTTCTTAAAGATTCATTTTAAAAGAATTTTTAAAAATTTGAAAAAAACTGTCCAAGAAATTTTTGAATGAGATTATTAGAAAATTTCATACTTAGTTTTTTTTTCCTTAATTTTCATGAAAATTAAATTCAAATAATGATTAAGTAAAAGTTAATGTACTTACATCTAATTTATATAAACATATACATTATAAAAATTATTATTTAAATATTTTCGTCTACAATTTCTTCTTAAATAATTATAGTTATAAGCAGTACATAGTTTAATAAATTTGAGAACTTTTATTAGATTATGTAAAATTTTAAAATAATGTTATATTAAATCCACTATTATATATATATATATATATATATATATATATATATATATATATATATATATATATATATATATATATATATATATATATATATATATATATATATATATATATATATATATTGTTTATTGATTTAAAAATAATTTAATTTCATCATTTATATGAGATTTTTTTAGTCAATTAATGTTGTTTGTTGAAAAGAATTGTGGTCCTGATATAAAATATAAATTGTTATAGCATTTGAAGAAGTTATGTTTTACAATTGCTTAAAAATTAGTATGATATTATCAATCAGTAATGTACAAAATTATCTTATAAATTAAAATAAACTTCAGAAAGTGATTTTCTATATAAAATTAAATCAAAGATACTAATTTATACAGTTTAATCAAAGCTCTATAAATTGTAATAATACTACATGGCTTATATTTATAAGCCATGTATTATAAAGAATAAAAAATGAAAAAAATACATATTGAGATAATTAAGGGTTAGAAAATTGGTAAACTGGTTGGAAAATGTAATTTTAAAGCTGATTACGTGAACAGAATCTTTAAGCTGACATCAAAAAATTATGTGAGAAACGTGTATTAAATAGACAAAAATTATAATATTATTATTTATTTTTGATTGTAAACTTTAATTGCTCTTAAAAATTTTTTTAATGAATGGAATATTTTATCCCGATCAATGAATTTTTAAACAATATAAATTTTTGCACTAATGATGGAATCTTACAATATTTTACGATAAAGCCATGTTGAGCCCTATAAACTTTGCACGTGTAATTTCAAAATTTATTTTATACTGTTGGTCTTGGTTTAATAAGCCCCTTCCCCAAAGAAGAAGTTTTCAGTTGAGTAAAAGATTTCAGTTGAGAGAAAAAAAGTAAAACCTATAACGAATATAAAATTATTATTTTAACCATATGCGTGTAACGATTTCTAAAATCCATCTTCTAGCCAAATAAATTTAATTAATTCTATATGTATTTCATTTAAGTGTTTTAAGTATGCCAAGTACTGAATGAAATAAATTAATATTTTTCAAAGTGAAGTATTCATTTCTCGTTTTAATAATCACTTACTTATATCATTCGCATTTAAAAAATCACTTTAATTATGAAACGATGTTAAAATCTGCATCACATTTCCTTTTTTTACTTATTGTTTACTTGTTTATTGAAAGGATTTTCATGTGAAATAGTGATCTTAATATATTTTAATTGCAATCAGATTTTGAACACCATTATATATTATTCTACCCAAAAAAGAAACCAAGAAAATTTCACCCAAAGTTATTAGATGAAATTTTCTTGGAATGGTACAAATCTTACTAAGCTGTAAGTTCAATATATTTCTTGTTTTCTCTCTATTTAATATTAATTAAAATACTACTTTTTAACTGATATTTTTGATAACACTGAATTTTCATTTCTGGTCGAATTCCCTGGGTTTTAAAAATATAAAACAATTTAAGATCATCATCACCTTCTTGGCACTAGGTTACAAGATTATAAAGCTTATAGCACAAAAGTTTGACAGTAATAATTGTAGAGTAATGGGAGACATGTTGCTTTTCTGTTATATCTATCTATCTATGCAAATATATATATATATATATATATATATATATATATATATATATATATATATATATATATATATATATATATATATATATATATATATATATATATATATATATATATATATATATATATATATATATATATATATATATATATATATATATATATATATGTATGTATGTATGTATAGACACATACATATATATCTTGTTGGTAGTCAGGAAATTTCAGCAGGTTTTTTCCTTGCAACTTGACAATGAATTTCTTTAATTACTAAAATGCTCTTTTAACACAGTATTTCTTCCAAAGACCTTTATAACATTATTCAGCTATTAGTTTACGCAAAGTCACGTTGAATCTGAATCATTAAGTAACTTGCAATCCAGTGCCATCGAGACAAATGTTTTCAGAGTAACTGTTAATCCAAAAAATGGTAGAATAAATTTAGAACGTCACTGTTAATTAATATATATGAGTTTCAAATTATAAATTATGCATATTTTCACTAACGTATGAGTAAAGTAATAATATAAGTAGTAATATAAAATGCATAAAAAATAATGCGCTTTATTGTAAAACAAAATAAAATTTCATTATTATCGCATATTTTGAATCTAAGCTATAATTTTACTAAAATTATTCTTTGCTTATAAATGGAATTATTATATAAATTTATAATTTTCAAGCAGATTTATTTATAAAAAGTTAAGCTTAACAGATTATTTGTTAGTAAGAGTTTAAAAATGATTAAACTTGCATTAAAAAAAGCTAGGAATGATTAAGATAATCCATAAAAATATATGTGAAACTTTTTAAAATTAAAAAATTGCAAACGTGATTAAATTCACTAAGGAAAGAATTTTTATGACTGTAATTTTCCCCACTTACATTCATTAGAGTTTTAATTAAAATGCCAATCCAAAGCGCTTAAAAAATAACAAGTAAAAAGAAAAAAAATTAAATTGTGATTGAAAAGGCTGTAAATTACAGATAACAGAAACACCACTGAAATGTGAAAACCTCTTAATAAATTATGGTGCCATTTATAAAATTTATAGTGAAAGTTTAGTTAAAATCCCTCATAACAGTTTTAAAATTGCTTATTAATATTAAAAATGTTTATAAATTTGATTGAAATTTTTTTGCTAAATTCTTCGTTTTAAAGTTTTTAATTGGGTAAATTTTTTAATAATTTTTGATGCAAGAATATGTTTATCTGTGTTTTACAAAAATGAATTCTTGACAAACCCTCAAAAATACTAAGTTTTCTAATAAATAACATAATAATTTAATGAAAATTAATGTGTTTTGGAAACCAGTAAAAACCAACCTTTCTTTATGTTATTCGAAACCTGTTACTGTTTTCTATGAAACATATCTTAACAATCAATTCTTTTATTTAAAAATTCTTTATTAACTATCAATATCAAAATAAATCTTCTAACAATTTTATATTTTTACAAAATATAAAAAGGTAATCAAGAAAACAAACCTCATTTGAATTCAATGTTATATAAATAAAAATTCCATCAATCTGACATGAAACCGAGGAAATGATGTCATCAATAGAATTTCAGGATAAAATATGCATTAATTTTTAAGTAAAACATATTTTAAATTAAAATAAGAGAAACCTATACATGTATTTTATATGTCCTCTAGAAAGTTTTTTTAACCAAATATGTATTATGACTTCCTTATAAAATCCCTCATAACAGTTTTAAAACAAATTTCATCTCTTTTGAAATGGAAACTTCAAGCCATCGATTATTATTCCTTATTATAGTTTCGAAATTAAAAGCAATACTGTTAGATCATGATTTTATTAAACACTTTGCAGTATTTTATTTAAATTTTATTATATGATTTTAATAAAATATCAGTATTTAAATTTATTATAATATTTTAATTATACGACAAAAATATATTTGCTTTCTGTTTTTCTTGAATATTGTTGATTTCTTTTGTGATAAGTTGACCTGGTCTTGATGAACAACATCGTTTAAATGTTTTCTCTGCTCTATAACTAAAAGCAGATAATTTATGGGTTCAATATACTCTGGCCATTTTAAATCAGAAATAAAGTTGCAAAATAACTCATTAAAATATATTTATCCTTAAAACAACTCACAGAATATTTTTGTTATTTTAGAATAAAAATAAAACTCTTTTTCTCACAAGTTCTTCAAGTAGCTATCCTTATATTTTAAAATAAAATATTTTATATCAAGCAAATATAATTAATTTTCACGATGAATTCGGAGAATAACTCTCTTCATTTCTTACACTCATCAATTTCTGTAATTATATTACTATGCATTGCATCATTTTGATGGGAAATAATATTCCTTGCACGAGATAAAATATTTAAAATGGCATGTTAAGGACATATTGACATTAACTTAATGTAAATTAATATAAATTTAAGCAATGAATTATCTTTTCATTTATCATATTTGAGCTAATTGTATTGGATGTCAATTAAAGGTAAATATATAACAATCTAAGTTTTTAAATTGTAGGAGTGTTATAAGAAAATATGAAAATTCTTTTGAAAGTCTTCTTAGTATAGGACTATAAATCATCGATCAATGTTTTCTATTATTGTTTATATCAAATGCTGCTTTTTATTAAATTTATAACTTTTTAAACTTATTGAATGATTACTTAAATTTAATGATACTTTTCTTAATAGCTACTTCTGTTAAATAATCTGACAATATGATTATTCCAGAGCAATCAGAATAAAAATTCTGATAAGTAATGAGTTTATACAAATACTCTTTTGGATCATATTTTTGGGTAAACTTTCGTAAAATCTAAGTTGATAACTTCTAGCTTTCCGTAGTAAATCCTAATTTCATGTATATATATACCACTAATGATGTTTTATTGCATTCTTGTGCAACCCTTGCAAGCGTTATTAGTATGTTCATCATGACTGACTTATAATAAATTCAAAGCAAAGTAAATTCAATATAGTATAAAGAAGTAAATATGATTACATTCAAAATATTAAAAAAAATCTTTCAGATTACATGAGAAAGTAATTCTTAATATATTGTAGTTTTGTTAACATATAAAATTGAGTTAACCTATTATGCTCTGTTATATTATCAAATGATTACAGTTAAATTGTATCCTTTTATTATTGGCATATGTATATTTTAGAAGTTACTTAAGTTGTTTTACGTGTATGCTCTTTTTAATGTAATTTACTTTTGTCTTACAAAAATTTAGTTTTAAAACTTTTAATGTTATAGAAAAAGTTAAAGCAATTTGTATTTATATAAAACTATGAATTTATAATGGAATTATTTGTAATAGAATTATCTGGATATTTAGACATAAAATGATAATTTTTCTGTCTTACATTTTAAAAGGTTACAAATAAATTTATTAGCATTGAGTCATTTTGGTTCTGCGAATATTTTAATCTTTACTTGAAAAATTCCTCTCCTCGAGTATTCTCTGTTCTCGAGTCTCTGAGAAAAATTCTCACGAATACTTCATTTACTTTATGAATTCTCAACTGCATAAAACTTTATTCCTTATTAAATGAACGGTAAGTAACAATTTATCATACAAGACAGATAGAAGGAGAGGGAATTCATTATTTAAGAGTTGTTTTTTCTTTCTAAATGCTGTGGGGACTTCTCAAAATTTTATACTCAATTTATTGGAGTAAGAAATGTTATGCATATTAAGTTGGGGAAGAAGATATCCATATTTTTTGTCATTAGATGATTGTAGTGATTGTAATTTAAGATTTATAATTGTTAAAAAAGCCACATTTTGCACTAAAAATATTTTACCGTTTCTTGTTTGATCAATTCAATTTTGAGTTAGAGTGTGTTAAAAATGGAAGTCAACAAGCAGAAAATTCTCTTTATTTTACGGTGTTTCTTTGATAAAGGGGAAATGACAAGATAGAAGACTGAAATTGGTTATGGTGTATACGATCCTTGATATTGTATCAGCCAATAAAGGGCAATTTTGGCCTAAGGCAGGATGCAGCTGAAGTTGGTAAAAGAGGATGCTGTATTCATTTGGGAAAGTGGTCTTACGTAACTTGGAAACAGGAACCATAAAAAAACTTCTTAACTTGACTTTCTAGTTTAATTCGCAATTTTGTTGTTTAAGATCATTGATTACCTTAGTAGCAGGAATATAAACTTTGGCTTGCAAATCAGTAGCTTTATGTATGTCAGAAATGGCACAAATGCAAGATAAAATAGCTGATATGAAGTAATATCAATTATTTTATCTGCCATTTCTGATAGTTTACTTTATTTATCAGATTAAGTGTTGTATATGAAAAATAAAAACTTAAGCCAAACTTTTAAGCAAATTCTTAGTGACATAATCAGCTTCTAAATTTTTCATATATCCGAATAATTCTAAAGGACGTTTATCAGCTAATTCAATACCGTGACGTAGTTTCTTAAATGTAAGTTTTATTCTTGTAAATATTCATCAATCTAGTTTTAAATATCTTAAAGGTAGTATCAATAAGATTAATAACATCACTGACCTGTGATAAGACACTAGTTTACATTTAATCAACAATTGTATTAGTGTTGGTAAAATGAAAGCTTATTAACAACAATATTAACAGAATAAGTGGTAATACCTGGATTTATAAACTGGGATTCCATTTATACATTTAACAAAGAAGTATATTTATATAATTTTTTTTCCACCGGAAAACAAAATTAAAAAATGTCTTTTCTTAAAAGCAAGTACTCATATAAAAACGGAAGACATTTTCATTTCAGTTTCAGCGGTTGTTTCCGTCATAATGAGAATTTCTCTCCAGAACCACAAATGTAGAAATACTTGCTGCATTAACTCTAAAGTAACAAGTTAAGTAATAACAATACCAACTTTCAACAAAAATTTATTCAATAATAATAAAAATAATTTATTAGTACAGAATAAGCATAATGTTAAATGGTAATAGAATTAAATGAGTACTACTACAATTACTATGTAAGAATGACAAACCATGTTTATGTATAAAATATGAAAAAATAAGAGTGTGAGTATAAGTAAATGAATGATTTGTGAAGTATAAATTACATTTACAATAAAAAAATTAATACTAAATTTAAAAAATTACAAAATTAAGTAAATATATTTCTTAACACGCAAATTAAAAATTTCTGATTAATGTATTGCTAAATTAATATAGAAATTTTTCTTTAAAATTATCTTTTTGCAGAAAGTATTATAATTGACTTTTTAAAGGCAGAAGCACATAGTTTAGCAGATTTTAAAGACAAAAATAATTTAATTTAAAAAGCACTTAATATTATCAATTTTATAAGATTATAGCTACTGATTTTAAAATCTATTTAGCTACCAAATGAAATTTCCTTCTTATCTGATAAAGATTAAATAAAGCGTTACTTAAAACAAATTAAAAACTGGCAAACTGGTTAAATAGCATTTAAAAGCGTGAAGACAGTAATTTTATCAAATGTTTATGATTAGATTTTTCTGCTTTCATTTATGAAAATAATTCCGAATTACAATGCAATTAATGAATAGTTTCAAACTTGTGTGTTTTTCACATGGCAAATATATTATTTTTCCTTTAAATTCCTAATAAAGTATGTCAGTATGTAATTCGCATAACATTTAGGTGAGAGTTTTGGTAATGTATTTATTGTTGCATATTTACATTATTGTTACACATAATATATTTATTTTATTTCTTTAATAAGCATCTAATGAATATAAAAATTGTTTTCTGAGTAATTTCTAATATCATTAGTGTAAATAGAAAAAAGATAGCGACAACACATGAATAAATGTAAACTTTCTCAATATTACAACGCTAATGAATTGAGTGTATTATTAACCTTATTTAATTATGTAATTAATGATTATTTTGAAAAAGAGCATTCAAATTCCATTTCTAAACATAATACTGTTGAACTAAATGAGCGGATAAGTTCTTATAAGACTTTTATGATGATAAATCCTTTAGCATTTATTGAAATATTAAAATATAAAATTGCGAAATAAATAGGGATCTTTCTATCAAAAATAGATAAAAACAAAGTGAAAAGATTTGTAAACTTTTAATAAAACCTTTAAATATTTTAATATGTATACACCCCCATATATATATGTATGTATGTATGTACATATATATATATATATATATATATATATATATATATATATATATATATATATATATATATATATATATATATATATATATATATATATATATATATATATATATATATATATATATATATATATATATATATATATATATATATATATATATATATATATATATATATATATATATATATATATTATGAAACATTTCTAATTGTTCTAGACATAAAAGCTTCAGAGGAATTTACGTATTAGTTTCCTAACACAGAGATTTTAAACTAAAGTTTAGGAAAGCCATGTTGTTTTTCGTTTTACATACTTAGTTTAGGAACGTCTTTCAGAACAACCATACCATCAAAAGAAATCATTATTTCTCATTTAAACAACATGCTTTCGTTACTTGTGTTCTGTTTCATAAGTGCCATTAATTAAGTTGTGTTACATTTATGGAGAAAGGTTGCAACAGTTGATAAGGAACAGTTACTGCAGTATATTGAAAATAAACCGTTTGCACGAAATTCTTTTGTTCTTTTCCTAAATCAAATAAAACAATTATATATATATATATTTATATATATATATATATATATATATATATATATATATATATATATATATATATATATATATATATATATATATATATATATATATATGTATGTAGGATAATGCATTCATTTAATAAAATAGAAACAATTTGTTCAAAGTTTCGGTTTTAGGTTTCATATAAAGGTCATTCAAGGGCATTTTTTATACTTCACACACACACACAGGTAAATATATCGATATAGAATCTTCTATTATATTACGTAACAATGATGTAACCAAAAATCATAATTTTGTTCTGATTCTCCATATAACAATTTGCAAGGATATTTTCTTTGAACAAAATAACACATTTTTTGCATTATTTTGTATTATAAAATTTTGCATTATAAAAATAATTATTATTAGTAAATAATAATTATTTTTCTTAATAGCTCATAAAATGCCTTATTAAAATGTACTATATACGCAAGGAAATATTACACCAAGCTCTTCAATTATGGTGAAAAGAGCTAAGTAATATATTGACAGATATAAATCTTTAATATCTATTGATAGCCAACCATGAAGGTATTTCGTTGTCACTGTTTTTCCTTTGGAGAATGAAGAAAACTATCTTTCTTCGTTCAAGTCTCCTGGGAATGAAGAAATAGGGAAACATGAACCTTCTTTTATCATTATGTGTATGTGAGACTTTTATGTTATCAATACCTTCGTATCGATAACAGTAACAGAAGCGGTCATTAGAAGTATTAGGTAAATCTGTATATGCTGAAAACGTGTAGGTACAATTTTTTTTATTCCTTTAGGAATTTTTTAAATGCTCATTCATCGAAAAATGTTTTTCAAGTGATTTTTCTATAATATATAATTTTTAAAAATTATTAAAAATAACAAAAAATGTTAAAAATATACATTTTTCAAAACGAGTCATTTAACAGCATTACAATCATATGATCTACTCTATAAATTTCAGGTAATTTTCAAGATTTTAAATATTTTCTGACATTCTGATCGTAGAGAATTAGAATGAAAGTTTATCTCTTCAAAATTATGAATTTTTAATAATGTTAGATGATTTACAACTTTCATTTATATCAGATATTATGTGGATATTTGTCTAGCCTGTAACTGATTTTCATTGTATGAATACAATATATTTAATGTATTTCTCTTATTTAATTTACGGACATATTCGTTAATATTTTATTATTCTTTTCTAAACTTGGCATTTTGTGTTTTTTTTTCTGCAATTTGGTTGTGGTTGTGTTAAAAGGAATTTAATACAAGGTATAATTTTTTTTAAATAATTAATTAGCTTGGATTATTGACTTAGGTCATTATGATAATTATGTGTTATTGTTAAGGTAATTGTTAAAGTTATATGTAGTTAAATTATTAGATACAAAAAATATGTTTCTATCATATTTAATTCCTAATTTATTAAAATTATTTGTTTTTCCTAATGTTTTATTTATCAAAATAATTTATTATATCCTTAATTACCTTAATATATAAATTTAGTAAAACAATATCTTGAAATAAAATGTTTTAGTTTACATTGTTCTTTTTAGATGTTTAATGTTTTAATCATTTTCATTTAAATTATATCCCATTGTAAAAGTTATTGAGTAATATTAATTACGTCGTAAACTCTTTATTATCTATTATTAATTTATTACATGTTTTGAAAATTTGAAAATAATTTGAAATGGGAGTTATTTACTTTTAAATATTAAGTAGGAATTTTCCAACATTATTTCATTAAACTAAAAACTTGGGAATTCTTGTATTAATTTCGATCTTGCATTGATTTTGATTCTTCCATCTTTGAAGATGATAATCAATTTAAGGATGTTATTACAATAATTCGATTAATACATAATTATCGATTATTATTATATTTCATTGGCTACATTGGAAAAGCATTTTTAAAGTATCAATTGAAATACTATAACAACATATTAAGCTCTTTAATATTATTAGCACACAAATTGAACAAATTCATTTTGAGTGCGAATAATATCAAAGTGTGCTTAACATGCTGTTGCAACCTATTAAAATTTTGTTAATATTGATATGAAAAACGTTTTAAATTCCTTTGGAATTTAGAATTTCGTGTTTTTGAATTTTGAATTATAATATTTGAAATTCATAGTCACAAAACAATATAAATAAGAACAATATAAGCCAAAAAATATCACATCATCTTCCGATTTCATTAGAATATCACTGTAGATAGGAAGCTTATTCGCGCGCGCGTATGTTTCACTCAGGAAAATTTTGTCGAAGTAAACATGATACAGTAAAATTTAATTATTTATTATGTATAACAACAAAAATTTCGACTCCAAGGAAATCTTGAAATTATTTATATCCCAGGAAAAAATTAATTTCTCTCACTAATTTTTAAGCGAATCTTTGAATTTTTGCTTCACTTTTTATTTCAACCATTGAATGTGTGTCGATCTGTTATATCACAGTATTTAACAAATACATAATAAATTTCGAGAATGTTTTGGATATGAGTAATTTTGCGAACGTTAAGCACAACTCACTTAGTCAAGTTCTTTTCCCTGATCATTTGCGACTGATTCGTGCTATCAAATATATTGTTAATTCTACCGATGTTTCCAAATTAGAATTTAAATTTTTAAATATTTTCGAAATAGCTTTCGAAAACAATTTTTCAAATTAACTCACTTTGTTAATTTATGTATAAAATTTAACACCATTTTGCTCACATAGAATCTGCATTCAACTACATTTTTCTGTACAATTATGATGTATTTTAATGATTCTGACTTACATAAAACTTTTTTAACTATATTTCTGAATAACATTATAATAGGTATATTTATTTAAATGTTATAATGATAAACAGTTAATAAAGTTAATTTGTGAAATTAATTTTGAGATGGAAACGGGAAATAAATTTTAATGTCATAACAGAAAATAATTTCTAAAAAATTTTAACGATTAATTAAAAAACATTATTAATCAATTGCAATAAATAATAAGTGAAAATATTAGAAAATGAAACATATTTGAGCTTTTTTTATTCCTTTCGAAATTTAAAAAATAATTACTTGTAATCCTAAATAGCAAATGAATGAAAGTTTCTCCTAATTCATTACATACAAAAATCACAGATATGCCACGAATGGTAGATATTTAATCAAGCATTAGACTTTGTTAATTTTAAATATTATTTGAATCCTTAGATATTGATATGTTGATAACTGTATTTATATGTCATTCCTTCCATTTAAGCTCTATTAGGCTGGGAGAGTAGTAATTTCTATTATTTGCAAATGTTTTTAGATATTTTTCTTTTTCCTAAAATAAATTTGACTTACACATTTTTTCAGATTTCTTCATAACATTCTTTCCGAACAAAATAATTAATAATTAATCAAGGGAAAAAATCTTTTCCGGAATGAATATGGTTTTTATAATACATGTAATATTTATTCTCTTTATACAAAAATCCTATTATTTCAGTTTTTTAACGCAGAATTTTCATTTTAAAATAATGCAGACAGCTGAATTTGTTACATAAATTTACTTTGTTTTTATGAAGATGAACTAAAAAGTTTTATGAAATCCTAAAAATTCAAATAATTTTCGTATTCGATGTGTAACCAAGTTGCGTGACACATTTCCGAACTTAAATTTCTTTTGTTGTTTAATTTAATGAAAAATATTTGAATGCAATTAAATTAGATGCACTCTGATATAATTTGTAAGAGTTATTTTAATTTTTTAAGACTGTTTAAGACATTTGGTAGTAAAAAAGTATAAATTAATATGCATTAAAAAATTAAAAATTAAAAAATAATTAGAGTAAATAATATATTATTATAACTACGCATTTTATATTGTGTATCTATAACATGTTTGGTATTTTTTGATTTGTAAATATTAAAATTATAAATGTGGATTTAAAATAATTATATTATGTACAATCCCTTGATCATTATATGGTGTAAACAGGGTTAGAACACAAAAAAGTCAATTTTACTTCAGATACATATAAAGATTTCGTTAACTGCTGTTGTGTAGTTCTTGACTTTTGCTTACCAAATTCAACATTTTCTTTTTCATAGCAATGACTTTTAAAAATTCCAAAAAGTATTGCAATGATATATCAGTAATGCTCAGTATCTATTCATAATTATATATAATCAGTATCTATTATATCAGTAATTCTCATAAGAATGAATGAAATAAGAATATCACAGGTGACATGCGATGTCAAGAATTTTTTCTCAGATCATCTTGTAAAGAATTGTGTATCCCCACTCATATAAAAGTTACCAGAAAAAGAAAAGTTATCAGACTAGAAAATAAATTGCCTACAATATATATGTATATATACATACATGCATACATACATACATACATACATATATATATATATATATATATATATATATATATATATATATATATATATATATATATATATATATATATATATATATATATATATATATATATATATATATATATATATGTATGTATATATACGTCGTAATCGTAGAAATTTGAAAAACCTTCCAATCATTATAGGCGTTATTCATGCCGACAAATAGTAAAAAATCTCAACATCCATCTGTCATTCTTAAATATTCATGTCAAATAATCCTGAAGAGATTATCAATCATAATTGCTAATACAAAAGAACTCTAATCATCCGGACCAATTGGGACCGGATTCCACTCGTATAAATCAAAAATTCAGTTAGTTAAGTTTTCCGGAAAAAGAGTCCATTTTAATTAATTATTGTATGCTGAAAATGGGGAAAAAAACTCTATATTTTTTTTAAAAAAGTATTTAATGAAAAAAGGCAAAATTCGTACATTGTTAAGGCACTTACAAGTGCTGTTCATTAATATAGTATGTATTTGCAGCGCTTTAAATGAAAGTCATTGCTTGCTTAACATCTCGGTCAGAGTTTTGTTGTTTCACTGCCTTTATCCGTTTTCAGGCCTCCAATTTGTGTATTCACTCCTTACTGTGAGAATTTAATTGTAATCACACTCGGGTTGATTCTCCATCTACTTAAAAGCAGTTTCAAAGTTTGCATGTGTTTCACTAGCTGTTGGTCCCGTGTCTATTTCATCTTGGACAATAAGGTAATCTTCTTCCTTGACATTTTCAATGAGCTAAATATCAGTCGCAGTTTGAAATGCAGTGTCTGACTCATAATCCATTTTCCTACATCTTCGGAAGTAATTACTGAACATCCAATACATTTCAAAAGACTGTTTCTGAATTGTTCAAGTTGCACGTCTCTCATTTTCATGTTCTCTCTTGTCTTATTTTTTTCTTGAGCTTTTCTTTTTTCTGTCTTTTTCATTCTAGTTTTTTTTCTGAAATTCTGAAATTATGGAATAATCAGTGATTTGAATTGACGGTATTGGGATAATTGGATTTATACTGTAATATAATGCTAAAATAACCTTTTTATGGCAGATAAGCTTGGTCACAGCTTTTCATTTTTAATAAGAAATTCAGATATTATGTGATTTATAACCTGATTATTTTTCATATTCTTTCATATTCAACTAAATATATGGTAATTAAAAGCAGATAAAAGGAAAAAATGTTATTGTTAAATAAGAATATTGCTTTGAAAATGATTTTACACTTTTTTAAAACGATAAATATTTTGATGAATTAAAATAAATTTTAGTTATAAAAGATATATTCTTCTACATATACTGTAAATAAATTTAATATAAATATATTTAAATAAATTTAAATCCAAAATAAAATTTATTGATGAAATATATCTTAAGTACTTTAGATTTCGTTATTTGCCATATTAAAAAATATAACAGTAAATCATCCCATCGACATAAAATTTCAAAATTACTTATCCTGAAACACTATGATTCAGCACTATTTTTACTTTTGTTATTCACTTTTAAAGGATAAAGTACTTGTCTTTGGTAAACCAAATCAGAAATTCACGGCTGTTCTTCAAACGTGGATTATACGCTCCTTTTCTTTTTTGTCTTTTATATTTATATTCCAATGGCGTGGGTATCAACTTCCTGAGAACGAAAACCCATTTGGCAGATTTTTTTTAATGCCTTCGTAGATTTTGATCCATTATCTTGAGTTTTCTCTTATTTTTATAAGACGGTTATTTCAAGGAAGAGGTGGTAAGGATGTTTCAAAAGAATTGCCTGGTATCTTTGTGAAAATATTTAAGAAATAACAGAGTTTGTGTAAGATTCTTTGATTTGACTTTAAATGTTCTAAAATTTCAGGAAAATAGGATGATTTTTCAATGAATTTTGAATTTACTTTGATATTAATGAATTATTTACAATTAATTAAATTCATTTTTATTTCCGTGGAAATCAAATGAATTAATTTCAATTTCCACTTTAATATTTTAATCAAGTTTGATTTCCATTATTATTAAAGTATAATGATAAATGTTTATCAAATGTGCTGTCAAGCATTGTTTTATTATTATTAACAAGTAAAATATTTATGGCAAACTAGCTGTTACTACCTCGTAAAGACCAAACAAGCTAGTATTTGCTGTTTTAAAATGGAATACATCATTTAAAAATACAAATATTTTAATTAATAACAAAGCGTTAAGAATAGATAATATATCTAAATTCTAATTTCGATAATTTGAATGTATTAACTGATGTTAATTACAATTGCTACATTACATTACTCTTTATTTAATCACGGTTTGTTTTCTTTTAAATGTCTTACAAAGTTTGCAAAATAGAAATAATATAGCGAAAAGTAATACAAATTTGTTTATGACTTAAATTGAATATAGTACTCTTGAAATACAGTTAATGATCTCCCTAAATTGTTTTATAAGCTCAAATTTAATATTTTATATAGCCATTAGAAATTTTAAGCTTAATGTTAAATTTACCTGGTTATCATACCACTATAAAAATGAAATAAGAATTAAAAATACAATTATTATTTATTTTTTTCAGTGGAGACAAATTATTTATCAAATTATATCCCACTTTGAAATAAGTTTGAAATGTATTAATTAGGGTTACATAAAAATAGAAAAATTTAACGATAAAACATAATACTTTTTGTTGAAAACATTATGGGATAAGTAGCAATTTTATTCGATAGTGAAAAGGAAATAACCATTAGAGAGAATCACTCAAAAAGTAGATATACTAACTCCATATTTGCTTTTAATTTGGGCGACGCATAATAGTTTAGCTGAATAATTTCAGTTGAATATTAAGAAATATTTGAATACTTACGATAGCCAATACAAAGCTGTGCTGAATTTTTCGATGTTTTAAAAAATGTTAATCATTAACGAAAGTGAAAAGTTGCTTTTTAAACAAAGGAAATTGTTGAAAAGTTCATTTCACTCCAAGTAGTTTGAGAAACACTCCAAATTATTTGGTATACAAGACACATTATGTACAAACTTCGATTCCAGAAATGGAAGCTACTTAAAATGTTCTGAATAAATTATTAGCATAAGAATTTCCTTATATTTGTGATTATGAATTTCCAAGAGGCTAAGAGTGAAATGAGAGGTATATGTATACGTCTGTACATCGTTAGCTAATTTTTATGCGCACACATATTCCTCCTACAACACGTTATCTTATAGCACGGTTATAATATAACAGGATAAAAAAATCTTTAAAAGAATGATAAAATCTACAAAACTTAGCATAAAAAACAGATTTTTTGAAGTGAATAGAAAACGTAAAAATCTCTATAATAATAGAGTGCTGAAAATTATGGTGATAATATTCAACCAAAGGTAGTTTTTTGTTTAATACATTAAAAAAAGGAAATTTGTTAAAATTTAACGGGAATAGTCAGGTTGAAAATTTGTTAAAGTAATGTAACATTAAATGGGAACATTGTTTTTCTATATTATTTTCATATTGTGGTACACCAACACTTTCTTTAATAACTATGTAGTTATTTGTTTGGAATTTAAAAATGTTTATTTGAAATATGTTTTTGGAACGTAAATACAGTTTTTAAATTGGTTTCAAGTTTCATATAAATTGGTTTCGCACAAGATGATGTTTTTTAGAAAGCATATAAAACATGTCATATGAGGGTTAACTGTACCTTATTAAACAATTAGTCTTTAATACTAACTTAATAAATTTTATAGATACCATGTTGACATTTCAGTCATAGTAAAAAATGATTAGGTTATGTGTTCTGGAAATTTATAATTATACTGAATTTATATTCAGCTAAAATGAAATATAAAAAATTCATTTCTACTACAAATTTAGGCCTAACCTCTATAAAATAGTATGAGTAACATGTTATCATGTACATAAGTATAATCGAAGTAATAAAAAATTTAATGTATATAGGAGCAAGTAAAAATTAAAAATATAATTCTTTTGAAATTGAAAAAAAATTACATAAAATGATATACTGAAAATTAGACACACATCTTATTCTTACTCTTCCATTTATATAAGAATTAAAAACGCCTCATAAGAAACGGAAAAAATTCAGTATTTTTGCCAAGTGTGGGCAATCCATAGTTCGCTGTTAAATGATTTTCAGAAATCTTTTATTGTATGCTTTTATTGTTGTTCAGTGGTTTCTTAATCTGATGTATTTTTTACACAAACGCTGTTGTTTTAACCTATCACCTAAAAAAGTTGCTGAAATTAATTTTAGTAATTTTCTTGTCTTTTTGTAGAGAAAAATGGACAATTCGTATTAATTATTTTTAAATATAGAGGTGATAGAAGTAAGTAATTCTAATCTTTTCTATGAGATGATAAATGGATAAGCGTTATGAGACCTCAAATCTTTTACAAATTACCTACGTTTCTTAAATAGTAGATTCTTTTAATGCGTTATAATAGCATTTTCTTGAAAAGTTAAAAAAACTATGTAAATTGATATATTACTAAACTCTAATCTCCGTGACACAACAGCCTATGTGGGTGAAGGCCTACAAGGCTTATAATTATTTTCATCATCGAGATCCTTAGGGTGTGGATCATATGTCCCAGCTAGGTGGTCAGCCTAACGTGAGACCACCAGTGCTTAGTTCCTAAGCATGCTTGGTACTCAATTTACTGACTCACAGAAGCGATAAAAGGCTGAGTCGACCTTGCCCAACCCGAGGACAAACTAATATATTAATTATACAAAATTACAGCTTTAATTTTTTTACTCTACAGAAACAGTAAAGTTGAATAAGTAATCATTTATTTCAGAAAAATGCTGTATTTCACCATGCAATATTAAACCGATAAATGACATTTTGATGCTGATATGTAAACATTCAAATATAGTAGAGTTTTTAGGAAAATTATCATTAAAATGTAGTCTGTAAAACTTTGAATGGTAGAAAATATTTTACGCGTTACAGAAAAGTAATTTTGGATTACTGCTAATCTATCCAACTACTTATTGATTGACTCAAAATAAAATCTTATTAACTGTATTTCATTTTCAGACTACATGTTCAAAATAAAAAAATAAAATAAATAAAAAAAACTTTTAAGATACATCACATTTAGAGTTGTCAAGATGTGTGAAAAACTAAAATTTCAATTTCTGTTCCTTTACACTCAAGTAATATAATTTATTCTAAGTCGTGGATTGAAATTTCTTTAAATCTTTTCAGCAAAATATTTTTCTTTATACAAAGTTTTCTTTTTATGTACATTGATATGGATTGGATGTTGGTATTATAGCTATTGTTTAAAAAGACTTCTTTGGGAGATGTAGTCATTCTTATTAGCGCAGTAGTTACTAACCTTCTCATTCAAGTTTTTTACTCAGATTTTTGGATATTTTTTGTTAGAAAAAACATTTTAAGAGAAATATGATAAGATTATCATATCATTGATTTGCATTCTAGAGATTCTAGGGAGCAGACTTTTATTTGCAAAAAGAATAGAGTTAACAGACCAGATATGAATTCTTCATTGAAATTGCATACATGTTATTTAATATTTGAGAATTCCTTGAATGATACTACATTAAATCTTTGTTAATTTTCAAGGTTTTAAGTGATAAAATTTCCATACATTGAAAAATATTTATTAGTCTTGTGGGTTTGTTCTAAAAGCAATATAAATTCCTTAAATCCTCAATCATATATACAGAATTACATCATGTGTCTTAACAATTGTATTTCAAATTTTCTTCACTATTGCTTGTTTGTGTACTTTAAATACTACTCAGCTGTTTAACAAGATTATTCTGTTATTGTTATGAAGCATATTAATATTGAAAACACACATTTCTCACATAAATAGCAAGTAATGAGAACTTTAGATGGTCAAATCTACCAGACAAATTCTCATTAAAAATGTGTGAAAATTTCATGTAGTGACACTTTACTCAGTGTATGCTATGATGTTATCTGAAAGTGTACTCATCGCACTACACCAAGATGATGTTTAACATCTGCATGAGAAAAATTATATAAACGAATAAAAGTCAAGAAGAAATAGATTTATATTAATCGCTTTGCATGATATCAAAGTATATTTTAAAATAATAACAGTTGAACTTCACAAAATTATACTGTTGATAGAGAAGAGATTCGAAAACAATATTGATTTTTGAGAAATTCAGTATAAATATAGTAATAAAATGCTATATCACAAACATTGTGTTTTACATTTAAGGTTTGTAAATTCGTGTATATCCTTATTAATTAATGCCTGAATCGACATTTCGTTCATTAAAATTTTATCAAATGTATTATTCAATTAAAATTTCCTTGAATTATATTAAGTGCATAGTTGTAAAATTGAATGTGAATTTTGTAACTCAAAATAATTAGAATATTTTTAAAATATAAAATAATTAGTACTTTAAAAATATATTTTTTTTATTAAATAGCTTACACCAGTATAATTGGAAATGAATATTTAGAAATTTTTGTATCTTTTCAGATTGAAACACAGAAGGATGAATAAAAGAAATTAATGTTAAAAAATATTATATATACAATAAATAATAACAAAAGTTTAAGTTAACATATTTACCCTAACTTACTAAATTTGCAATATATTTAGCATTTATAACGTATTCTTGTAAAGCTGCCAAATGTCATTATATAAGGTTTAACTAATTGATCAACATTCAAATTGTTTTAATTATGATTAATTAAAATAATTATGTTTCTTGAAGAAAGATTCTGAATTAAATATAAGATTAACTAAAATATATTTTTCTCCTAGTATCAATATTTTTAATTATTTCTCTCATTTTACCTATTGTTAGAATAGAGCATTTAAGCAAACAGATTAATAAACTAAGAAAGAAAATATTAAGATATTTTAGAAGAATTGAAAAACTGATTTCTTCCTTCTGTTTTCAATATTTTTTTCTGTTTTGGTTTATTTGCATAATTGTAGTGTTTTTTTTTATTTTAGTTAAATGTGTGGAAAATTATAATTACTTCTTATTCTTTTTGAAAACGAAAACTGTTTGTATTACTGACAAAATGTGTGTGACATTTTAAAATGATAACAAGAATCACATATTTTTAAATTAAATTTCTTAAGATTATTAAAAAGATATTAAAAAATCTAACAACATTCAGATTTTATTCTATCTCTACGACTACTTATAAATTAATTATTTTATTAGATTAATTATATTTGTAATAAAATTTCTATTATGTGATAAAAAATCGGAATCGATTAATGATACAGTTTACAAGGAATTTTGCTTTTTTAAGTAAATGTCTTTCGATAAAAAACTGGCAACAAAAATGAAGGATGAAATAAATGTAAGTAGACTAATTATCTTCTAACTCTTAAATCGTTTTTTTTGTAAAATGATGTTATAAATTACATTTTTCGTAATAAGAGTTATCATCAAATTTTATAGAAGATTTCTGGGAAAAATTATTGAGTTTCTTTTGTTGTTGTTGTTGCATATCCCCTTTGGCTAACAGCGCTAGACCAGGTCCATAACGTTAAACATACCCACAAAATGTAACAGTATCAAAGGACCAACGTATAAATCTTGCTTATGTAGCCCTAGGCACACCAGGATGCATTCTGGCGTAGCTTGTTCAGAGAAACAGTTGGAATAGGTATCGAAAATTTTTGAGCCTTCAGAAAATGTTTAATGATCTGTGATGACCACTTCGAAAGTCGGCGAGAGTAGTTTGTTCCTGTCTTTTAAGGACATGAGCCTCCAGGACAAAAACACTGATAATTGGTGCTCTGGAGGGAAAATCCATATGGTTTCAACACCGTTTTCTACTTTTGAAAATATTTCCAAAAATGTGAGAGGTGCCAACGGCTCCCACGATTCACTTTCAACATTGCAAATTGTTTTAAGTTACTCAGTTTAAGTATAACATTATTTGAATTTAATTACTCAGTTTAATATTTTTAGCATGATATTCTATGGTGCAAAAGCTAGAAAACATCGGTTATTTACTTCATTAATTTTAAATCTAATTTCATTTTTCATTAATAAGAAACTTCGTTCTCATTCAAATAAATATTTTTGTGAAAGAAGTTTTCCACCGTTTATAATTATTTGCACTTCTAAAATATTTTAATAACTAGTACAAAAATTAACAATTTTTTCAAATTATTAAAAATAATAGTTTGTTTTCTGCTATATTTCATACAAACTGAAAAATGTTTATCTTTATTTCATGTATCTATATTATTTTATAATATTTAATTTGTTTTATTTCCTATTAATAATTAGCTTGCTATTTTAGAATATTTATTGACATAATTCATTCATTTATACATTAAAAATACTTTAGTTTATTGGAAATCAAGATGAGAATTTTGTCAGATTTATTAAAATTGAGCTCTTATTTGTACATCCTTCAATTATTTTTCTTCACGTATTATATATTTTTGCTTTATATAGAATCTTTCCTATTTGAGGACTAAAATTTTGTGTTAAACATATAGAATTTTGCAGATTTTGAAAATCTACAAAATTTTAATACTAATAAAGTATAATTTATTTTTATATGTTTCCTCTGATATTTAAGTGCTGTTTGGTTAAAAGTTATGTTTATAATTTTTTTAAATAGTTCGATAAATAATTACATTATTGATATATATTGTTGAAATCTGTAATTATCGCTCTATTGTCGAAGTTTCACTAGAGGGCTCATTTATAATATTGAAAATATATAAAGAAACTTTTTTGAAATATATTCATGCTTTACAGTTTTATTTAATTAACCTTATATTTTTATACATTTATATATCTGATATACAATCTTAATACAAAACAGTTTTAATAAAAGCATATGACTATTTCCCAGTCTAATAATTATTTCATATGCGAAATTATTTGTTAATTTTTTAAACATTTAGAGTTATCTAGTGCTATTATTGTTCTACATATCATTCCTTTCAAACTGTATAAAAATATGACTCGTAGCTTTTTTGTATATAAATAAATGCCTAAGAATAATTTGAGAATTATTTTATTTGAGAACCAGAATTTCTCACAATATTTCTCTTCTTTAACAAACTTTAAAATAGGAATCATTTTATTTCAAAAGTAAATTAGGGATTAAGAACATTTCCCCGAGTTATTCTTTTGTTGCTTTCCTATTCCTTTGTATATTTACTTCACAGATGTTGGTATCTTCTTTCCGGAAATAGGTACAAACGGAAGACTTTCTGGGATTTGCCACTTGGGAATCTCATCCGTTCACCGCGATTCCTTTTATAAATCACCAAATGGCTGTTTAAATGGAAATCGTAGTACCTTCATTTAAATGAAGAAACATTTTTCTTACTTCATATGGAATCTCTTATAAATTTGCATTTATTTTGTCTGTGTTTACTGAAGTTTAAAGGTGTTTCAATGAATAGTCATTTCAATAATAGAAAGTAAAGCCATTGCCTTCATTTCTTTTGAAATATTCTCCATAAGTTTTTATTAAATAAGTTTAAATAAATAAGTTTTTGTATGAATTTTATTTATAAAATTGACGGAAATTTACTAATCAATTTTCAGAAACTGTGAAAAATTATAATATTTACTTTCATTTTTATATAGTTAATTTAACCTAATTATAGTCTTCTACAATATAAACAAATGTTAATAACTTACAGTTAGTGCTATGAACATTACACACACACACATATATATGTATGTGTGTGTGTGAATATTAAAGTTTTGGTATCTTTTAAATAGTGTTATTCAATGTGTACTATACCGCTTTTGTAGAATTCATGAAAATGGGTCTGTCTATGCCTGTTTAGATAATGGAACGTAGCAGAACAATTAACATAACTCGGGTCATAAATAAATAAATAAATAAATAAATATATATATATATATATATATATATATATATATATATATATATATATATATATATATATATATATATATATATATATATATATATATATATATATATATATATATATATATATATATATATATATGTGTGTGTGTGTGTGTGTGTGTGTGTGTGTGTGTATGTGTGTGTGTGTGTATACACTGCTGGACAATAGCTAAGGAAGGATCACAAATTGCAATGTAGCATAACATTAAGTGAGACATGAGGCCTAGTAGGATAAAATATAGTTGCCATACTGTTCAGATATAAGAATAAAGAATATTTATTGTTCCGGAAAGTACAAAAGCTGTGAAACATCTGAAAGAAAAAAATTTCATTTGATGCTGCATACGGAAAAATGGAAAAATGCATCTAAAAGTCAGCAGGCACCTTGAAGAAAGGTATCAGTACGGGATATGTCAACCGTGGAGTGTAATGCAACATTCCACACATCGTATCATACTTTACACAACATTATTCAGCAGCTGAGGGTTTCTTGTTTGTCGGAGGGTAGTTTCGACCAGCAACTTGCCTCTCCAAAGCATCGTACATATTTTCAACGGAGTTTAGATCTGGAGAACGTCATGGCCATACGAAGTGTTGAATACCCTCGCTGTCTAGACAATCCTGGACAGTGAGTGTTTGATGACATGTTGCATTGTCGTGCATAAAAACAAATTTATCACCCACAGCACCACGGAAAAGACGAACATGAGGAAGTAGAACTTCATTAACGTATCGTTGGCCCGTCATAGTCCCATTCGCAACCACATGTAGGGGCATGCGGCCATTGATCATGATGCGAACCCACACCTTGACACTGCATGTCGGATTTTGGTCCCTTTCCTGGATATTTTCTGGACGATAAGCAGTACCACTCTCGCGCCAGATCAGTTGGCGTCTACAATCCGATGACAGACTGAACCTACTCTCATCTGAGAATAGTATGCATGCCCAGTCCTGTTCAGTCCAATTGCGATGCTCACGAAGCCATTGCAAACGGGCAGTACGGTGCTGTCTGGTCAATGTGACACTCAAAATAGGTCTGCGGGCGTATAGTCCTCCTCCCCTCAAACATCTTGCAACTGTTTTTCGGGAGATCTGCTTTCCTGAGGCAGCAAGAAACTGATTTGCCACCTGCTGAGCTGTGGTGCGCCTGTTCCTTTTTGCTGATAGGACGATATATCTGTCTTCTGCAGGCGTCGTAATCCTAACACGACCTCCCCCGAGCCGCCTACTACACATTCCAGTAGTTTTAAATGACATCCACAGCCATGAAACAACGCAGTGAGCGATGTCGAACTCCCTGGCAACATCTGTTATTTTTCGCCCTTCTTCGATCTTTCCAATAATTGATCCACGCATAAAGTCATCTAAGTGATGTCGGGAAGACATGCCAAAAATTTCAAGTTCGTCTATTAAATCTTTCCTGTAAAACTTTGACTTGAAACATCAACTGCCCACACGCGTCACAACCTTTAAAGCTTTTATGAAAGCTATCACGTGATGAACAGACGTGGAAAAAAAATTTGCATACGCATACTTCTTCTTATTATATCCCGCACTTATTCTAATTTTCTACATTTTGCTTCCTTTTATTATGTGGTTGCTATAGATGATAGTGTTATCCGTCCTTAGCAATTGTCCAGCAGTATATATATATATATATATATATATATATATATATATATATATATATATATATATATATATATGTGTGTGTGTGTGTGTGTGTGTAACTGTATATATATATATATATATATATATATATATATATATATATATATATATATATATATATATATATATATATATATATATATATATATATATATATATACATATACATATTGTCAAACAGTCAAACACATATTGAAATTATAAATTTGCTTGGAAGCAATATTTATTTCTGTAAAATGAAATAACCTGAGAATTTAAATAAAATTGTATATTCGACTTAATCTTATTTATAATAACATTTTTATTTCTACTTTTAGATTCATTGAATATTTTTTATTTAAATTTTATTTTTGTTTTCCTTTCCCTTTTGTCTTTACATTAATAATATAAAAGTATTAATTTATGTTTTGTAATGTAACGATAAATTTTACGAGAAAAAATGAATTTTTAATTCGAATTTTCCAAATTTTAGTTAAAATTTTTATTTACAGTTTTTGTTCAGTTACAATGTAGTATTTAATGTATCATCTTTAATTGCAATAAAATTTAAATATGTGTAACTGTAAGGAATTATTACAACTCTCCAGAAGATTGATACCGTTTGAATGTGTAACAATTTTAAAATTTCTTGCTCTTCTGAGTATTTAATGCAGTATATATTTTCATTTTCTGAATGTAATAATGATGCTATTAAAAATATTAAATATGAATATTTATCACATAAGTTCTTTCAGTTAATTCTTTTCGTAATAATAAGCATGTTTTTTCATTAAAATGAATTTAAAATATTATATTTTATAAAATTGTCTTTTTTGATTTACTTAATTTATTTTTGATATATTTTTATTTACGATATTTCTTATTTATTTTATGAAAAATTAATCTTTATTTGCTGATAAGATAATGAGTATAATGCTACGAAATTTATTGTCTGATAAAAGCATTTTATTGAATAATTAATTGGATTTTATTTACGATTTTTTCCATTCTACATTACTTTTTCTTTTAAAATTAAAAATAAATGTTTAAATTTAGTTTCAGAAAATTTAAATTCAACTATATTAAATTTTTATTCTGTATTAATTCTATTTACTTTTTGTAGATATTTTTAAGTGATATTAAGTATATTTTTTAAATTTAATTTTCGACATGTATATCTTGAGAATCTTGAAAGATTATAACAAAACAATATTTAAAAAGAAAGCTATATAAAGCAGTTTTTCATAGGTCAGCATAGGAAATTTTTGTAACTGACATTAAGTATCGAAAAATATACTTAGTTTAGTTTTTTCTTATAGATTTTTAAAATTTAGAATATCTTTAATTTATTTAAAAAGTGAGACTCTTAATACGAAGGATTTTACGACAACAATTTACTTACAGTATATAATTGTTTGTAATTTTAATACAGAGATATATTAAAGAATATATAGTATTAATTCATGAATGCTTGTTTTGTCAGTAGTTCATTTTTTGTTTGAAACGATTCGCCGCTATATACTTAAATACCTGAAATTTTAGTCTCACACATCAGATTTATTTTTATGTATATGCTTATATTTTTAAGCTTTTAATTAATGAACAGAATCAAACATTTTGAGATTTATAGTAATAATAATGATGAATTTTTAGCATTTATTTTAATTTTTAAATTTCGAGTTTTGAACGAACGTCTGGTATTCAAAATATAAAATATCCATTTGTTCAAATTAATTGCCATATAATTAAATAAACCATGAAAAAATAATAAAGTTGAATTTTTGACACTTGATATACGAAAATAAGAAGCTACCTTTCAAAATAATGCTATGAAATAATTCTCAAAAACTAAGCCCTTTAGATAGAATTTAATTACCTCAAAAAACAAATTATAAAATTAAATAAAAAAATATAGGAATTCAAAATTAGAAACCCTTCATTAATCAAAAACAGCCACTCATGGATACATTATTCTTATTGTGTTGCAGACATGTCTACAAATTAAAGATTATCCAGAAGCACACAGAAATTGAACACCTGAAGCCAAGCATGCGCCACAATAAAAAGAGCGTAAGAAAGATATGTAGAGGGATCTATGCAAAAAAAGAAACGTGTTCATAATCGGTCTGTACGATGGTCAGTTTCAAAACCGATTAGGTATTATACCGAGGACGCATGTGGAGAATATTTTATGTAGAAGAATCATCAGTCATCTTGAATGCGGATACACGCAGATGGCTGTAGCCTAAGAGCTCATTCAAAATCACTCAAAATGAAACTTATAAGCAGTGACAATGATTTAAAAATGAAGGAAATTATAGCAGACGTTACAATAAAGGTCATTGACACCAAATGACGACCGTTATTTGGTAATAACCTCAAAAGAAACAAATTGAAGTTCATCAGTGGACCTATCACATCAGCTATCATTAGCCACGGGTATAACCGTTTTAAAGCAAACCAATTAAACATATTTTGGACTATATAGTCTACATGCTCTAATGCCTGTTGGATGTGTTATACCTTTGGAATCGAGAGTGGTTATCGTAGAGTAGAGAACTCTCAGTGTGGACGCCGTCACACTGGGCTTGTGTTATATTTTCCGATGAGATGATGTTTAACTTGCAATCTTATTCACATCAGAGGCTCAGATGAGGATCTTCAATTATTCAGCAACACCAAAACATCACTGAACGCCAGCGTTATGAAGAAGTAGGCGAGCTCATTTGGGGAGGCAAGATATTGCGCAGCAGATCAGATCTGTATTTTTAAATCTTAACAATGACAGGTCAAATTTATCAGGACACCTTTCTCAAACAAGATCAAGTGTCTAATCGTGTTGAATATTTTGATACCAAATACTAGAAGAAACAACAGCTGAAGATTGTTCAAAGGTTCTTTAAATCAACAAAGATAGCTTCACAGACAGTAGTTTGTCTTACAGTAATGCCAAGTATGAATCTCGTAAAACTTCTGAGTATTCTCTCGAAAAGCATTTATTCTGAAAGCTTAAGTGGAATATCTATCTATCATTGTTCAACATTGGCTTGAATTGAAACAAAGAGCATTTATTTCAAATATAAGAATCTTATTGCAGCAATCGGATAAAATTTGTTAGCATCTTTTATAAAGTTAAACGGATAACTTAAAGTTATTGCATGAACTCTGAATATATTTTTACTGCTGAAAATTCTTATAGAAAGTTTTTCGTATTTACATGAAACTTATAGTGAAATGATAAAAGCTCTTAAAAACATATTCAATCCGAGGTTCTGAGAAAGCATAAATGTAGCATCTACTCTTTGTTGTTCAATAGTTGTTAGAAACCAGAAACAGAAGTCAGAAAACTGTTCAACATCATGGATAGATTTTCCATTTTATTTGGAAAAACAAAAATATCTCCCTGTGCACCAAGGAATACCACTTAGGAACCGAAAGGACAATAAATGTTCGAAATAAATTATCAACATATTAGTTTTTCTCACTTAGCACATATAATTCTGACAAATTTAAAAATCGTAATACACACACACACACACACACACACACACACACACACACACACACACACACACACACACACACACACACACACACACACACACACACACACACACACACACACACACACACACACACACACACACACACACACACACACACACACACACACACACACACACACACACACACACACACACACACACACACACACACACACACACACACACACACACACACACACACACACACACACACACACACACACACACACACACACACACACACACACACACACACACACACACACACACACACACACACACACACACACACACACACACACACACACACACACACACACACACACACACACACACACACACACACACACACACACACACACACACACACACACACACACACACACACACACACACACACACACACACACACACACACACACACACACACACACACACACACACACACACACACACACACACACACACACACACACACACACACACACACACACACACACACACACACACACACACACACACACACACACACACACACACACACACACACACACACACACACACACACACACACACACACACACACACACACACACACACACACACACACACACACACACACACACACACACACACACACACACACACACACACACACACACACACACACACACACACACACACACACACACACACACACACACACACACACACACACACACACACACACACACACACACACACACACACACACACACACACACACACACACACACACACACACACACACACACACACACACACACACACACACACACACACACACACACACACACACACACACACACACACACACACACACACACACACACACACACACACACACACACACACACACACACACACACACACACACACACACACACACACACACACACACACACACACACACACTTTCTACTTTTAGATTCATTGAATATTTTTTATTTAAATTTTTTTTTGTTTTCCTTTCCCTTTTGTCTTTACATTAATAATATAAAAGTATTAATTTATGTTTTGTAATGTAACGATAAATTTTACGAGAAAAAATGAATTTTTAATTCGAATTTTCCAAATTTTAGTTAAAATTTTTATTTACAGTTTTTGTTCAGTTACAATGTAGTATTTAATGTATCATCTTTAATTGCAATAAAATTTAAATATGTGTAACTGTAAGGAATTATTACAACTCTCCAGAAGATTGATACCGTTGAATGTGTAACAATTTTTAAATTTCTTGCTCTTCTGAGTATTTAATGCAGTATATATTTTCATTTTCTGAATGTAATAATGATGCTATTAAAAATATTAAATATGAATATTTATCACATAAGTTCTTTCAGTTAATTCTTTTCGTAATAATAAGCATGTTTTTTCATTAAAATGAATTTAAAATATTATATTTTATAATATTGTCTTTTTTGATTTACTTAATTTATTTTTGATATATTTTTATTTACAATATTTCTTATCTATTATATGAAAAATTAATCTTTATTTGTTGATAAGATAATGAGTATAATGCTACGAAATTTATTGTCTGATAAAAGCATTTTATTGAATAATTAATTGGATTTTATTTACGATTTTTTCCATTCTACATTACTTTTTCTTTTAAAATTAAAAATAAATGTTTAAATTTAGTTTCAGAAAATTTAAATTCAACTATATTAAATTTTTATTCTGTATTAATTCTATTTACTTTTTGTAGATATTTTTAAGTGATATTAAGTATATTTTTTAAATTTAATTTTCGACATGTATATCTTGAGAATCTTGAAAGATTATAACAAAACAATATTTAAAAAGAAAGCTATATAAAGCAGTTTTTCATAGGTCAGCATAGGAAATTTTTGTAACTGACATTAAGTATCGAAAAATATACTTAGTTTAGTTTTTTCTTATAGATTTTTAAAATTTAGAATATCTTTAATTTATTTAAAAAGTGAGACTCTTAATACGAAGGATTTTACGACAACAATTTACTTACAGTATATAATTGTTTGTAATTTTAATGCAGAGATATATTAAAGAATATATAGTATTAATTCATGAATGCTTGTTTTGTCAGTAGTTCATTTTTTGTTTGAAACGATTTGCCGCTATATACTTAAATACCTGAAATTTTAGTCTCACACATCAGATTTATTTTTATGTATATGCTTATATTTTTAAGCTTTTAATTAATTAACAGAATCAAACATTTTGAGATTTATAGTAATAATAATGATGAATTTTTAGCATTTATTTTAATTTTTAAATTTCGAGTTTTGAATGAACGTCTGGTATTCAAAATATGAAATATCTATTTGTTCAAATTAATTGCCATATAATTAAATAAACCATGAAAAAAATAATAAAGTTGAATTTTCGACACTTGATATTCGAAAATAAGAAGTTACCTTTCAAAATAATGCTATGGAATAATTTTCAAAAACTAAGCCCTTTAGATAGAATTTAATTACTTCAAAAAACAAATTATAAAGTTAAATAAAAAAATGTATAGGAATTCAAAATTAGAAACCCTTTATTAATCAAAAACAGCCACTCATGGATACATTATTCTTATTGTGTTGCACACATATCTACAAATTAAAGATTATCCAGAAGCACACAGAAATTGAACCCCTGAAGCCAAGCATGCGCCACAATAAAAAGAGCGTAAGAAAGATATGTAGAGGGATCTATGAAAAAAAAGAAACGTGTTCACAATCGGTCTGTCCGGTGGTCAATTTCAAAACCGATTAGGTATTATACCGAGGACGCATGTGGAGGATATTTTATGTGGAAGAATCATCAGTCATCTTGAATGCGGATACACGCAGATAGCCTAAGGGCTCATTCAAAATCACTCAAAATGAAACTTATAAGCGGTGACAATGATTTAAAAATGAAGGAAATTATAGCAGACGTTACAATAAAGGTCGTTGACACCAAATGACGACCGTTATTTGGTAATAACCTCAAAAGAAACAAATTGAAGTTCATCAGGGGACCTATCACATCAGCTATCATCAGCCATGGATTTAACCGTTTTAAAGCAAACCATTTAAACATATTTGGGCTATATAGTCTACATGCTCTAATGCCTGTCGGATGTGTTATACCTTTTGAGTCGAGAGTGGTTATCATGGAGTAGAGAACTCTCAGTGTGACGCCGTCACAATGGGCTTGTGTTATGTTTTCCGATGAGATGATGTTTAACTTGCAATCTTATTCACATCAGAGGCTCAGATGAGGATCTTCAATTATTCAGCAACACCAAAACATCACTGAACGCCAGCGTTATGAAGAAGTAGGCGAGCTCATTTGGGGAGGCAAGATATTGCGCAGCAGATCAGATCTGTATTTTTAAATCTTAACAATGACAGGTCAAATTTATCAGGACACCTTTCTCAAACAAGATCAAGTGTCTAATCGTGTTGAATATTTTGATACCAAATACTAGAAGAAACAACAGCTGAAGATTGTTCAAAGGTTCTTTAAATCAACAAAGATAGCTTCACAGACAGTAGTTTGTCTTACAGTAATGCCAAGTATGAATCTCGTAAAACTTCTGAGTATTCTCTCGAAAAGCATTTATTCTGAAAGCTTAAGTGGAATATCTATCTATCATTGTTCAACATTGGCTTGAATTGAAACAAAGAGCATTTATTTCAAATATAAGAATCTTATTGCAGCAATCGGATAAAATTTGTTAGCATCTTTTATAAAGTTAAACGGATAACTTAAAGTTATTGCATGAACTCTGAATATATTTTTACTGCTGAAAATTCTTATAGAAAGTTTTTCGTATTTACATGAAACTTATAGTGAAATGATAAAAGCTCTTAAAAACATATTCAATCCGAGGTTCTGAGAAAGCATAAATGTAGCATCTACTCTTTGTTGTTCAATAGTTGTTAGAAACCAGAAACAGAAGTCAGAAAACTGTTCAACATCATGGATAGATTTTCCATTTTATTTGGAAAAACAAAAATATCTCCCTGTGCACCAAGGAATACCACTTAGGAACCGAAAGGACAATAAATGTTCGAAATAAATTATCAACATATTAGTTTTTCTCACTTAGCACATATAATTCTGACAAATTTAAAAATCGTAATACACACACACACACACACACACACACACACACACACACACACACACACACACACACACACACACACACACACACACACACACACACACACACACACACACACACACACACACACACACACACACACACACACACACACACACACACACACACACACACACACACACACACACACACACACACACACACACACACACACACACACACACACACACACACACACACACACACACACACACACACACACACACACACACACACACACACACACACACACACACACACACACACACACACACACACACACACACACACACACACACACACACACACACACACACACACACACACACACACACACACACACACACACACACACACACACACACACACACACACACACACACACACACACACACACACACACACACACACACACACACACACACACACACACACACACACACACACACACACACACACACACACACACACACACACACACACACACACACACACACACACACACACACACACACACACACACACACACACACACACACACACACACACACACACACACACACACACACACACACACACACACACACACACACACACACACACACACACACACACACACACACACACACACACACACACACACACACACACACACACACACACACACACACACACACACACACACACACACACACACACACACACACACACACACACACACACACACACACACACACACACACACACACACACACACACACACACACACACACACACACACACACACACACACACACACACACACACACACACACACACACACACACACACACACACACACACACACACACACACACATATATCCACTATAAATTGTCCTCTGTTGGTAAGTTGTTTAATAGGATTTCGGCCATTATTACAAACTGAAATAAAGAAAACTTTGAAAAATACCAACATTGCTGGTGTGCATGCAGGAAGCACAAATGCAACACATTTTTCCTGTTATTCAATAGTTTTGTTGCTGTTGTAGCTTATCTCCAAAGGGTCTGACGGAGTTAGACAAAAGCAACGAATCTGCTGACGGAGAGGAAATCGATGACAAGGCGGGGAGAAATGTAGATATCGTCCCATAGTATATTCATACAATTCAGGATATGCTCAGGAGAAGCTTGGTGTCCATGATATTTATTACAGATGGGAAAAGTCTTGTTACCCGCTGCAAAAGTGAGGCATTTTAGGTGGCCGGAGGCAAGACGTGCAAGGTAAGTGCTGGATTTACTATCACAAGAAAGAGCCAGAGAAAGTCCCGGCTTTCTACCCTTGTAGAAATGGTGAGTCAAAGGTACCTGTCAATCGGTTTTAAACTAGGCTTTTCTCAAGGCCCTCCTTTGCTAAAGTGTCTGCTATTTCATTGCCTCTAATATTCACGTGAGACGGGATCCATTGAAAATAGATATTATGACGAAGGGAGACAATTTTAAGCTTATGTAGAATAGAAAGGCTTATTTGGTCTCCCAAGCAGGTCCATTTTTGCAGATGTTGAATTGAACTGCGGCTATCAGTTAATATCCAGACATCATTATAATGAGTTTCGTTCATGATGGATTCCAATCCGATGTTAATGGCTATTAGTTCGATACGAAAAACCTAACATAAATTGGGATTACGTTGACTAAGAGAGAATTTGTCATGAGGAGTCTCAATGAAAACTCCGCTGCCAGTTCGGTGATCTATTTTGCTGCCATCAGTATAGATTTTTATGTCATTTGGTGGTATATTATTAATGGTTTCCAAGGCTAGTTGTCTTAGTAATTCAGGTAAACAAGTCCTCTTGATGACTGCCGTAGAAAGTGTGTAATTGAAGTGAACATACTGAGAAAAAGTGCAGCTTCTGTAGTCCGAAGACTGGAGCACCGCGAGGAAGAAGACTGTCTTGGCTCCAGGCCTGTTAGTCTTAGCTGGGAATAGTCTAGAAGAATTGATCACGATGCAATTTACTCTGAAGACTGGAATTCTGCCATTAAGCCACCTTAATTCAAATTGTGCAAGGAAAACAACACTCGTCGTGAATTGGCTCAATAATCAGCGTAATTGAAAAAAAACAGATACATTAAAAAAATTGGTCTGCCAAAATTGATTTAGTGGTAATGTCGAAGGCTATCAAAACTAGAGGAGAAATGGTGTCATTCAATTGTTTTGTATTTAATATTTTCCTAAAAGATTTTATTAATGCATTTATTTACAGTTAAATCTCGTAAACTTCTTGCAAAATTTTCTAAGTCTATTAATAATTAGTTATTGTTGTTCTTTAAAAATCTATTTTCAAATTTCTGGGTTTTATTTTCCCTCTTTGATCACCACAATATATTCTTGACATTATTCAAAGTCTTGTGAATTTTTAATATTACAGGAAAGAAAATGTAAAATGATTATCATACTCGAAGTAACCATATTTTGAGAATTTATTTATCTCCAAGCGGAAATTTAAGTCGATATCGTAATATCAGCAACAAACTGATAGATACAAATTGGTTCGTTTGAGAAATATCAGCCTGTAATAAATAAGTAAAAGATTTACCACACAACAAACTAATATATAAAAATTGTTCCGTCTGAGTGATACCAACTTGTATTAAATAAGTAAATGATTCATCAACAAATTAATGGATACAAATTGGTTCGTTTGAGTAATAGCAATCTGTAATAAATAAATAAAGTAAATGTAGTTTAAGCTTTGTGAAAATATATTTATTTGAAAACACTTTTGCTTATGATAGCGTTATAGAAATTTAATCTTAAGTAATGTTATAATTATTTTATTAAATATAAAATACATTTTTACGTAAAAGTTTATAAGCTAATAGTAAATTTTCATACATATATTTTGAGTAATTTAAAAGAATTGCACACGTTTAGAAACATATTTAAAATACATATATTCCAACCAATAAAATATATTGTCTGAATTGCAAATGCTTGTTTAGCTGGAAGCAATATTGTGTTCTTTAGCTGATGGAGTTTACAAAGAGCAAATTTTTTGAAAAATGTTTTATTTAATTAAATATTTTAAATACTTATTTACAAGTGTAATGCATTTACGCTGTTAAAATAGAAATAATATAACAGTGCAATAAAAGGAAATCTAACTTATTTTGAATAAATGCAGTTGGATACAAAAGTAACTCATTTTCTTCAGAGCAACATTTATTCAAATACTTGCACTAGGAGTTTCTCATAAGTATCTGCGAAAAGTCTTATCTTTTGTTTTTATCATGCGTTGCTCAGCAGTAATGGAAGAGATAAGACATCCGACTTCTCATTTAGATGAACGACCGCTTTTATGGGCTTCTGCAACTGCGCAACATTTCACTGTTAATAAGAAGGATATATATTACATAAACCAATAAACATAGCGAAGTGCGAATGACATATGGAAATTTATTTAAATGTGTTTTAAAAGTAATTTCTTTTCAGGGGTAAAATCATATTCATTTAATATGAGTTTAATATTTTCAATAAAAATTTTCCCAAAATTAAAACTGGTTTCCTTAAAAAATAAAAAATAAATTTAAAAAATTCTGCTAGAAATTTATTAAATATATATTTTGCTAAAAGTCACGAATAGGATATTTTATCCGATGGGAGAAATATTACTCAGAATTTTGGATGTTATCCTGAATATAATGTATAAAAGAAAATCAAGAAGTATAATTGAGATGAGAATGAATTTTTACATATTAAATAAATTTTATTATATAATGATTAAACTATTGTGCGAAACGTATTCAATCAGTTACATTTATAATCAAATATATACGTGTTATTGACTTAAAATCTATGCACATTACTCTACATTTCGTTCTCAAAGTCTATCAATTTTTTATATCTGAAAATTCTTATTTCTTAATTTACGTTTACAAAAAGGTTTGAAAAATCCTTTAATATTTTTTATTTTGTAAAACGTCTCCCATACGTAACGTTTTAGGATTTAAAACCCTTACATATTTTACAGTGTTCAAAATTTTAAAATATTTATTTATAATTCGTGAATAGAGGAGACTACATGCATTTTTAATTCTGGATTCTTTGAGCAGTTTTTATTCTAAACTTCTAAAGCATTTTTCTTTTCACTTTATTTTAAAGACATAAATTATTCCTTTTTTATTAATAGGATATATATGTGCTCAATTTTTTTTATATTTTTATTTTCCAATAGGAATTTAAGTTATGTCATTAACAAAGACATAATGTTCAGAATTTACATTAATTAAATTTTATGAAATTATTAAAAATAAGGAATATTAAATTTAAAGTGGAAACATTGTTACAAATTTTAAAAATTAATGCAAAATACAATGAATTTCATTTGCTATAATGAATATATAGCATGTCGTATTATACATAAATAGAAGCCCAATAGTTGAATAATATATGAATACTTTTAAAAATAAAAAATATCTGAAACATAAAATTTTTAAGATTAATCTTTTAAAATAATTTTTTTTCCCATTTTGTTTCACAGAATATAATTTTGAATTGAAATCAATTTAATTATAAATGTAAATAATACCGATACAAATGAATTATTTGTTCTCTATTTTTAATGAATAACAATGTTAAAGTTACTTCAATTACATCTATTATTCAAAATATTGAAATTTCGCTAAGTAGAATATTACAATGAAATTACCTTCTCTCGAAATTAATGGATTTTATTTTTATTAAATATTTTATTTTCTCTATTTATTACATTTTATATTCATTTATTTATTTAATACTTTAGGAAATAAAATTTCATTTCATTTCTCACAAAAGACTCATTTTTCATTATTCAGATTATTTCAATTGAAGAATTCAAATTTCAAAATAATTTGGAAATAACAATAACTATTATTTTTGCTATAAAAAACTTCTTATTACATAAACGCATATTGCCCTTAATACTAAAATTTTTAAATGATCTCTAGTTCTACATTTATTTAATATTTAAAACATTAATTATTGAATAAAATTTTTATAAATACTGTGTCATAGGTGTGAAGAATAATTTAAAAATGGCTAGCTTCTTTCTATATTTATTTAACATCTATCTATGTAATACAGAGAAATCACACACACAACACAAAAACGAAAACATAAGAACATTAAAAAAAAAAAATCTCTGATAATCATATTCGAGCAGCAGCAGTCTCTAGGGTTTGAGCTCAACTGGTTCTCTCAGTTCGCTTCGCTTATGACTGTTAGAGGGCGTTGCTCTGTTACAATACTTGTAATTAGGCAATTAGGGAGATATATTTTAATAGTTTACGTTATTTCAGTAATAAAAGAAAAATAGCTGTGATCAGAAAATAGGATATATATCAGGCACAGATTAAATGTAAGTAAGCAATAAATTAGAATACGATTTGCAAATGTAGGTTTCTTTAAATTCTATACAAATTAATTTTTAAAGTTCTGGTAATTTTTTAATCGGAATAACAACTAGCGAATTATATAGAAAACAAATTATGATAGTCATCATTTTTATAAAATGGGTACAAAACAATAAATAATAACTTTATTAGTTATTATAAATTTTTGGATTAGTAACTCTTGAAATATTGAATAATTAAAATGACTTGTGAGAGACGCTTGTGGATACTATATATATATATATATATATATATATATATATATATATATATATATATATATATATATATATATATATATATATATATATATATAGATATATATATATATATATATATATATATATATATATATATATATATATATATATATATATATATATATATGAACAATGAGTTCTCAAAAGTAAATAGTTTTCTTACATTTTAAATCATATTACATTATAGATAAATTAAAATGTATATAATTGAAATATTGTTTTAAATTACATCAAGTTATCAGTTTTCTTATTAAGAATTTTATCCCAATATTGGTAAAATAAAGATTTATTTATGTACGATATAAAACACAGAATGCACAAATTTATTTTATTTGTAAACATATTATTTTAAAGTGATTTCATCAACTTCATCACTTAATGTAATAATTTTCAAATACTTATAAAATAAATGAAGTATTCTAAATTTAAAAAGTAAAGATTCACTGAATTATTAAACATAGTTTGTTTATTTAGACGAATAATATAATTCAGGGACTTAAAATAAATTTAAATTTTTAATTTATTTCTAGTGTGGTCAATACCATTGTTAGTAAGGCGTATTTACAAGCTCTTGATCAATATTGATTTCAATAATGTGAGTTTGTTCAACACATATAAAACCATAGAGTTTCATAGTTGTAAATGATATTTTTTAAATATTTCTTAGAAAAAATTAATGAAAATTAATTATTTAAAAATCTGTTGGCATAAAAATTTCTTTATAGAGTTATATTTGTATTCCTAAATTCCTGTAAGTGATCATTTTATTGAAAAATATGTTTAAACTACTTAAAAAAAGAGACCGCAAAAGAAAGGAAATCGCATCTGAGTGTGATTAAATTATGTAAAGAATTATTTTTAGATAAAAATCATTTCAGTAATGAATCCTAAGTAAATGAAATTGAAACAAGATAAATTAATAAATGAAAACTATTAACTATATTATTTGTATTAGCCTACTTATTTACAATTACTTTTAAAAATAAGTAAATTTTTAAATCAATCAAATTTCATTAGTATCTTACTTAAACATTATTATCTATGATACCACATTTAAACAGAATCGTTAAACACGGAATGTTTTCATATAAAGTAAAATGTTATAAACAAAATTTTATCTAAAGAAATTATTACAGTTTTTCAAAATTATTAAGAAATGTATTGATTAAAAAAATATTGCTCTTCTTTTAGTTGTACGGTATCTCATTTGATAAAATGTTTTTAACCGTAATCCTCTTTTTAACCATCACAGCTAAAGTTGTGATTAAATATAGATGCTTCCAAAAATAAATTTTACACTTACAAAAATTAATTTTTGTTCAAACATATTGCGTCAAATTTTGTAATAGATCGCAAAGATTTCTTAAATTTCTTTTATTATTTTTGGACTATAGAAAACGTTTTCAATATGCTTAAAGTAATTTAGAAGTTAACCAGTAAATATGGGAATTCTAAGCAAGCATTTACCTTGAAATTATATAATTTAGTAGCAGATTTATATAGGCATTTAATCTTATGTGAAATCTGATTTGCATAACAATGAATTCTAACTTTATTTTGTCACGCAATACATGCGCATTGTATTGCTGTTAAATATAAAGAATTTATATGTGAGTATAATTTAAAGTAAAACACACGAAGCAAATTTAAATAAGTTAAGGTTATGACATTTTCTCATAAATTTAAGTAATTTTGTTTTTTTATTTTATTAGTGTACGTGATTTAAAAAATGGCTATTTTAATTTATTATATTATTACTAATTTTAATTACTGGCAAACATAAAAAGATAGGTTTAAAATAATTAATTAATAAATGAAATTACAAGAAAAAATTGGTATTTTTGATATTTCAATAGTGTTTTTTAATGTTTTCAAATCTTATTGGAATTAAGGATTAGGCTAGCTGCTAACTGCGTTAGCAGGGTTATTTGGACGGTGACTATCAGAGGAACTGTTTTATTGTTTTAAAGTTTCTAGAAAATAACTCTACGGATGATAATTTTTATTCTTTTTATGATTCACACTTTATAGGGCTGCTCTTCGACTCATAGCAGAGATGCCGAAGCCCTGACTTGGATAAAAATATTTTAATATGAAAAATTCAAATAATTACCGTATTTATATTCCTTATATAGTATTTGAATTTTTATTACTAATTATTTAAATAATTAAAATATAAATTTTGTATACTTAATTTGCATTTTCATATATCTTAGTTCAAAAATTTAAAAAACATATTTCAAAATTTTTATAAATTATTTAAAATAGATTAAAAAAATTAGATATGATGTTTCTGCCTGATTACAGGTGCTGAATAATTACTTAAAATTATATAAATTACATATTTCCTATTTGTAAAATCATATTTCTGTATAGTACTTTTATGAATGTCACGAAATATATTTCTTTGCCAATTATTATTTTTTTCTTTTTCTTAAACTGATAAAGATTCTTCTCCTTTAGCAGTATTTTTTATATGAACTGTATTTTAAGTTATAAATTAAATACAAAATAAAAATCATAAGAACATGTAACTACAGACATCTATATTTTCCATTTCAACCATTAAATTTCTTTCATAAGTCAACTTTGTTAAAAAGTTTCAAGTATATTAAACTACCTTTACATTTTACTGTATTCTGTGATTATACATGTTATTGAGTTTTATAAATTCTGTAAAATTAGCTTCTAACATTGCTTAAGGACATAATATATTGGAAAATTTATGTTAAAACAATAAAAAATAGATTTGTGAATATTTTTCATGAAAAATCATTACATAGAAACTCATTAAAATTATTATAAAATACATGATAAAATATCTTTACGTTACTTATAGACAGAAAAGGTAATATTTAGTGTTTTAAAAGCAATCATTAAAATATAGATATTTTTAAAATATATCATTAAAATATAGATATTTTTATGGTATTTAAAATTGTTTCCTTTTTCTCGGCAACTGTAGAATATAGTAAATAATGCCTGTTGAAATTGCCAATTTAACTTTCTTATAATAAAAGCATTTAAAAGAAATTTTAATAAATGGAATACACACACCCATTTTTGGTGAAATTTTAATGGTTTTAAACAATTTTAATTGAAATATTGTAACAAAGCTTCTAATGCATGCGGTCAAAATATTTTACTGGTGATAACATCTAATTAGTTCAGATGTTATTGTTTGTAAATTATTCAAGAAATACATTTTTGAAAATTATTTTTACCATAGTAAAATATTACATAAGGAATAATTGAAGAATATTATTTAAATTAGAATCCATTTTGTATTCCTGATAAAAGTTTTTAATGTTACATGTATTTTTTTAAATAGTTATTTGTAACTAAATCTCATCATTTATTTTTAGAATAGATTAGATTAAGCTATAAATAGATTATATTTTACAAACGTGTCTCACATATGTTTACTTTTACACTGTCTTAGAAATTTCTTATACGTAATGTATTAATGTTTTATTTTAGAGAAATAAGTGCAAAATTATATTTTAAATTCTATTAGTTAAACAAATTTGAAATAATCTAAAATATTTCCAAAAATATTTTATGAAATTTAATTTAATTCACTTATTTCATTCAAGTCATTTTCTGCATTTCTTAATTTTAATCTATGAGTGGTTACCGCAATTTGAATAAGTATCAATTTAATATATAATACTTACAATTAAAAGTAATTTAAAATAAATTTAATCACTTGAAGAGATATGCATTTAAATATAAAAAACTGCTAAATAACATTCCGTATTTTAAGAAATATACACAAAATGATTAAACGAAATATTACGTAAGATATTTAATTTAATGAAAGCAATGAATAATAAATATGGAAAATCAATAATTAAATACTTACAAAACTCAGTTTTTAATACTGGATAAAAATTGCTTTTAGAAAAAGAATTTGTATCGTTAAATATTCGGAAAAAGTGGGTGTTTTACATTCCGTGAAAAAATTCTGGATTTATCAAATGATTTTTATATCAATAGATTTTTAAATATTGTGATTTATGAATTTTAAATCAATTTAAAAGCAATATATTTGATTCTAGAGTATAAATGGAGCAATGTGTTCTTTACTGCCATTTTATTCAGCTGCAGACGACTTTCAATAATTTGCTGTTTGAATGAATTAATTTTTTAGTATTTTGTATCTTTTTTATTCATGCAATCCCATATTTTCTACATGATTTTGAAATTTTGGTAGTTATTTCTTGTTTCTAAGAATCTGTAATTTTGGATAACTAGTCATTATTTTCTAAATAACGTCAAATCTTTGATAAAGACTAATTTGTTATTCATACATTGTTAAAATTAAGTTATAAACTATTATAACTTTTAAAATAAATATTATATAACTACAAGTTATGCATCTTAACTGCGTGACAAAATCACGTGATGAATTTCTTTCATAGAAAAAAGACAAAGATGAACACTTTGAATGAGGTTGTAAGCATTTTTTACCAAGAAAAGTATTATGCTTTAACTAAAAATAGTAAATAAAGTATTGTAATTTTAAATTCTTCAAACTATAAATACCTCAAAATTTTGCTAAAAATATATCATATCTACCTGATAAATTCTTGCAAAAATATAGACGCAAATAAATATGAAGTTAACAACAGCTGTGCCCTCTCTATTAATTTCATTTCTCACAGTAAAATGAATGTTAAAGTGATGTCATTAGCAAATAATTAAGTATCTTTATTAGATTGCAATGAATTTAGTGATTATAATTAATTTATTGAGAGAGACAAATCTCAGTAAAAAAAGAGTATACATGAGTCATAAACAAATTAGTAACTAATTCTGAAGACCAATTAAGGTAATATGATAATAATTCAGAAAATTCAATATCATTTTGTTTGGAAAAATTTTAGTCTTTAAGATAGAAAATAAAATTCTGATAATGAATTTTACCTGATATATATATATATATATATATATATATATATATATATATATATATATATATATATATATATATATATATATATATATATATATATATATATATATATATATATATATATATATATATATATAGTACAAAATTGTATATATACAAAATAGTTTTTCTGTAAAATACCACGATAATTCAATGCAGGAAAAATCCTTATGTAATTTATGAATTCTTAATTTATATCTTAAAAAACTCTATGGAGCTAAATGATTATTCTAATCATGAGGAATTCCTGAAGGTTACTACTTGCTTTTAATTATTTATTCATTTGTTTCTTTATATAATTGTTATTCATTATATATAATTGAATGTGTTAAAATAAAATCTCCATTTTTAGTTATATTTATATTTGAAATATGATAGTTAGATTTTCTTTTGATACATATAATTTTAAATATTTTTTTTCCATATAAAATTAAACAACAATATTTAATGTCCACTATCGTCTGTTTATATATATATATATATATATATATATATATATATATATATATATATATATATATATATATATATATATATATATATATATATATATATATATATATATATATATATATATATATATATATATATATATATACTTTTGCTAGTTCCATATATACATTCTGTTAGTCACAATGTTTTCCTCAAGAAAGTAAGTTGTTTTTGCATAGCCTAAATAATCTTTACCATCAATCGAAACTTGTTTCCTGTTAATGGGAAAGATAAAGGTTGCCGAGTACTCATTTAGAAGAATGGGAACTTTTATGAGCGGCTTATTTCTCTCCGCTGTACGACTTATCAAAGTAATTGACTTGTTTAATAAATGGAAACAGAATATGAAGTCTGAATTCAAGGCAAAATCGAAAGAAATAAGAATGACGTTAGTTCATATTTCATTTAAAGTTCATATGTTTCTTTGTCTAAATGTTTTTATTAATTATTCAATATCTTTTTCTTTTCATTCCTATAAAGAGCATTTTCTGTCAATAGGAATTATGAGAACATATTGAATTATTTAAGATATATTGGGTTCAGGGAATGTTTCTAGAAGAAATGAAATGTCATGTTTAAAATATATATAAATAGATAATGAATTAAGACGTCTATATATAAGATGAAAAGTATGTTATCTAAAGTAAAAAATGTTAAGGAATGTTAGAAAACGAAGCTCTCTCACATTCCAGCATTTTCTAATTTTTATAATTAAAAAAGTAGAATCACCGTATATCTGTAGATTTTCAGATATACGGTGATTCTACTTTTAAAAAAGAAACTTTTCCGTAGTTCATATAGTGTATACTGTTTAATATTTTATTTATTGGTATGAATGCACAATGTGTTGTTGCTAAATATTTTGTATTTAATATATCTAAGCATTAAATCATAAATATTAAAAATAGTTAGAAGTCCTTCAATATATTTTGTAACGTAATTTTAAATACATGGTTACTGTAATTTTGCTTAGCACTAAAATATTCTTTGCTTGATTAACTCTAAATGCTGAAATTAATTATTATGATGTTTTAGTAACAAATTTTCTGTTGAAATAACTTTAAAGGTGAAACGCATCCCTTAATTTATGCTTTTAAATGATTTCGTTATAGAATATCATGTATTTTGTAATGTCTTTTTTAGTTCTGTAAATTTCCTCCATTCTTTTATAGAAATATTCTGCACATCTACAGAATTATATTTTTATAAAAAAATAATATTATATTTTTCAATTTAAAGTTAAGCGTAAAATATTGTTTTAAATTTAATTAATTAAATTTTTAGTAAATATATTATTATCAATTTCAAATGCGTTTAAACTTTTGGAAAATTTCTAGTTGTGCTATTTTTTAAAAATAATGTAATTAACAATTAAAAAATAAGTAGTTTAAAATTTAATTTAATAAAAATAAATATATTATTTATTATTTTAAATGCATTTAAACTTTATAAAATTTCTAGTTGTGTTATTTTTTGGAAAATAATGTAATTAAGAAATATTTATTGCATTTTATTTTAAATTTAGTATATACAAATTTTTTAGAGAAATTTTGAAATTTAGTTGTGTTAATTATTCATTATCAATAATAATCTATTTGTAACAGAATAATTATCAATTTTATATTTTATTTTAATTTGCTCAGTGCTCTTCATTTTATAATTTCATATTATGATACTTCTAACTACACTCTCTGTAAATCTGGATTGTCCATGTATAAAAAGCCAATTGATGAACACACTGCACTACTAACTTACAGTTCTGGGAAACAAGATAAAATCTAACGGTTTTGTAGTTAAATATCTAAATTTGGATAAACAAATTTTAAACATTATAAATAATTTATAGAATGAAAATAAATAAAGTTTAATGAATGCTTCCTGAATCACAGACATTAGATTTTAAAATGAAGAGATTTAAAAATAATTTGTATTGTAAAGAATATAAATTAAGTGAATAATTGCAACTAATTAACAACAACCAAAACTAAAATGAAGATAAATCCGAAATAATATATTTATTTAACATGTTGAATAACATTTAATGTATACGATAATTTTAGAAAATCAATGAATAAAAAATGAAGATATTGCGTAGTTATATACAAAAATCACATAAGCTTAGAAGTAGGGGATAAATGTTGAATTAAATATTATTTTCACATGAACATAAAAATTGTTAATAGATTTTTTACGTTTTATGGATATTATACATATACCATTTTAAAGTAAAAAGTTAAAAACTGTTTATCAGAACAAAATACTATGAATGATATCATATTATATTAATCAATTATAATACTGTATGTTAAGAATTTGACAGATTAATTGTTTATTAATGTTAAATTAACCTTTGACAATGGTTGTTTACTTACTAGTTTGAGAAAATGAATAGCTGATTATATCGGCAACCTCATTTTGTAAGAATATATATTCTTCTAAGATTGACTTTAAAATTTTTCTTTATAAAAAGCGCTACAGCTTTATAATCTAAAATTAATTGCATCAACAGAACTAAATTAAAACTTTTAACATGTCTCAAAAAATCGTGTGCGTTAGTTTGACATCACACGTGCATTACAGAAAGCATTTTAAAGAATTTACACAAATATTACTTTTGTAAATGTATTGTCTGCCTCTTTTAGAGCTTTCCCCTTCCTAAGAGACAATTTTCTCATTGTTATTCAAGAAATATAGATTTTAGCATGAAAGATATTAGACATTTTTACATTCCTATATTTCCTTTTTTTTCTTAAACAATAATGCATATTTCCGTTCTCTTCAAGGCAGTAATTTTTTCACATCAAACGAAATAATATTTGTATTTATACAACTGTCTAAAATTCTCGGAAAGACACTGGAAATATTTCTACACTTTGATTTAAAAACGAAGATTTGAAACACAGCTTATATCTATTTCGAAATTTATTTAAAATTTTTTTCTTTGTTTTCATTTGACAATGTATAAGAATTATATGTGTTTTAGCATTTTATTCTAAGAATTTAATTACCTGGCAACTTGTTAGAAATTTTACATATATACAGTATTTTATATGCATATTATATATATATATATATATATATATATATATATATATATATATATATATATATATATATATATGCAGTATTTTATAAGCTTAAAAACTTACATACTCTTAAATTGCAATAGAAATAATTTAAATGTTCGAAGTAAAATAAATTAAACCTCAACTGAAAACAATATAATTAGATTCTTTGGTAATTTACATTATTATGCACTTTAAATACCAAAATGAATTTAAATTTATTAGCTATCTTAATTTATTTTATAAATCAACTAAATAAAGGCCTTGTGTTGTATGTAAAACTACAGTAAAAATATAAATTTCCTGTTGTTTCTTGGCATTTTACATTTCGTTACACTATTTGTAAATTATGTAATTATTTTCTGTCAATTAGCGTATTATTAGTGTTATCAATCATTGTAAGTTATGAGCAGTAGCTCTGATATCTGACAAAATATTTTTATACAATTTTTATTATGTATGCAATTGTAAATGTGTACAAATTTATCCGTCTCAATAAATACTTATATAAAAATAATTAACATTTTATTACACATAATACAGACAGAAATATACACACATACAGAAACGAAATAGATCTGTATTTCATGAGTAAAGTATTTATTCAATATTTTAAGGAAATAAATCATATAAAGTGACTGCAGATTTGTTTTTAATAGAAGCTTTTAATCATATTTCGGACATTAAGACCTCTTGTTATCATCTTAGATTAGGAAATACAATTTCTTAAGGTTTGAAACAGTATTCCATAAAATTTCACTGATAAAATACTTTTCACACCCATGAAAATTGGTACTTGCTTTTCCTTCATTTAATAAAAAAGAATTATATTTTATATTAAACATGTTAATTAATTACCAGCTAATATTAATTTTAACATTTTACACTTTAAAGCAGATAGTATTTCAACAAAAAACCATAGACATTTGAACGTTGTTTTGAATTTAAAAGCATATTTTTTGTTGTTTAAAATGTTAAATTTACTATTTATGAAACTATAATTTTGTTAAACAAATTTGTAAAAAACAATTTTTATAACTGAAGAATATATTACACATTTACGGCTTTAAATGTCTCATGGGTTTTCTTTCTCATTTAATTTTCTAGTTTGCACAGCACTTAAGAGAGAGAGAGAGGAAACAGTTTTCAAAAATATTAACTTTAAAAGCAAATGCAGCTGATGTCGCAACAAAGTATATTAAATCATAGTTTTAGCAACAATGAGCTTGCTGCTTTTATTTCTTTGTCACGCAATTTGACTCTTACGTCAAGAGAACTTACAAAATAAATTCAAACAGAACTCAAGGAAAGAATGAAAGTTTTCTACGAGCCATTTGTGAATTAATTAAAATAACGATTTGTTAATGCATAAAATACTAAAATTTATTTTCATTTACTCAGGAATAAATACTGAAGATGTTCCCATTTAATGTAAAGCCTTTGAAAGAAGAATCAATTATAATAAGTAAATTTTAGTTATTTAATTTACAATTTTAGCTATTTTTATCGTAACATATTAATTCCTTATATTTACTGCATTGTAACACCTAAAAAAACAATTAATATTCACATATTCATGATTTAAACTATTTTTTTGAAAGAATTAGTAAATGGAAATAAACATTGTTTCCTTTCTTTCATGATCATCAAATAATGTTAGCTTTTGTATTTGCATCATGAATTAATGCTTGTAATTTTGTTTAACTATAACATAGAAAGATATTTATATTACTTAATAAGTTAAAAAATTGTTTGTTTATGGTATATTGGATATATTCACTTAGAAACCCATTCTATTTAATATAGCATGCTTATTCAAAATACTCACTGGATATTGTCTTTAAAATGGTGACCAATTTAAATCAATAATTACCAAGATGGACCATAACACATGATATCTCAAATAATTGAAAATCGCAATAATAGTTACTATATCTACCCATGTCGAATAGGAATTGTCAAATGGTAAGTGAAAAAAATATTGTTGGTTACAAATTTGACCCAGACCCAGATGCCGGACAATCTAGGATACCAGATTCTGATTTTTTTATTTTTTGCGATAAAGAAATGTTGCCAAGGTGACATATAGTGACGTGGATCAAAATATAATTATGTGCATAATTCTTGTAGATATTCATATCTATGACGTAATAAAAAAGCAGTTTGCTAGACATAGAAGAAAATTTGTCAAAAAATACCAAACTCAGAATTTGGCATCCTGGATTATTCGGAATCTGTGCCATAAATTTAATACCTTATGCCTTTGAATGGGTGCAGCTATCTTCAATAGATTCTTTTGCAGACATTCAATTCATATACGGCTATTTCAGATAATGTTTTATTTTTCAACACAGAAACTTCATACTTGTTCATCACACACATTTTAATTTTCTTTGTGTATTCAGTATGATATAGTCCTGTTTCGAACCCTTTTAATTGGAATTATTCTATCTTCTACAGTCATCGATTATCTTCGCAAAAGTGTTACGGCACAAATACCACCATCTTGAATATTGCGTTTGTTGAGTCTATTGTGTAAGGTGTTCATTGTCAGCTACTCACCAGTTAACAAGATGTATGCGCACATCATTCATGTATAAAGGAATGCTACTTTAGTTTCATGTTAAAATGCTTTTTATAAGAAAATTTCACGGTATAAGTATAATATATCTCTCCTAGAGATTTCATGCCAAATATAGCGTCCATTGTTTTGATAACAGTGTTGCCAATTTGGAAACAAAAATTTTTTTCGGATTCTTTTGTTGCCAGGTTTGCTTTTTTCTCATGTTTTACGTAATTTTTGCATTACACGCAAGGTTTCTTTAAGTGGAGACTGAGTTTGAATTTTTTTAAGCTATTCAATCGGAAGAACTTTGGAAAATTTCCTGTTACCAAAGCATGCATCAGATGGCAAAATCACCAATTGGAGGGATATATGCTGCTAATTCTAATTTCACTCATTAATACATTTTCGACTCTTCTATTTTTTCTAGTAATTCTAAACATTTTCATAGATTGAGTTTTTCATAATAAACCGTTCAACTTCTAAATTTTCCATTTTATTTTTGGCCTCTTATTGATATATTGTTACATTATATGCATTTAAGGTAAATCCTCAGATTATTAATGGACAGAATTTATTCCAAAAAATGGGAAATGAATCAGTAAACAAAAATATGTAGCATTGGTGTTAACCGCTTGAAAAATAAGCATGACATATCTGAAAACATTTCCAATCTTGATATTTTCATAACTGTATATTTCTGAATGTTGAAAAAATGTGTTGCTTTAGGCCTTAGTAAGAATAATTTGGTGGGCAATATATCACTTGAATAGTAAAATTATTTTGTTGTGCATGCAATGCTTTATTGAGTCTCCTATTATGGGAGAAAATTTATTGTCCAGTATCACACACACACATACACATACACACACACGCACACAAACAAACGGTTACCAATTTTCATACCATCAGTAGGAAAATTATTTAATAACGTTTTATATAATAAAATTCAAATTATAATTTCCACAATAAGGAAAATACATGCTTCAAACTTCTGACATTCAAGTTTATTGATTATATCGAAAAATATGATCATATATTTACTCTTTATAATTACATTTGCTTCATTTTGTATACATTCAGTAACGTAAATACAAAATCGTAATCAGATTCTCATGAATATACTACCTTGGTGTGACTGATTTTTTAAAATTCTTTTTTAATAAAGATTTAGATTAATTATTTTATTTCTCACGTGTTCAGTTGAATTTTATGTTTTCTTTTAATCGCAAACTCTCCATCTCGGTATATAAAAACATTTAATGACGTTAATAAAATATACATTAACTTTCTTTATATTACATTAGCAATTATTATCGTTGATAAACAAGTGTAAAGTAGCTTCTTGAAGTTCTTTTTCATTAATAACACAAAAAGTACTACAAAATTAGCTTTCTTGATTTATTTTATAATGCAAAATATAATTGTAATGTTGCTTTTGTGGTTTTTAATCAGTTCTTTTCAATGATATCCAGACACAATTGAATATAGTAAGCAAAAAACGTTTTGTTGGAAACTTCGTAGAAAATTAGAACATGGAACTCAAAGATATCAAATTATGATGAGAATATCATATCATTCTTGTTTAAGATAATTTTAAATATTAAATATAGTGTTTTATATATATTAGTCTAAAAATCATCAAATATTACTTTTCATATGGATGAAAAGTGCAATACATAAAAAGTGCTTATAAAATATTTAATATTTTCCTCAACTTATGCAGTGATTTTGAAAACATCTAAAATACTAGTAAATATATATGACTATAATATAAATAAATTAATGTATAGAATTTTAAAGGTTTTATACATAAAAATAAAATTATAATTATTCAAAACAGTTGAAAATTGTCTCATTAGCTTACTTGGTTGTATCAAAGACTCAACTATTACATCGAGTTATCGTATAATTAGGTTTAAATTTATCATCACATTTTTATAACATAATGTAACTGATAATATTACCACTAAAAGGCTAAAAACATTTTAGTATCAAACCACCATGTCATCTTGCTTAGCTCAAATAAAAAATTTAAGTTAAAATACTTTTTTTAATGTCACTCTTTTCTGAGATACATGACTTTTTCATATTTAATTTGATGAGTTGGTCATTAATTTTCAATTGTATAATACAAATGTCTATATTAATGAGATGCTTTAACATTTTAATTTAATTCTTCTTCACAAATATTAAAATATTTTCATTTCGAATAATATTTTTGAAACACTTGGTAAAAAAAGGCATTTTTGTAAACAGCTAATGTGCCTATTTTAATAGTGTAATTTAAAATTATTACAACAGTATTTTTGATTTAAAAACAAAATAAAACATACTATTTTTATTTAAATTAAGTCAAATTATTTCAATGTCATCAAAAACGGTCATTTTTTTTATAAATTTTGTATTTTTTTGTTTTTACTGTTCTAAATTTAGATTTTTAATGCTATTCTTTATATTATTTTCTATTAAAAATACTTTTATTTCAAAGAAAGGTTGATATATATATGGTTATTCCTTGTTTTATTCTTATTTTATTTTGAAAACTTCTTTAAACATGAATTGAAGATCAAATTACAAACGAGATACCGCGAAATTATTTTTGATCAGAATGATCAATTTTGAATAAAAAATGGTGATGAAATTTTATTTAACCAAAAATGTTTTTATTAGATAAATTTGCTTACCCGTGTATTACACTGCATGACTATGCACATCAATTTATATAGGGATGGTAATTTGAGTTTATGCATTACTGAAGAGCATAATTAATATATTCCGTGAATTAGGGTGTGTCCCGGATGTCCAATGTTAACACGTATGTGGGAAATGACACATGAATTATGCATTATATTTGGCGAGTTGCTGAACAGCCATTTTTTATATGCTGTGCAGTTATTTTTACAAAATACTGATGATAATAAAATGGCAATACAGTAGCACAAGACTTTGTTTACTTACGATCACATTTTCTTAGATTGGAAGCATTTTATCAGTAATATATATTGTCCTTATTTAAATTGGTAGTTATTCATTATGATAAATATTGTATTAATTGTGTGGTATTAGCTATATGGGTATGCTAAAACTGTATTAAAATATTATTCATATTATTAATTTGGTTATTTGTTTCTATTTAAATTTGTAATACTTTTCTTTTAAAATTATCTAAACTTCCATTTACTTAAATTTATCATTTCCAAAAGAAATTTTTGTTGTACAGAAGAGTTAATTAAAAAATTGTCTTTAAATTGTAGTTATGTAATTAGTTTTCAACAAATTAAAATTAATATTAATTTTAGTGGATTAATTATGATATTTCAAATTTAGCTTTTTATTAACATATTTTTAACCTTTTTTTTCTGGTTTGAATTATAGCTTTCTTTCTAAATATCCTACTGATTAATTTAGAATTAACTTAAAATAAAAACATATTGACTAGAAGATTTTTATCTTTATAAAAGTGACCTGTCATTATTAAGTTAGATTTACAGATTGATATTAAAAATAATTTAATTGAAAAAGTTTATCGTTCCTTAAATAAGTTGCTAATTATATAATATACAATTTTATACCAAGTATTGAATGAACATTTTTATGTGCACATAATTTTTTTGATTTAATATCCAAACATGAAAAAATTAAAGGCGTATTATATATAATATTTTTTCAATGAAAAATTAATTAATTTATGTTTCTTTGTAATTTTTGTAGCGTAATACAAAAGTTTTTAATCTTCATAAGAATTATGAGGAAGCAAAATCTTTCTTTAAAGGTCTTGAAAAAATATAATTTTAGCTTCTTTTAAGTTTTTTATTGTTTATGAAATTGAAAATTTCTATCTTTTATGAATCATAATAGTATTAGATTTTATAAAAGTTTTAATAATATTTTACTATAGCTTGGATTGTATATGAAATTTAAAAAAAACTTCAATTTTTAAGCAATTAATAAAACTTTTAAATTAAAACTCATTAACTTTATTCTTGCAAAATGATTGAAATTGAAATGAAATTAATTTAAACTTTTTTATTCTATAAAGTAAATGTAATTCCTCCAATCCTATTATTTGTCAAAAACAGATGTTTGATAAAAAATAAAGAACTTTAAATCACTTTGTTATCAATTACTTTTAATTTAAATTAATCAAACACTGATTGCCTAATTTTAAATTTTTTAAATTAATTTTCTAATTATACAAAACTCGTAAATGAATGATTTGAATTAAATTTTATTTACATTGAAAAAAAATTGTCAGTAAAATTAGTAAAATAAAAGTAATTTATTTATTAAACCATTCTAATTTGTTTAAAACGTTTGAGATTTGTAGTGAAGCATTTTTATCGCAAATATTTCCTAGTTTTCTCTCTTTTTTATAACGATTCCTAATTTGTGAGATGTTTTAATTTATGTTGTTAATCAGCTTTATTAAATTAATATACTTTTGCGATCAAAAGTTATCTTTTCATTAAAGTTTAAGACTAATAATAAATTAAATTATATTAAATATTAGAATCGTTCGAACATTGATAATTGCTGAAATAGTTTTTGATAAATTATTTAAAAATATTAAGTTACAATATCTAGCAAATAATGAAAGGAGAGAAATTTATTTGATATAAATTTGTCTTTCTAAATAAATTATTCTAAAAATTGCTGACATTTCAATAATTGAACTGATAAGATTTTTTGCAATTAATCAAATAGGAATTATTTTCCGCGAAAGGAAAATTTTTCAAAAAATTAATTACATTAATAACTTAGAATGTAGAGTAATAAATTTGTTTCTCAATTTTACAATTATTTTTGAAAAGTCTTCAACTTTATTTAAAAGTCATTAGTAGTTGCTTTATTAGTTACATAAAACTATTAGATTCTGAGTAAATTAGTTCCCTCAAAATAACTTGAATTTTAAAATTCCTCACAATACATATTATATTTACGAACTTAAACGAATAAATCTGGCAAACAAAATAATTGAGGATTGTAAGAATATAGTACATTCCTATTATCTGTATAAGTTTATTAGTTATAAGAAGTTACATTAGTTGTTATAAGAATCAGTTCATTTCAGTCTTAAATATTGGAGTACTTAATTGGTGACTTCATCAAAACCGATTTAAAAAATCTGCAAAAAATTAACTGGCATTTTATCTATAAAAATGGCGATAACAAAATGGAGATTATTATTATCATTAATATTTTAGATTACTAACATAAAAATAATAATCTTATTTTTTTGTCTTTCCTTACAGTATTTAGCGGGCATTAAATTGTTAAAACTTTTTGTTGACTATCTTGTTTACAATATAGTTTTTTATGCTTTATCTCTTTTAGCTTTTAATGACTAATGAAAGATAACTAACTATTTACATTCTGTATTTAAGATTTTCGACTTTTTGAGCATTTTTCTAGAAATAAAAGTTATATATATATATATATATATATATATATATATATATATATATATATATATATATATATATATATATATATATATATATATATATATATATATATTCCAGACAAAAAGTTGGCCTGAAACTTTTCAAGAACCCACCTAAAAATATAGACACCTGCTAATATAGAGAGCAAAAATGTAATATCTACCCATAATGCTCAAAACTGCCTGAATCTAACATTGATTCTTACATTCTACTGAGAAGTAATCAACGCGGTTAAATGATTGTTGTATATTATACCGGAAACCTTGTTTCGGTTAAAAATTTGTAATAATATATCAAAATGAGCAAACTGTATAGATAAAAATAATACTATAACCAAATGAACAAATGGCTTCTTGGACTGAAAAACCTTATAATTTTATTCTCTACAAAGCTTCTAAGTAATTTAGACTTTCTCTTTCCATAGTACTTAATTAATTTCAAAAAACAATTTAGTAGGATTTTTTATGCACGATAATGCATAAATTCAAGAAAAAATAATTAAACTTTTCTCTTTAAAATTAAATAAAAATTTCTGTTTCAAAAGAAATATTTAGTACAAATTCACTTTAAAATAAATTGTTACTTTCAATTAAATATTCTATTTCTTCGAGTTTGGAGTGTATTTTCCTCTTAAGTGAAAAATATCATTTAATTCTCTGATTCCATTCAATCTCTTACTTACACTTAACTGTAATTTCAAATATTGCGGTATATCTCCAATTGTATTTCAAAGCCAGCAATTTTATTTTGAGAGAAATGAAAAATCAAAATCCAATATTGTAACTTAAAACGATTCTTTTACGAAAGTATTTCTTGGAAGTTTTCAATGTAATAATATTAGAAATAATGTTTTTTCTTCCTTTGAGCAGTTTTTAACTTCGTATATTTTTAGTTATTCCTTAATTTGACAAATGAAGAGAAAAGATTGTTTTCAACTTGCTTTTTTTCTCAATGGTTTATCATTCCAAAAATGAAAGGCAAATAAAAAATTGTATTATATTTTGTTTTTTTTTTCCATGCTTTTATTTTATTTTATGTTTAAGTGGACATTCTTCAGGTAGAATTAGAATCTTTTAGTTTAGTTTGTTTACACTTGTATAAACTTGTAGTTTCTCGCAAATAAATAAATAATAATATTTGATTGATGGTTGAAATAACAATAATAGTAATTAATGAGTATCGAAATGCATTTTTAAGCAGTTTCTTTTCAGGAAAGAGGATTTATTTTACAATTCTTTGAATTTCATTACTTTGATTTTCAATAAACAAATGTGCCCTCATGGTTGAAAATTTCATAAAATGTTTGTTAATGTGAGATAACGTGTTTAGAGTATCTTAAAATAATAAAATTTTACATAACAGATTTTTACGTATTATAACAAAGTAAAAAAATTCTAATTTAGAAGAAAGTATTTTATGAAATTTGTTATTGTATAGATAATTGTGAATAATTTACATTAATATTTTTTAAAATTGAAAAAATAGACAGTTTCCTGAAATAATAAGCTAACAAATATTGTTTCTTAGATATAACTTTGGAAACTTTTTGTATGTTCTAATTAATTATACTATAATTTTATTTTCAGTTAAATCATTTTCCCTGTTGTTAATACCAATCACAAACTGTCACTACAAAGATACTATTTTTATATATTTATTACAGAAAATGTTTTTATGAATAAATTACAAGTGCTAAATTTATTTATGAAAAATAAATGTGCCTTCTGAAAAAATTAGTAAAATATTAATAACTTTTATTACATTAACTACTTAAAAGAAAAATGAATAAAATCTTATTACTTCAATTATAACAGCTTTCGCTTATTTATTAAATTTCTGTGGTTAGTATTTAAATTAATGACAAAACAATTATTTTAAGTTAAAATGGAAATGAACGGTTTACTATATTTTACTGTATTTTAGGTAAATTATAAAATTGTTTAAAATTTGTGTTCCGTGGTAAAGTTTGGAATTTAAACTATTGTATTTCGTAAAATAGAATCACTAATGTGTCTATTACTTTTTGAACAAAATTTCAAAAATATTGCGTTAGACTGATGCCTTAACGTATTACTTTTTTCCAGTAAAAGATCTTATAATTTTATATCTGAAAATTTTCAGTCTATCTTTTCTTTCTGTCTGCGAAAAATGCAAGATTTAGACAAAATGTAAATTATATTATTTTTACAATAGAAACATACTGTGCAGTGAAAAACTACTTTTGAGTCTGTGTGAAAAGAATATATGTTGGGAGCATCAAGATCTAAATGGTGTAGAAAAACAATGTTAGAAAAACAACAATTTGTTTCACTGAATGTTTCAACACGGAAAAAGAATTCCAGTATAACATTATTCTGGCTTACACTATCAATCACTTCAAATCATAAAATCAATATAAGGATTTTTACTGGATTTTCCATGATAAGAAAGGTTTGTTATTCAACACTCGACTCAACTGATATTTTTAGTGTCGCATTTAATGGCCATTTTCCAAATCGGAACATCCCTCATTATGAAAATAATTTTGATATGAGAGAAAAATCACTCGACATTTCTCAGAAATATAATTCGCTAGTCGATTACAGTTACAGCTCTCTCGAAAAAGGACTTTGCAATTTGGAGTATGTTTTTTGAATCAGTATCAGCTTTAGATGTAATTATTTTTCCGAGAATAAAGCATATTTTAGTAAAGAGATATGTCACGATTAAATTATTCTCAATGAAATTTAATGACAAAGTAGGCAAATCTCACTGTTTCCAAAAATAATTTGCAACGGTTTAATGTCAAAAATAGAAGAGTGTAATATCTTTTTCGCGGTATATGGAAACACTCTTCTAAAATTACTTTCAAAAGGATAATTTTAGGTAAAATAATATCATCATAAATATAATCTAAATTGCTGCCATTTTCCAAAACTGCGAAGCACATATCAGTAAAAGAATCATGTTCTTCGCACTAAAATAAAATATGTGTTCCATAACCATTTTACCAAAACTCTATACTTTGTTTGGGTATTTAAGGAAAATTATTGAGTGAGAAAAGAAATATGTGCAAAAGGCAAGTTTCTATTTTTAGTATTTTAGTTTCTGTTTTCGGAAAATTAAACTTGATTTGAGTAAAAAAAACGTGTTTGAAACAGTTAACTATAAATCTCTTATTTGCAGAAATATGAATCTTTAGATAGCATTTTTTTAGCTTCTATATAAAAATTGGATACATTAGAAATATTACATTCTATTTTTGGAAAGCTTTTCTCCTAATAAATTTAGCTTCAGATAAAAAAAGAAGTGTAGATTCTAGTTACATAATTGTACATCTGCCTTTTCCATTTTTTCCCTACTAATTTTAGGATATTTGAAACAGTTTTTTTTCTTTACATTTAACTTCTTTAAAATTTTATTTTAAAAAACATGTTGTGCTTCTTTCAAATATGCTTATCGTGATTTAAAGGCCTCATAATATACATGCCTACCTTAATTTTTCCGCTTGAAAATCTTTACGCATTTTTTAATATATATATATATATATATATATATATATATATATATATATATATATATATATATATATATATATATATATATATATATATATATATATATATATATATATATATATATATATATATATGTATATATATTATAGATCCATTATAGCATTATTCTGGCAACTATTTGCAAAACTATCCGCGTGACATAATTTGCGAAATAAAATTGAAATAAGGTAAGCATTTTATGATTTTATGAATACAGGGAAAAAGCATTATGAGAACAAAACGTGTTTGCCTGTGTACAGGAAAAAGCAATTTTTTTAAAAGTTTATTTTCTTCATTTAACAAAATGTCTGTTAGAAAATATGTAATATTATAAAAAGGTCAATCTTAAAAGTTATTAAAGTGTCGAAAATTTAAATGTAAACTTTCTCAGCAATTAAATATCAATATCGCATTTTTAATCCTTATTTTTTTCTATTCATTTTAAGCTATCAGTATATTCTTATTATTCATACAGGTTTTTTTCTGATCATATGAAATTCACAATCTATTATTTTATTTATTGTAAACTTGTCCAATCTTAGCCTGTTCTAATTGCAACAAATAATATTCGTTTTCAAGCTTTACGAAAACTCTTGAATTACTATGAAAATATTTTTTTTAATGGAAAGGTGATTGTATACATAAAATATAATTTAGATGCTTTAAGTGCATTTGTTTTTATCAAAGTATTTGAAGATTTACTTAATGAAAATTCTCTTATATAAATTTGGCAATTCTACTTTTAAAATAAAGGAATAAATATGCAGAGGGTATTATTAATATTTTTCTTAATATTTTTAGAAAACAAACGTTTATAACACAAACATATTTCTTGTGATTATAATTTAATATGGAATGTTAGATTTTTATGTCAATTTTTGTTGCAAGTTGTTAAGAAGTTATTTTTAGACACTGTATTTAAAAAATAATATTAATTATTTTTATCTTTATATTTGCAAAATTCAATTCTTGCTTAAAATGTAAGTTTTTTTGTGTTTAATATTTTGTAATACAAAATACTTTTAAATAAATATAACTAAAACTCTATTAAATCTGTATATGTTTGCAATTTATAAGAATTTATAGTCAATATTAAAATATTTTATTTATTTAAAATTTTTACAGTTTTTTTTGTGAATTCAAGCTTATTACGTAATCAGGAAATCAATAACTTAAATAATATAGCAATGTTCAAGAATAAAGAATAAAAAAAATTTTGTTAGATTATCTTTTTATTTTTTTAAAACTCAACTAATGAGTACGCTTTCAAGAAAAAAATTTAAGAAGTTTTAGTTAGTGCCGCCATCTATGGACGACTTAAGAGTTCTCTCACAATTTGTCTTTGAAATACTTCTAAACTAATAATTCTAATAGTCTTCTCACGTAATCTAATTTATAGATAATGAAAAAAAAGTTCTATGAAATTTTTTCTAAGCATTTTCTGTAAAAACACTTAATTATTTAACAGTTTGTTGTAAAATATAAAACTGGTTTCGTTGCTGAATATAATTTTTAAAGTTCAAATCTTGAAACTTTGAAAATGAAATTCTTGGAAATTAATATAAATAGATTCTTTATTGCAATAAATAAATAATATTTACTATATTAGCGGAATTAACTGTATTGCTACAGTGTCTCACAAAAGTGGGACACTCGTGCTTTACAAAAGGAAACTGTAATAAAATTAATTAAAAATACATGTAAAAATTTTTTGCGAGTGTGTTTCATATTTAAAGTCAGTAACAATTATTACATAACATATATTTTGTCAAAATATTAAAATATCAATTAAAGAAAATACAATTGCTTAGAACAGAGCAAAAGAAAGGTCACATAAGTGATGGGACACTTACTTTTTCATCAAATATTTATCCAAAAATTTTACTTTTTAAAAGGCTTTAATATTTTTTTGGATTTCCTTTTACTTTTAAAACATAATTTAATCTTCTTGGGATGGATTTGACTATTTTTTTGTGATTTCTGGAGTGATTTTACTCCATTCTTCTTGATGCACCGATTTTAATTGTAGCTTTGGTGTTTGCGAATTCTTGATTCCAATTTTTGCCAGATATTCTCTATGAGATTTAAGTCTGAGATTGTGGTGGTGTTTTTATTATTTCAGGACAGTTATACAGCAGCTTGAGTCTAACGTTTAAAGCGGTGTGCTTGTGGTCATTGTCCTGGTAGAATTTAAAATCATTATGAAGGTTCAATTTTCGTGCTGAAGATTTCAAATTTTGCTTTAAAATGTCAATATACTTGTACTGATCTATTTTACATCAATAAAAACAAGATTACCAACTCCAGCGGACGACATACACCCCCATACCATAACTCCTCCACCATATTTTACTGTTGGCACCAAGTTCTGTTTCGTTTGTGAAAGTCAGTCTGAGTTTTCTATTTTCAGTTACGAAGAATTTTTCCTGATATTCAGCAGACTCTACCGGGATATCTAGCAGATCGAATTACTCTTCTAATATTCACAGGATTAACAATTACTCCATTTAATGCTTGTAAATCAGCAGCAACTTTGGGAACACTCATTCTTGGACTTTTTTTTTTTAATTCGAACGACAATTCGCTTTATTCCATTGGATAGCTTTGATGGTTGGAGATGTCTTCTTTTATTCTGAATCATATGATTCTTTTTATATCGTTTAATGATATTGAAAACTGTTGAATGACTCAAGTTAATTGTTTCAGCAGTTTCTCTAATAGATTTTCCACTTTCAATATGCAAATGAATAGCTAATTTTCGAATTTCAGGCGAAGTTTCTTTTCGTTTAGCATTCATGGCTGCACACAGCTAAAAATCACAAAAATTCCAAAACAATTTGGGGAGAAATACTGCAGACAATTTTATAAATTATTGCCAATCGCTTTTGAGTAAAAATAAAACTCCCCAAAATATTTTTATTGCTTATTTCAGATTATTTTTGTTGCATATCTAATGGTGTCCCATGACTTATGTGAGCTATTTTTTGCTCACATAAGTCATCATTAGATATGCAAATGTTTTAAAAATTATATTTTTATTAAATCAATGTTTTAATATTTTGACAAAATGTATGTTATCTAATAATTGTTACTAAATTTAAGTATGAAACACACCTACAAAATGTTTGTACATGTACAGAGGGTATTAGCACATTTTTAGAACGATTTCGATTAAGAATTTTAAAAAAGCAAATGTTTTAGAACAAAAATGTTTTTCAACAACTTATTATTTGAAATGAGAAATATCGTCTGCTACTTTTAAATTTATTCTTCTTTCAAAATGTCGCATGTAAACAAGCCTTGGGTTGAAGGATATGTTTTTGCGCTTTCCGAAGAGAAATATTCTTATTCCAGGATTCAAAAACGTTGTGAAATGCATGGTATTAAAATTCTAAGTGCAAAATAAGCAACATTATTAATTGGACAGATAAAAACCGTCATTATTTCTAAAAGGAAAGAAGACACCAAACGAATATCCGAAAAAAGTACGTACTGTTTCAAATGTTTCTAAAGTGAAATCCCTGGTAACAAGAGAAAATACGCCAACACAGAAATCAATTGCAAAGTCTTTAGATTCATCTGTAGCAACTATAAATAAAATAATAAATCAAGATTTACAACTTTAAAAAGCTAAAAAACATAATGTTCACCAGCTTTTGCCGAAGCATGTGGCTCAACGCAAAACATTTTGTAGAATCCTGTATGAAAACCATTTAGCAAGGGATAAATGGAAATACATTGTGACCCTTGATGAAGCATGGGTTTACCTAAATGAGTGCAACAAAAAAGGTCTATTTACTATAGAAAACGAGGAGAAAAAATGTACAAACTTGGTTCCGTCAATGTAAAGAAAGTTTCAGTAAGGGGTTTATGATAGTCGCAGGTTTCTCCTACAATGGGAATTTAAAAATAAAAAGAGTAGAAAAAATGTTAAAATCAACTCATCATACTATCAGGAGAAGATTTTACGTCCAATATTTACAGAAGAAATTCCACTTCTTTATCCCAAAGACTTTCAAAAAGTGAAACTTCATCAAGACAAAGCTACAAGTCATACTTCGAAAACTACCACTGCATTCCTTGAAAAAATGAAAACTAATACAGGTATTCCATATATACCTTTTCAACATATTCCTGTGAAGTCCCCTGACGTTTCAACTATGGACTATTGTGCTTTGGTATGTTAAAAAGAGCTCTTTTTAAACGCAAACCCACAACGATAGATGGACTCTGGAAAGTAGTAGAAGAGGAATAAAAAGCAATACCCCTGGAAATTTTACGAAAAGCTCTTCTATCATGGAAATCATGATACAGACTTATAGTCCAGAAAAAAGGCTATCAGATCGAACATTAAAAAATAGTCTTTAAATTTTAAATATTAATTAAACGGCGTTCTAAAAATGTGTTAATGCTCTCGGTATTTTTTATTTATTTTATTACAGTTTCCTTTTGTAAAGCACACGTGTCCCATCACTTTTGTGAGACACTGTATATCAGAAATTTATTCTAAGAAGAAACAAGGAAAGCAAAATTCTGTAATTTAATTGTTTGCTTGTTTATAGAATTTAAGAAATAATGCAGTATTCAATAATGTCAATAAAGTAACATACAAAACCTTATATAAAAGTATATGTATTTTTACAACTGAATAATTGTGTTCTTTTCTTTCTAGGTATTTTGGTATCTGTTCTTGTAAGACACTATTAATAGTTTCTATCTTGATGGTAATTATAATTTTTATTTAATAATCTTATTGCAATCACGCTGTTTTGAACACACAATTATAAATATTTGAATAACTATGTAAAGAGAGATATAAATAAATTGAAAAGAATATGAAAAACAGTTTTATTTTCAAAAGTTAAACATGGCATTTTTCAAGTATGTGAGGTTTAAAAAAACTGTTATTGGTTTTTATATGGTTCTATATAGAATGAAAGATATACGTTTTATAAGAAATTTACTGTCTTTTCCAAGAAAATTGTTGGAATTATTATCACATTAAATAACATGAAATTATTTAATATGACTATTGAAGGCAAATATTTTTCAAAAGTTTTAAAAGTCAAATATTCCCATCACTGAATAGTCATATTTTATAAAAAAGTGAATTATAGGAAGCAAGACAGTCTTCAAAACTAGAAAATATTCTAAAATATTAAATAGGAAACAATTTTCCAGGAAACGGAAACATTCTTCTTCAAATATTATTGCGTGGGTAATTTTAAAATCTCAAGTGAGAAGAAGAAACACTAATAAAACTTTTTTTATCCTACGCCCGTCTTCTCTGCTATTAGTTGAAGAGCAGCCAATAAAGTGACTATGAAGTATAAAAAGAATAAAATGGTAAAATGAAGAGAAGATGATGAAGAATAAAACTTATTTTTATTGCTTAGTTGATGATATATTTTATACAAACTTGAGAAAATCATGTTATTTGAATATAAGTTAACTCATAGAAAAAATGCCTTTAAAAATAAATTAAACATCAAAATACTGTCATGTTTTGAATTTTAATTTGTTCGAATATTTATTTGTAATATTTATCGATTATCGATAATTATATAATCGGTTTATAGGACAAATAATATTTTATTCAATAAAAATATTCTTCAAAACAATTTCCCTATAATATATCTCTCTCTCTGTTACTTTTATTTGTAAATCTGTAAAAAGAAATTCATTTTAAAACTATTGACAATACTGAATTTTGAAATGAATTATGCTTCCATACTAGTTCTCAATATATAGTTATATTTGAAAATAATTCTTGTTTATCATGCATCAAAATAAATAATGTGAAGTATATTGAAATGTAATATACTATAAATTATTGTTATGTATTTCATTATTAGTAGTTTCGGACTTGTAATTATATTTAAATCATATATAATGCGAAAACCTTAAGCTATTGTGAAGTTCTTTTTCCTAAGTTCTTATTTTATAGATCTCAGATCATAATTGTTAAAAAATATATTCTTTTTTACAGTCAAAAAAAATATAATATGCTTTAAATTTATATATATATATATATATATATATATATATATATATATATATATATATATATCTATATATATATATATATATATATATATATATATATATATATATATGTATATATATATACTTGCATTTCAAAATATTTAAATGATTTACTTATTTTTACTTGTAAGTGAAATATGCGAAGTCTTAAATTATTCTTTTCCCTGTTTCCATATATCTACTTTTCATTATAAAACGTTTAACAGAATGAATAATCTTACGTTTTTGTTGAAATAGGTTTAAAAAAGTAACTCATTTTCACTAAGCTGCTTTACATAGCAAAGGATAATTTATGGAAATTAACTTCGCAGAAGTTTTGAATGACCGTGTTAATTTTTTTTCAACTTAAAGTTTCAAGTAAAATATTTAAGATTGAGTGTTAATTCCTTATTAAAAACATTTTTTGAAGTCGAAAATTTTATCATTATTAACATCACCTGCTTGTGAATAGCTGTTGTCATTACTCAAACTTCATCGATAAAATTTTAGTGAAATTAATTAGGATAATTTAAAGCATTTATTACGTTCTGCATAAATTCCATATAAATCGAAATCAATTTTTTTATTTTGGTTAATTTAATTTATATTAAACTATCAATATAGAGATATCCTTTATAAACACGGGATATATTTTGCGATATGAAAACGTTTCCATTAAACTACTTCGTCAAGACGTTAACAAAAAAATTATAATTATTTATATAATTTTTTCATACAATAAATTTATTTTCGTGTAAAATTTAATTCCATAAAATATATCAAAACATGATAGAATATTGAACTTTCTTTTATATTTCCTTAATCGAACGTATATATAACTAATATTTATAGTATTTAACCCTTTTATGTTTCCTTAATTCAACATTAACTTATATTTATAGTATTTAACCCAATTAAATGTCAATATAATAAAATTAACCATATTTTTTCATGATTAAATAAAGTTTCCATGCTTTCTGAATCACTTATATATTTTAGAGAAGAATAATTTTCATTTTTCTGCTAAAAACAACTGTATCGTTTTCAAATATATATTTTTAATATAGGATCTTTACTCAAGATTGTAAAACATTTATGAAGATGCAGTCTCTGAGAATTTATAGAACTGTAAATACAAGAATATATATTAGTTTTCTTTTTCATCGATATTATTTACTCAGAATAAAAGGTGGAGATATATAAAACTATTTGGTTTGAAGTGCTTTTAAATATTTATTGTATTTTCAAATACATTTTTATGTTTTGAAAATCTACATTTTGATTTTTCTTGCAGAATACCAGCTTTTTGAAATGATATATTTTGTGATTAGCTTTCGATACATATCAGTATATCTGATTCGTAACCATAAAGTAAAATTACGTGTTCGTATTTGTACATGCGTTACTTATTTTAAAAAAAAACTTTTTATGTCGAATAAGAATTCACATCTCATCGCTTTTTGAGATGTATTCAGAATAAAATTGAGCAACTGTATTGAATATTTTTAACATTAAAAAGAAATGTGTATGCAAATTTCTTACTTGAAATTCGCTATAAAAAGATTCGACAGTAACTTAGATGAAATATTTCGAGATAATTCGTTGTTTATTTATGTAAAAATTTCATTATCTAAATGTAATTTTTAAAAATTTACAAACTGTATTCATCTATTCATCTCAGTAATAAAAGGTAATCTCTCTCTCTCTCTCTCTATATATATATATATATATATGTATGTATATACATATATATATATATATATATATATATATATATATATATATATATATATATATATATATATATATATATATATATATATATATATATATATATATATATATATATATATATATCAGTCTGAAGAAGAGAATTTGAACTCTTTAAAAGAACTTCTCTGTAATGAATGATTTTAGTATAAATCAATTTTACAGATATATCTGAAAAACTTGTGTGTTTGGCATGTTTCAGTGATAAGTTTTAAGGTTTATGTCTCATGTATTACAATTAATAAAAACTTTCTACACAATACTCTGTTTTTATGTATCATAATATTAAAACAGATATGATTAATATTTCTAAAAGACAAAACATAAATGCAAAAAAAACATGAGAGTGTTCCTTTAATTTCCTTTTTCTAAAAAAGTCCTAATTTTCTTTTGTTAGCATATAGTAAATAGGTTAAATTACATACACTAAAAATGCTATAATTTTATTTTATAGTTGCAGTTAATTAGACATGACGTATATTTTAATACAATGAACAATATTACTTTGGAGAATAAATCAGAGCTATGTTCCTTTTTTCTTTAATAAATTGTGTTATTAATTAGAATCTTGTCCTCCTCTTATGGTAATTATGGGTAAATTAGTTTTATTATCTTTAATGTATTGAAATATATAAGACACGGGTATGCTGTGATTAAGTTGAAGGATTTAAAAGTAAAATTTTCTTGCTTTGATTTATACAAAAAGTGCGGATAGTGTTGCCGATTTATGTATCTCAAACAATAAACAAATAAATTCTGCAGCAGCATTGCATCCTGAATTCTCAGTCTCATTTTTTTTAAAGTCACTATACGAATCTAGAAAATTGGCACAAGTGGTAGATTTAGCAAAATTAATTACATCCAAAAACATAATCAGTTTCCTTTAAAAACTCTAGGTGAAAATATATGAACATACTCAATACTAAAATGTTAATATTGAGAATACGTATTTTGATAAATAACTTCATCTTATAATTTGTTTGATTTATGTTGAAATGTGTATAAAAATTAAGCAAATTGTACATCGAAGAAAACTTATTATTTTAAAAACAAATTTAATTTTTCATATTCCATTTAATTTCTTGTGACTAGTTTTTAATTATGTGTATGAATGAGGTGTTTGCATGAAAGCCACAAATGTTTGAAAGACATTGAACATTCCTCGTGTCTTCGCTTTGGTGGTGACTTTCTATTGGTAATGGACTGTATTCACATAACGTAGTGGAAGAAACTCAGAACACTCTCCAGTATCCAATCAAAGTAATCAAAAATTCAGAATTAAGAAAACATAATAAATCCCTTTCCTATGGCTCGACATTTGCTACAGTCCAACGTATGAGCTTTCAGTCCAATGCGATCTTACTGCAGTACTCTGGAAGTATTTAATTGCATATTTTGAAAACATATAGTGAAAAGTATAATAGCGTAAGACTGTTTTAAGCCATAATATACCACCACTAATATTATTTTCTTAAAAGAGTTTTCGCTTATAGTGCGTCGTATTCAAGTGTTGCAAAGGAGGAAACATGGTAAACTTTTAAGTCCCGATCCTGTCAGACCTTACGTCTAACTGCAAAGTTCAGAAATGCTGCATACATTTTGTTTTACAGTGGTTTGGATGGTAGACGGGATCTTTCGCTCTAAAAACCTCTGTACTACCACAAAGTCACGGTAAGGTCATGCTGATTGTATTTTCCAATTAATTAAAATTATGACATATTTTTAACTTACTTCATACATTATGTACTTATTATAAAATTTATTCAGAAAGTATACTCTGCATAATATATTCAATTTAAATGCATTTATTTTCAAAACTATTTTCTCAGGAAATAATACTTAATTCTACATTTTAAATGAATTGGATAAAATAAATTTCATTAATGTAATTTCACATTACTATTTTTTTATAATTTTGTGTTAGAATTTTTAATATTTAAGCTTTGTTGTGCATTAGAATATATGCACAGAAAATACAAAAAATTAATAGAATTGACCCTTAAGGAATAGATTATAAGCACAAAAAAAAATGAAAAATTTATTTTATAGAAATATACAATTGAATTTTAATTTTTTATTTCAGCGAAGTAGAAAATAAAGATAATTAAATAATATAATTTTTATTATCATGTTTTAATAGTCGCTAAATTTATTATTTTCATTTCGTAGTCATTTTAAACAGATTAGTCACACAATAACAAAATAAATGTGAGAGAAATAAAAAAAATTTCAAACAGAATAATTTTATTTATTTTATGAAGAAAAATCATTTATATATATAATCATTTTTGAATCTTTTAAAGAGCATACATTTATTGATTTTTGCAAATTTAATCAATAGAGCTATTGTACACTGTTAATTGTAAACTAAATTTCTTAACTGAATAGTTTTAGAAAATTTTTATTCAATAAATGGAATAAAACCCATACTCAATAGATTAAGAATAAGAAAGTATTTTTTTTTATAATTCATAAACACTAAATTTATGAAATATATCTTCGCATATTAAGATTTTAAAAACCAATGAAATTTTTAGAGGATAGTAAATTTATAAAAACTAATGAGAGAGAGAGAGAGAATTATTAATAGTTTTTTTAACTTCCAAATGAAATTTTTTAAATAAGAATTAAATAACTCCTTTAGCTGATATTTTACTTTTATGCATATTTTTTTCAAAACTGAATTTTTTGTATCACATTTAGATCTAGAACCTGCAATCGGTTAATGAATAGCTTGGACTGCGAACAAATCGGATAACGAACACTTTCCCGAAATATTTTTGTGTTCGGACAAAGAACACATATTCAGATAATGGACTAAAACGAATTCTAACTAACACTTCTGGGCTCCCGGAGCTTGATGTTCAAGGTTGCCAAACCAAACGGACCGAAAATCGTTTTTCACCTTTCTAGAATAATGTTGCTTGTCTACAAAACTTCAAAGTTCCACACTGAAAAAAATCTCTCCAGTAGAATGTTTATACCATAAGAAGACATTCAGTTTCGATTTTGATTTCATTCAAAACTGAAATTGATTTCATTTTGAGCATCCCTTCCCCTCGTTCATTCGTTGAAGAAGTGGGAGGATGTCAAAGCAATGGTCTTAGAATATCGCCCAAACCATGCTAAGTAAGTAAGTTTTGGAATCTTTACAACAATAATGCTATTAATTACTTCTTGAGAGTCTTAAAAAAGGAAGGAAAAGCAATTGACATTTGACACGTTCTTTAATGCCCCATAAAGAAAAAAAAAGTGAATTGGACTGATTAAATATGCAAGACTGTACGGATGCATTATTTTCTTAATAAACTTACTAAGAAATTACACATTTTTTTTTGTAATTTTATTTTAAAGGTCACTAGAATGAATTAATAGATTTCAGAAAACAAAATCAATGGCAAATTGATCATCAGTTAACGGACAATTCGGATAGTAAACATATTCTTGTTACGAATTATGTTCGGGACCTGATCACACACGGTATTAAAAAAAATTTTCTAAATATATTCAAATTCAGCATTTTAAAAATGAAATAAAAGTAAGTGATTTCTAATAGTTTAAATTTGGGAAAACAATATTACTTTTTTTAATAACAAAAGTCTTTTATAATTTTATTTAAATTTTTTTAGGACATTTGTTAACAAATGTCCTAAAAATTAAAATAACTTCAACACGGTATTCGTTAAAAATTGGAACGATGAAAATTCCCATATAATCTTTGATTGTTAGGAATTACATATCTTATACCTATTAAATAGATTAATTCGATCACCCTTGGATACGCGTGATCTTAAGCTCATTAATCTGCTTCATCTGATTTCATGCGGCGAGATTTAATTGAGTTTGCAGACATTAGCGGCGTGGCGTGTGCCTTACTCTGCATTTTCATTGATAAGCGGCTGTCAACGCCAGAGAGTAGGGAAATACTCGCGGAAGGATACACTGGAGATCCCTAATTTTCATCCGGTCATAAAATTCAAGGAATAGTTCCCAGGCTACAAATTTATTTGAGCATATATATTTAGGAGCGTCAATCTAACTTTTATCGCAAAATAAGTTTTATGTAAATATTTGTTTAACAATAAAATAATATGCATGGTTCAATGTACTTTATTAAGATTTCATGATTTAAGAAATGCTACTATATTTTATATTAATTGTTAATTTATGATTATAACAAAGAGTAAAATGGAGTCTTGTTTGGAATATAAAATCATGTATAGATATAAGTGTGTGTAGTGTAAATTAAACTTAAATAAAGCAATTACATTAATTTTGTCAAATGCAGCTTGTTTAATATCATAATAAATTTACAAATTCCTCCACATTTTATCCATATATTAAATTCAATAACTGATCCAAAACTTCAGGTGTTAGCGAAGTAAGTACTTTCCTATATTTTAAACAATCACGTAGCATCATCTATATAAGATCTAATTATTAAAAACAGGATAAAAAATTCTAATTATGATGACGGTCATTACATTGAAGGTACTCAATTTCAATTATTGGTTAAAATATTTCTATAAAATCACCTGTGCCTTATATATATTCAACAGGATGCTGCAGTTTATAAATTAGGGAAAGGGAAAATAACGTGTTATATTTAGAGGTATGTACAGGGTGATTATAAAAACAGTAATCACATTTGGACCAATGACTATCATACCATTTACAAAAATTGAATGAAAATTTGAAAACTGAAGAAATCAATTCTTCGGTCTTTATTTTACAAGTTGTTATATAGTAGCGGTGATCTGCAAACGTATAGAGTGTTCTCTATCTGGACATGTTAATTCGTTAAGCGATTCCCGTATTGCAACTGCAAACTGCTCAATCTGAAGTTGTGTGATGGCAAGATGGCACTCCTCCACATGTAGGGTCTTCAGTCAAACGTATCTTAAGTCAACAGTTAGGTGACAGAGTTATCTCACGTCATTTCCGTCGATACCAATGGATTCCTGGCTGTAGAAATATCTGAAATCTAAATTGTATCAGTTTCGTCAGCAAACTGCGTCTGATTTGAGAGATGGCATCAAAAGTGCGATTCAAGAGATTCTTATTGACATGGTAAGTGCTGCAGTGCTATCATCTGTTACATGCAGGTGAAGCAGGTTCTATCCACCTTCACATTCATGCTATGTGAAGGTGGACATGTGGGGAATTGGTGAAACAAAATAAGATGCTTTATTTTGAGCTACTTCTGTCATTAATAGTTATCCTCACTTTTAACCTATCTACCGCCGGTGATTTTTATGCTGCAGTTACCGTTCGAACGCTCTCTATTTAGGATTTTTCACAATGAAAATCAAATTACGATAAAAAAGCTTAGAGCTGTCATTTGATAGCTTTGAAATTTTCTAACGGTAACCATAACTGTTGGAATGACCCTAATGTTATCTATATCATTCTTGGGCGCTTACCTCAAAATACCTTATGGCAAAATTTCTTTCAGTTTCTGCGAATGGTATGATAGTTAGAGGCACAAATGTCAGGATATTTTTTCTTATAATCATCCTGTATAAATGAATATCAGATAAACATTTAAGGTCTATTTCAATAACACATAAACTTTTGCAATTTTCCATATCTATTTAAAAAAATAAAATTAATTGATAAAAAATAAGCTTAGCAATAATTGTTATTGAATATGAAAGAACATCCTAAAAATAAGAAACAATATTTTCTAATTTAATTAATTTTAGTTTTTATTTAACCACATCATTAGAAGAAATAAAAATTAATTTATGTTAAATAGAAAAATGTATAGTAATGCAACATATTTAACTTCTAGTTTACAGCTATTTTGTTGTATGTATGTAATAGGCTTAGGAAATAAATTAACCCTTTCAAGTTTACTAAACTTCGATACTTATTACAAATGGATCACTTATATCTATACAGATTTATTAAAAATATTATTTATACCGTAAGCTATATAAAAAACATAGTTTATTTTTTCATTGTTTTAAAAATTTTGAACTTCCTGTTCATTTTATCGATGAATATATTTACGGAGATTCCTTTCTTTAGTGGCATTTATTTTTCAATAAATTTCAATTCCAAAAATTAAATATATAAACTATCCGAAAATTAAATATATTAGGAAAATATATAAGGAAAAAATACGAGTTGCTGGTTTTAAATAAAAGAAATGCATTAGATCCATTGTAAATTTATATATTTATGTAAAAATGGGTTGCAATCAAAAAAGTATTAGTATTGTATTTTTATAGGATTGAAAACTACAGGTTGAAGTAATCAGCTAAAATTAGTAAAACTAAACAAAAATTCTAATGTTAATTTTGAGGACGAATACTTTTGAATCAATGGCCATTAAGTTACAACGATATTGTCTGAGAGTGAAAAACGAGAACTCTTAGAGTTTTATAATATGATTTAGATTTTACGATTAACCTGTCTACAGTATAAGCCAATTTATCCAATCTCCTTGTTGCAATTTATGATATCCTCTAATTGAGAAGGCACATTATCTTCCATAAGTCATAAACAGGATCAATTGTTGAAGCATACAATCGCTTAATTGTTTGAGATATTATACTGAGACAATACAAACACCACAAAGGCGTGTCCATAAACCTGAAAGCTCAAAATGGTATTTAAAAGATATTTCTGGTATTTTCTCTTTAGAAATCTTAATATCCTTGAGCAGATTGTTGTCTATAGTTATATGTATGCCATCTGAATAAAATTTGAATCTAGAAGTATCCATGACTATAACTATCCTCAATAAGAAATGATATAATTGAAATTCTGGCGAAATGAATGTAATCTAGTTTTGTATTTGGAAGGGCAGAAGTAAAAGTTGAAATACCGAAGTATAGTCATAGATATAGATATCATCATATTAACGCAATAGTAATACAATGTTTATAAATATCATCATATTAAAACATACTACAACCGTACATGTTAAAAGCATAGATCTCATTTTCGAATCTCTTTGGTGACAGTAAAAATATATCAATTATAAGTATCAGTTTTAGCTATATCATCTATTTGAAGATAGACATTTTTTATTCGCAAAATGATAGATTGAAAAATGACGACGTATAGAGCAATACTGCAGTAAAATGTTGTAGATCTCCTATGGTAATCAATAAATTTGATAACAAATCAGAATGTACCCTGGTGTACTAGTTTAAAGGCACATCTTAAACTTTGATTGGCTACTGAAAGCTAAATATTCTGGAAATAACTTAACGTTTAGAAACTAATTAAGAAACTTTCAATTATTTTGAAAAACTAAACGTCTTCATATAAATGCATTTAAATTAAGAATAAATTTATTTTTAATATGTAATTTACGAACCCTTAAATTAAGAACAAATCTAAATTAAATTTTAATTTCTAATTTTTTATTAAACTCATTGAAAAATATTATAAAATACAGTTTATTTCTGAATATATTTACTATCTCAATAATATATGTTTTCAAATATACTACTCATAATTTATAATCTAATTACTGAATGTTTTACAGAAAAATAAATATCTTCAATATTTCCAAATTCATTCGATAAAAGTAATATAACTGACAAAGTAGAAAAAATACACGCAAAATAAAATGCTCTCATTTTATAGAAAATTTCTGTGACATGATACATTCTTTGGATTGTAAAGGTAGGTAAAAAACTAATCAAAATCGTAAACTGTTTTTTTATTTACATATCTTAATGAAAACATCTGAATTTGTTCTTTCATATACTCGAAAACCAATTTCATTTTATTTTTATAGTGCTTGTATATATATATCCATGTAAAATATCAGATCAAATTCTTCTTTCTCGATAAATAAGGATTTTCGATTCCTTTGCTTTGCACGCTTCGTTAGGCTTGCTTAAATTGTCTCACGACAACATGGTCTTTTAAAATATTTAATTTATTATTCAATTAGTATATTTTGTTTACTCATTTTATAAGGTTTTTTCTATTTTATTTTAGTGGAACCAAAATTGAATTCGGCTGAAATAAATAAATAATTTTATATTTAAAAGATGGTGTTTTCACTAAAACGTTTAAGTTTATTGCTTAATGATGCATCCAAGGCAATAAAAACAAATGAAAAAAGTAATATATATATATATATATATATATATATATATATATATATATATATATATATATATATATATATATATATATATATATATATATATATATATATATATATATGTATATTACTTTCTTAATTTAATTTCAAGTTAATTTAATTTAATCTTAAATTAATTTTGTAAAATAATGTATATATTATATTATTTAATTTCACAAAATTAACTTTTACCTGCAACAATTATTGAGTGAAAACTCATGTGTACAAGTGTTCAAAGATTTAATATACTTGTAGCAAATTAATTAAGGAAACTATTATATCTTGGTTAAAGTATATCATTGCAATTTTAAACAGGAAACCAAGATACATCCTGATTATCACATTTTCTTTAAATTTCTTTTATTTCGTTCCTGTTTCCAACTTATCCCTATTTTCCACCTGAAGATTTATATTAGAATATGTTTCTCTATTCAAAGATGGTTATGCTTGACTAAAAATATTAAAGCGTTATGTTTGGGGTAAGCATTTTATTTTTAAAGTTATAAGTTAGAAGAATATTAGATTTAAAGTATAATAAATAGAAATAATTCAACGTATCCTATGTAGATTATTAAAATTTAACGAAATGTTCATATATATTTTAGTAAAATCATGATCTCGACGGATTTATTAGCAAGTTCATCTAATTATCTTCAAATCGTTTTGTTTAGCAATATAAGGCATTTTTCTTTGAAATGGCCCTTTCAGAATAATTTTGCTATTAATATTGTTTAACCTTTTGACACTAGAACATATAGATAGGATCAAGTTAAGAGGGGACCCTTCATTACTTTGAAAACAAAAGTCATTTTCTGGATACCGGAGAAAATTCTGGACTGCATTTTTCACCAGATTTCACCAGGATAGTGAAATCCGGTGTGAATCAGAAAGTTCTAGAATTTTTCAGAGTTTTTATTTTATTGACATAAAATAAAGGACATTGCAACAATACCTATTTTACTTGCCTCGGCCACCATTAGTAATTTCAATAAATCTTTATTTTTTCAAATTAATTTTTAAATATGCATGTTTGAAAATTTAAATTATTTATTTCTGATTTATGTAAAATTTGTTTAATGCATAATATAAATATTTAAACCAGCATTAAGACGAATTTCAGAATTAATCTTGTTTATAAATTCCAAAAAGAATTATCGTTATGTTTTAAAATAATCACGATTTGCTAATCAAAAATTACGATTTGCATAATTAACTGCTTTTTCGAATTATTATTAATTGTCACGATGATTGGAAACGATTTCCGTAACGGAAATAGATTCTTATGTTTAGGTGAATGGCAACCAGTTTATTTTTAGAATATTATTATCAGAAAATTAAAGTAATGTTTAAGTTGTTAGTGTAAGAAAATATATAAATCACACACACAACCACACAAATCTTGATATCCAAAATTATATTTAGAATATTTTATTAGTACAAATAATTAAATAAATAAACATACTAAATAAATTATACAGTTAATATACACTAACTTAAAAAATAAACTGTTGTTTACTTTATAAATATAAATAATGCTAATTTCAGAAAATAAAAGTATTGATCTTTTCAATTTAATAAAATTATTTTCTACAAATTAAAAATTTATTGAGCTGAATAAATTGACATTAAGAAAATGTGTGTGTTATCTAGATTGATTTGGCAATTTAGTAATTTAGAAGTCTTTCGTATTTGATTTATTGTACGTAAATCTATGTATTCGCTAAACTACAATTATTAGAGGTGATGTAAATCCATGTTTTCGCTAAACTGCAATTATTACTTGTGATGTAAATCTATGTATTCACTAAACCACACAATTATTATTAGTGACATAAATTTATATAATACACTTTTATTTTACTTTGATGTGTTTTAATCAATGAAATGTATTAACAAAATTAATTATTATTATTTTTTGTATTTAAAAAGTCTTATACAACCAATTTTAATAAAGATGCAAAAGGTGAGATACTCAGTTATTCAGTGATTTAAATGAAGTTTTTAATTATATGAGAAATATTTAAAATCTGAGACTATTTTCAATGTACATGAACAAATTATCTTTATTTTCCTTGATTTTTAACTGTTAAACTTCATTGATGAAACTCCAAAATATTTTTACAAAATAAAATTAATAACAAGATTTAGTATTAACACAAACTTTTATGGAAATTGACATTACTGACATGAATAAAAAATTATTTAGACTGACCATAAAAATGTTCGTTATGAACTATGATAAAAAATCTAAAATTATATTAAAATTGTAAAATATGACTACTTTTCATAACGAACGAAATCATAAAATAAAAAATAAAAAAAAAAAGAATTTTTATATCCTACGTTTTAACACCTAAAGTATAAAACACCTTAGATCACAATTAAATAATAAAGTCACCAAGTGATAACATCTTAAACAAACCTCATTTTCAGGGGTGGTTTTCAAAGTAATCGTTGCTTTTGGTGAATTAATTACAGATCTTTTTTCTTGGTGGTGTTTGTCAAAAGAAAAAAACTGTAAAAAAATGTGAAAAAATATCACCTTACGTTAAAAGAGTTACTAACTTCAATTTAAGCAAATAAGTTAAATTAATAAATTTTTTGACGCGAAAGGCAGTATAATGTAGTTAGATTTTTAAATTAACTTTGGATAAAATCTTTATGTAAGTTGAATAATTATACTCATAAAACAACTTTAAAAAAGTAATAAACTACTAACTGAAAATTTCTTAAAACATGTTATTATTTTAAATAAAATTGCGTTTTCAATATAAGGTAACATAATGCTAAATTTCCATAAGTTTGGCAGATTATTGTAAAAATATTGAGTAACTAAATATTAAATAATTTCTGTTCCGAATACTGAAGATTTGTTGTTGTTTACTATTGTCATAGGTACCCGTTTATAGGGTAGGCAACCATTCACACCTCATTCATACAAGGAAAGGACAAAGACAGGATAGATAGAGAGAGAGAGTACATCCATGCCCGAACCGGGATTCGAACCCAGGACCTCCTTATCCCTAGTCAGGCTCGCCGACCACTAGGCAAGCTGGTCGGCACTGAAGATTTAAAATGATTTTAATAAAAATGCAAAAAAACCCTTTAATAATATTTGAATATTACAATGTTTGATTAAGCTGAATTTATTATATAATACCCCTGATTCTTTTGGTGGACAAAATTGGTAAAACTAAGTACTCTCTGCGACAAGTGACAATAATGCTTTGCATCCAATCCACGATGTCCGATGTGCTCACCGTTGTTGGCCTTCTTTTCTTTTTTGATTCGGTTAAGTCTTTGCGACCGTCTTCGAGCTGTTAGCCTCATTTCATAATGGCTGGACCTGACAACTTTGGCTGGCTGCGCGCCGAGCTGGCAGCCGAATGGTTAGCGCTCTTACCTTCGGTTCAACAATTCGTGGGTTCGAATCCCACCTTGGGCATGGATGTTTGTAGTGGTTCGGAATCCACTTTAAACCGTATGTAGCGGTCTAATTAGCCCTCGTGTGCAAAAAATGACCGCTGTGTGACAAACAAACCAAACGTCGGCTGGCTGCGCCTTTTTTCTTGAGGTACCTAAGTCCGTGGGACCTCACCCTCTACTGGGCCGAGCTGGCAGCCGAATGGTTAGCGCTCTTGCCTTCGGTTCAACAGTTCGTGGGTTCGAATCCCACCTTGGACATGGATGTTTGTAGTGGTTCGGAATCCACTTTAAACCGTAGGTCCTGGTCTAATTAGCCCTCGTGTGCAAAAAATGACTGTTGAGCGATAAACAAATCAAATCAAATCAAATCAATCACCCTCTACTGGACCTAGAAATGAATTGGTAAGCTATAGCTGTAACTGACTGGCATATCATTGGTTTAAAACTTAAGTAGGAGGAGCTTAGTAAAATTTTAAGTTGAGTAAATTGCTTGAATTTAGGTGTTAGTTTTAATTAAAATATTGATTAAAAATGTATAGAATTCTAATTTAATCTAAAAATAAGTAAAGAAATATATGTGTTTAATGTTTAGATATAGTTACATATAAATTAGATTTATTTTTCTATATCTTGAAAGTATTGAGTTAATTTGAATAGCTTGTAAATAAAGAACTTAATTTTTTGAAGTTCATTTATTAATTTCTTAATAGGGATGCACTTAAAGATAGATTTGATTTCATTAATTAGAATAATAAAGTCTGAAAAATTTCCAGGTAATTCCGAAGAAACCATCAGAGGAGTTTGTTCTGTATCAGGGGTGGGGGTGGGGGAGGTAACTCTCGTACACGAGACTCCCGGTCCCACTATATTGGATTTTTGTTGGATCTTAAATTTGGGCAGCCTTTGTAGTTGGCAGGATGATTACCCTGGCAAATTGAACATTTTGGTGTTTCTACTTTATCGTGAAAACGTCTCTCGTGCTGTGTGCGCCAGCACATTTGACGCATATCGGCCGAGTGGTAGAATTGCTTACAATTGAAGCACTGCATCACCAATTTGGATCCTCTGTAGTGCTCCACTGTCACTCCAGAAATATGGCAAAGTTTAGGTATCACATAAATTGATGCCCCTTCGGGCTCAGAAAAGATATTTACCAAAAATAAGGGCACGAGATTGCTATTTTGGCTGGACGTGACATTGCAAGTGACCCTAAACACTGACTATATTTCACGATAAGTATTCGTACTCGTTAAATGTTTTGTCCACAAAAAACGTACTCTTCCGCCTACTTCAAAGTTGGAGTAAGTTTCTTGTGCCTACGAGCAAATTCTTTTCTCGTTTTACGCACAACTGTTCATAAAAGTTGAAGGAATTCGGACTGTATGAACATTTTTTATCGTGGAACTCAATTATCGTCAGCGCACGCACACACACACACACACACACACACACACACACACACACACACACACACACACACACACACACACACACACACACACACACACACACACACACACACACACACACACACACACACACACACACACACACTCGCGCTTCGCTTTCCTTTCAAAATGTTGCCATCTCTGGCGGGACATTATATATAATCTGTTTGATACGATATAATATAAACTTTTTCCAAAGTTCTATTTGTTAGCTTCAGAGTTTGCTCAAATATGTTTACATAAAACAAGTATAAAAACGAACAAAGCCATAATAGTATATTTGGTTATTATTTAAAAAAACGTCAAATTCATCTCAGTAAATAAATTTTAAACTATATGTATATGTACACTACTGGCCATTAAAATTGCTACACCAAGAAGGAATGCAAATAACAGAACGATATTTATTGGACACATACATTATAGTGGAAAGAACAAGTGATTAGATTTACAGGAAATTAGGACGTATAGATCTTGAGAAATCAGTACCCAGAGCAGCCACCTCTGGCTGCAATAACAGCATTTATCCGCCTAGGCATGGACACAAACAGAGATTGTATGGCATGTACGGGGATCTCAGTCCATGCAGCTTCAACACTATGCCACAGTTCATCGATAGTAGTGGCTGGTGAGTGATGGCGTGCTAATCACTCGGCAACCATTGACCACACGTTCTCAATTGGTGACAGATCAGGAGAACATGCTGGCCAGGGTAACAGTCGAACCTGTTCTGTATCAAGGAAGTTCAGAACAGTACGGGCAACATGCGGTCATGCATTATCTTGTTGAAACAAAGCATTAGGGAGGCCTCAAAGACAGGGCAGAGCCACGGGCCTTAGCACATCGGAAATGTAACGGTTGCTGTTCAAAGTGCCGGTAATGCGAACAAGAGGTGATAGAGACGTGTATCCAATGGCATCCCATACCATCACTCCAGCAGATGGGCCAGTATGACGATGTACAATGCAAGCTGGCAAAGCGCATTCTCCACGATGCCTCCAAACATGGATGCGGCCATCATGGTCCTGTATACAGAACCGAGATTCATCTGTAAAGATGACGTGATGCCATTCCCGCGTCCAGGTTCATCGCTGTTCACACCATTGAAGGCGCTCCTGTCTGTGACGAAGCGTCAATTGTAGCCGAAACCATGGTCGCCGTGCAAACAATCCATGCTGCTGCAAATGTCGTCGAACTGTTCGAGTAGAAACTTGTTGCCTTGCAAATGACTCCATTTCTCGACTAAGCTTCGTGACGTGGCTGTATGATTCCTTGTGACCATGCGGATAAGATGTCTGTTTTCTCTGCTGTTAGTGATGGGGGGTCGTTGAGATCCTGCATGACGTTCCGTATGATTGTCCTGAACCCATCGATTCCATATTCTGCTAACAGTCATGGGGTCTCGACCGACGCGAGCAGCAATATTGCGGTACGATAAACCGCAATCCCGGTAGGCTATAATCCTTCCTCGATCAAAGTCACACACGTGCTGATTAGGAATTTCTTCTTCTTACACGAGGCATTACAACAATTTTCTTTGCCAAAAACAACGTTGAAACGGAAATTGAGTATGAGAAAACTGCTGTCAAATCTCTGGTTTTATACACATTGTAGATGTCGCCTGCTTTGTATGAATGCGCTGAAAAATCTAATCATTTGCATATCACAGCAAGTTCTACCTGTCATGCAAACTTCACGTGTGTGGTGTGCCGCTTTCCTGGTGTAGCAATTTTAATGGTCAGTAGTGTATTTTGAATTAGTTAATGCATGTATGGCTGGTTAAGTTTATGTTGATAACAAATTATTTTTCATTTTAATTGTTTATATGTTTGATGCAAATGCATGTATTTATCTTTCAGAAATTAAGAAATCTAATGTTAAAGATATTTTGCTTATATACGAGGGATAACACGTTGTATAAAAAAGAAAGTAGAATACTCTTTTGGGTTAGCAGCGAGTGATAAATGTTATGTATAACAAAGACTATTATACTTTTACTTTGAAGTAACAAGGGATAAAATGCATCATGTAACAAAGAGTTTTTATTGTGTAGCATGAAGGCATAAATATAGTGTATAACAAAGAAAGAAGTATACACTTACTGTGTTGCAGCGTCACAAATTGAATTTCAAGAATCATTCTGCTAATAAACCAATTTAATAAAATTTTCATAATGAATGCACTTGTATAATAATCCAAATTTTACATCAGTAGCCACTTTTAAAATAATATTTGCATATTTGTTCACTTATTAATAGTTTTGTTATTTTAAATGTGACACAATAATTACACGAATAAACATGCAGATCTAGCACAGCTTAAAATCTTACGTACAGTTGAAATACATAGAAGATTTCCCTTAGAGGTAAAAATCTGTAAAGAAAATATTTGAATTCTCAAATGGTGCGAAATCTTTCAAATGTCTTGAGAAAAAATGCTTATGCCTTAGGAAAAGAAGTCAGGTTGTTTTAGAAATAAAAATTTGCTTAAAAGCTTAAGCGAAAGTGAAGGGTAAAAAACATTTTTTTTTTGTATTTTTCTGTATGTATTGTTAATATTACTATAGGAACAGTAACAATTCTTATAAAAAAATTGAGTGAGTAAAAGAGAATTTTAATAAAAATTAACCAAAACTCTTATATACATTATATAATATGTAGGTAAATTTTGTGCACGTGAAAATATTTATGCATATCCTCATAGAACCCAATTTGTTTTAAAATAAAAAATAATGCATAGTTTAATGATTTTATTTGTTTCAATATTTACACTCCTATAATGTTTTAAATTTATATTATAGTATTAATTAATATATTTTATAAACCATGTATATACGTTAACCAGACAGAATTGATTGTAAATCTATAGATAAGAATAAAATTAAACTATAAAACTCATTTCAATGTTCTTTTGCTGCTTAATACTCATTATTGGCTTGCAGTATTTATTACTAAATTATACACAATTCAGTCTTATCGAAAAATGCGTACAGGAATCTACCTGTAATCATTTCAAGTTTCACTTCAAGTTCAAGTAATCTCTTCAAGTGTCAAGTTTACTGTGACCTATCACTTACATTTTTATGACAAATATAAATGTATCGTTTGATTTGTTTGTCACACAATGATCATTTTTTGCACGCGAGTCAAGGGCTAATTAAATTCTATAAAATGCGTAAAAATTATTTTTTGGAAATTCATAAATGGAACTATATTTTTTATATTAAAAATATTAAAATTATTATAATAGATGTAAATAAATAAAAATAATGATAATATTCTATAGAAATAATTTAATCGGTTTCCCTTTGCTTCAGGGAATAAATTATCATGTAACTATATATATATATATATATATATATATATATATATATATATATATATATATATATATATATATATATATATATATATGAAAGATAAGTAAATAGGTAAGAAAGAGAAGTTCATCCATCTTTAGATAGCTTTAAAATTTATCAAGTAAATTCAATCTTCGGAGATAAATACTTATTATAATTCGGAATTTACCATGCACTGCATGTTTCTCTGCCCAGCCTTAGCCATACGAAAAGTAAAGAATGATTTCTTCAGTTTGTTTCAAGCAGCTGAGCTAAGTTGAAGATTTTTATACTTTGTTGTTTTGAATAAAACTTTTCTTGTTCAAAAATTAAAAGAAACTAAGACATTTATAAAAACAGGAAATATTTTATTCAAGTGAAAAATGTTATGCATTCAACAAAATGAAGAAAATTATCACTAATATATTTTCAAACAATCTTACACTTAAAATTCTGAATTTTAGAAGATAACTTTCTGTCATACCTTTTAACTTTTATCATTATATTTTAACTATACAAAACTGAAATTCACAAGCTGATTGTTTTACCTATTTCAGTAAAAAATTCAAAAGTGCATGATGGTATTATTAATAATATAATAGCTACAATTTGCCTTAATTATATAACCATCCTATTAATACCTGACTTAAAAAATTATCATTTCATTATTTGCTGATTTATTATAACTAAAATAATAGATATTGGAATGATAAAAATTTTGAAAAATCTCGTTTCTGATATTATGCATAATTTAATCTGCATGCACTTCATTTCATTATCAATGACAAAGAAACTTTTTTAGTTGAACAGAAACTTAAGTTTACCTTATAGATTAGCTTATAGCCTGATAACATGGAAGTATTTTGAGTCCGAAAATATTTGCAAATGATATACATACTGAATTAAAAAATTATGATGTTTTAAAGTTGAATTTCTATATATATAAGTATGTGATGTGAATTATTTAAGAATTCCTGTATTAAAACTAATGGGAGATCTCAAATGACTGGAAAAATGTTTCAATAGCATTTGGAGTCAATAATAAGTTAAAAATTTTAAATTTCATGTGTAATATTTATTAAGTCATATTGATATGAATTAAATTTCTTGGCATTTTAACTTGCATTCTAATGCTACTAAATTCGAACTTTGTTGTTAAAGTATTTTCAGCTGTATAATTTTCAATATTTTGTAACCACTATTAAAATCACGCAACTTAATATATACAAATTATATTAAGTATAATAATTCAAAACTCACGCGAAACTCAAACAAATGCAATTAATTTAAAGTACTAAAATTCATGTAATATTATTTTAAGTCAAACTCAACTCTCTCTTTCATATGTTAATATAAATTAAATTAAATTTAATTGTTAGGTATAAATATATTATTAAAAATCACATTTTTTTTATTAATGAATTAAAAAATATGAAATATATTACCCGGAAATCAATTTATCAAGAGAAAGTAAACAACTGCAGTAATTTGTAAACACCAGAAAATTTTAATTTTAGTCTAGTGTTAAATATATATATATATAAATATATATACAATAGTGTTAAATATATATATATATATATATATATATATATATATATATATATATATATATATATATATATATATATATATATATATATATATAATATATATATATATATATATATATATATAGTCTAGTGTTAAATATAATATATATATATATATATATATATATGTGTGTATATATATATATATATATATGTATATATATATATATATATATATAGCTTTTGTCCTTTCGAAATGTCTAGTAAATTAAACTATGCACATTATTTCCTGTAAAGGTTTGAATTTCTTTTCTTTCATTTTTTCGACGCAAAAACTTTCATTCTCTGTAGTTTTATTTGTATTTCAATTTTAGTAAAGTTTTATTTGAATTGAAACTAAGGATAAAATCTTATATTTATATGATTTTAAAAAGATGTAATTTTTTAAACATTTTAAAGTGTTAAATGTACACCAAAAGAAATTCAACCATAATTATTAATATAATATCACCTTTCATTGGAATGAAATGTTTTCCTAAATTTCTAGTTTGACGAAAAATAAAAAAATCGAACACAAAATGCGAATTCTTACTAATATTCATATTAAATAAGTTATTTAAAATTTAAATAAAAATATTTGCTAATAAAGAATAAAATTCTATGTAATGCATCTCAATAATTTTGTGTATTTAAGTAATTCATTTTACTAAAAATAAAGTTTGTAAATTTTTTTACTATTTTGGTTCGGATAATGTAGAAATGTCTTACTAATTTTTGATATAGTAATGTCGTAAAATTTAAAGATTAAAATTATTTACTTAAAGAAAGTTATAATATTTAAAGAATGAATTAAAACCCGGTGGCGTAGTGGCGCCGTTTCTCGTTCCAGGTCATAGGTCAGATATTTGGTTTTCAAACTGATCAATGTCGACTCAGCCTCTTACCTTAAAATTTGTTGGTAAAACAGAGTTATAAGCATCCTTGGGTTTCGTGTTAGGCAAACCACCTAAGTTAGCTTTACTACGAAACCTTACTACGAAACCTAAGTTAGGCAAACTTAGGTTTCGTAGTAAAGGTTCCTCAGTTATTAAAGCAAAAATGGGAGTGTTGTATGCCTTGTCCCCCATATGGGCTGCCGTGGAGCTGAGTTATTATAGGTAAAATTAATATAGGTAAATTATATATATATATATATATATATATATATATATATATATATATATATATATATATATATATATATATATATATATATATATATATATATATTCTTATTTTTTTCTTATTTTTTCACCTCCATACAATCATGTTAGTTTAAAACATTTTATGCTTTTTCCATCAATTTATCATTCATTTTATTCTGCAATATAATTGTTGTTGATTTTTTGAATTTTTAAAAATCATGAAATTGTTAAATACGAGTTTGAATGTCAATGAAAGCTCAATATTCATCTTCAGATAAAATAGAATATTTAAATTGAGAATGAAAAAAGAATTAAAATTTTGATCAATGGAATGACTCGTTTTACAAAATTTTAGATGATTACTGATATTTTCCTAATTATTTTAAAAATAAATATTATTTTTTAATAATTTTTCAAATTATGAAACAAACTATATTTATTCGCAAAAGTTTGTGAGTAACAAACTAATAAAAATAAAACGAGCTCTAAATAATAAGATATTTCCAAATCTTCTCTATAATTGATAAGAAACAGTGGTAAAAACTTCCTGATCAATGGAATTCAAAAGTGACTTCCTGCATTTTCTATCAGTTTCGCCTTCGGTATGAAGTTAACGACTGGTCGAACTCACACAAAATTAGTTGAAACTGCTGACTTGCGTAATTACTGGTGAATTCCTCTTAATTTACCGACAAGTTCGATAACAGGCTTTGGACAGAATAGAAATCATTATAAAATGCCATGAAACTCAATCGCTTGGTTCTTTTCTTTAAAATCTATGGATTTAGGGAATGACATGCTGAAATTCAGCGCAATTTGATAAATTTTGATAATTTTACAATTTTAAGATTTTTGTTAAAAATTATAATTAAGAAAATTATTTTTTAAGAAAATACATGTTATTTATTCCTCTGAAATGAAATTTCGAAAATTCTTTTCTTTCTTAAAATAGATGAAATTGTTGAATAAGCAGCTGAAATTTCTTTTTATGAGAACAGAGATTTTGATTTTGGAAATAATTAATTTACTATAATTTTTTAAAAACATGTTTGACTGTATTGAAACGGTGGCTTACACTAATGTTATATTATAAATGGTGCAAAATTACTGTATTTCAAAACCATGTACAGTAATAGATAATAATAGGCTTATTAAAATGTATAAGAAGCAGTATTTTTAAATAATAATATATTTCCATTTTTTTCTTCTCTTTATTACAGAATTTACAAAAGAGTATACAGCATTTTCTTCCTTTACAAAATAAAAATGTTAAATGATTTTTTTTTACTTCGTTTAAAAATGTACTACTTAAATATAGATGCCTGATAATTTGATAATGAATATATTGTAAATAATAATAATAATAATACCACATGGTGCTTTGGTTGGTTGGGACGTTTCTTCTCCTTATCGGAAAGCAGATGGTACGAACTATGACACAACTGAAGATCTGTTGTTTTCGTTAAGGACGAGTGTCCACCCTGAATAGTGCTGAAAAGGTGGTAAATGGATTCTAGTAGCCAGGCATTATAATAATAATATTGAAAATAATTAAATTTTTTCGTAAATAAAAAGTATAATTTTGATTGAAACAATAATACAATATAAAAAAAACTATTATTCTGAATTGTTTGCATATTTAAATTAATGAACTACAAACTACACGGATATTAATATTATTATTATTATTTTGAAGTTTATCTATCCATTTTTTTAGAATTTTGTTTAATATGTATAACAACAAAATCATAATTGAACTAACAGTAGTCTATTATTCATCATATATTTCGTTTCTTTAAACTATTATTAGTCCCGAATTACGTTTTTCATTTAATTCAAATTATTTTAGTTTAAAATATTTCATATTTTCTATAAATATTGGAACAGGTTTATTTCATAATGTATATGAATGCATAATTAATTATTTTAAATATATAGCTAAGTTTATATTATTTAAATTTTGAAAAAAAAATTGAATCATTTCAGTTTTTCTATTATTTTAAAAATGAGTAAGTTTACTGGAAGAAACATTCAAATATTTTCTCTTCATAGAGATTACTTACACAGAGAGAAATATTTTTGTGACATTTATCAATTGATAAAGAATTCATTAAGTATATAACTTACATTCATAAATGTTTATTTGATATGCTTCTGTGTGATAAATGGGTTTTAAAATTGCTTGTGTGAATGACCATAAATTTCATCTCCCAAAGATTTTCGACAACATATTCCGTTAAACATAATTTATGCATTTTATTCAATGCTGAAATTGATGGAATTTATTTTAAATGAATTTATGAAGTATGTTTAGGAAAGATTAGATATATTTCGTATGAAAAGAAAAAATATTTTTGCTTTTATTGATTAATTTGTTTTTTTTGAGAAATAAATCTCCAATTTTTCTTAAATTTCTAAAAAAAGGTAATATTTTATGATTACAAGTTGTACGAAAAAAACTTCTTAATGAGGAACGACGCAAACGTTTAACAATCGAAATAAGCTTAAGATGATTAAAAAAGTAAATAAATTACAAAGGTTTTTCAGTAATTATTCATTTTGAAATTTATTTTATTTACTGTTTCATTTAGTTTCATTTGCTGTCTCACAAAAGCAACAAAATTAATACGTCAATATTCGTTTAGAGAGCTACTTTTAATGCATATTATTCATGTTTACAAACATATCCGACGTTTTATCTATCAAATGCACATTTTTTGCACATTTCTGAATACTTTATTATTGAAGATAAAAAGATCGTATAATTTTTTTAATTTTATCTATTTGATTTTAAAATTAAAGTTTTTAATGTATATCCCATTTACAAAATTAGGATAAAATAAATAAATATGTGTTAATATGTTTGATATTTTCATAAAATTCCTCAATAACGTCTGAATGTAATTGATTTATCAAAATATTTAAAAGAATTTAATTTTTTGTGTAAAATACTTGTTTGTTTCTAGGAAATAATGGTGTGAGTATTCCATTTGATATTGATCGCGCATTCGATGAAATTTCGAATTTACTTCTTGAAATGCAAATCGTAAGCAGTGTTCAAGAAGTATTAAAATAATGTTGAATATTAACTTTTTAAACTTATCCAATGCACAATTTTTTGCATATAACTGAATACTTTATTATTGAAGATAAAAAAAATCGTATTATTTTTTTAAATAATATAAATATATATATATTTTTTTAAAATTATAATATGTATATATAAAATAAAATATTTTTCAAAAGGAAAAAATTAATAAATATTAGAAATTTCTAAATCAGGTTCTAAACATATTTATAATTTGATGAAAGCATATTTATAATTTGACATTGAGTTACGCTTTTAAAGCTAATTAAATATTGTTCCGCCTTTAAATATTTCTGAGGAAATAATACTGACATTATTTTATATAATACACATTCTATTACTGTGACTATGCTTAAGGGTTAGTTTATAAGGTAAACCTTACCAGTATTAATATTCCTTTATTAACTCAAACTTTCTTTTATATATACACTCTGCCATATAGTAAATATACATTTTAAACGTTTTCAATAAATCAATGATACGTTTCTTTATTAATGATTTTAACCATGAAACGAATGACTAAATCTAAACACTAATGCTATTGTAAAATATAATACACACTTTTTGTTTATTAAACTGCACGGCAATGAGATATTTCAAATAAACCTCATAAAAAGACATGTATGCTATGAATAAATACTGCACCAAATTTCAACTGTACTTTATGAAGTGAACTATTTATTACAATTTAAAAATATACCTTACATGAAATAATTTTTCTAGAAAATATTAATTTACTAAACTGTACTGACAATTCTTCCTAAAATCCTTTATATTTTAAAGTCGCAATATCTAAAATCCTATAACGCATTTTCACATACGATAAATATTCATTTTCTTCTAGGGAAACACTTTTTTATTATCTTCTGGATTTCACGTTGGATTAAGCAGAGATAAAGACAAATCGAAATTGTTGAAGGCTTCGAGTTCCTTATTCCTGAAATATAAGGTGGAGTATGCTATTCAAATAGAAAAATGATTTTCCCTATTGTGGATCAATATTTCTATTCATTTCGTAGCTGCCCTTTTCTCACGTTGTCTAAAAAGGATTTCTAAGATATAGAGGAATTCCCGAAGCTATACATTCATCGAATTATATTTATTCCTTAACAGATGTCATGTAACATGAGCAATGATTTTATATGTACCATGAGACATATAAATAGTGGAAGGGTGAATTTAAAAAAAAGTTCTTCTTTTGATATTCTGCCTTTCCGATTGCATTCATTTTTGAATTGTTTATTGTTAACAAAGAAATTCTGAGAATGTTATAAAGATATCTTCAAAATTGTTGACATTTTAATATAATGTTAACAATTTTATTTCGAATTAATAATAAAACCAAATAAACATTCCTCGAAAAGAAAATTGAACAATTAACAAAATCCTCAAACAAATGACATTACAAAATTAATTGATACTAGAAGATTTTCAATGCTTAAAATACATGATTTTTATTTAAATTCATAATTAAAAGGGTAAAGGATGCTATTTTCAACAAGATATTTATTTGAAATAAATTTTTTACCTGTTTTTTTAAAATTTTGTTTATAATGATAATATTGATGCGCCATTTAAATGAAATAAGATATAAATGAGTGCTAAAGTCATATCAGAACTCAGAATGAGATAACAAAATCTGACTGTAATCAGCCAATTTCAAAATCGTTTCAGAAAACAGTATACGGAAAAAAGGATCATCTGCAAGAACAGTTTTGTATTATACAAAAAATTGCTGAAAAATAGTAACCATGCTTGCTCAGTAAATAAAAATAAAATTGTGTATAAAGAAGAAAAATGCATTTTTGTAAAGTAAATGAAAGTTGTAGTCTTAGAAGCATTTACAAAAATAAAATTCTTTAAATGAAATTAGATTAGAAAATGGTATTTTTTCTTATCAACTTGCACAAATTAAAAAAAATCATACCATTTTAAAAGCAATTTTCGAATCTGTAAAAGTAACTTGATATGGTAACAAGTATGCTGAAAACAAAGACGTCTATAACTCATTGCACGATATTTCAGTGCAGTTCAAGATGAGGATATTGAGATGGCTATTTTTTATTCTCAATGCCATTGTTCTACAAATTGTCACTGATGAAGACATCTGTGTGGGAACATATACCCTTTGAAAAAAAAACAGGATCTACTGCAACAGAAGTGTTACAATGAACTTAATATATTACTCCAATACTCAAAAGCTATCACTAAATTTCATTTTTTGTTACATAGTGAAGTATCACAACAAAATGAATGCTTTGATCAAAATAATTTCAAATCGAAATGCGTAACATTCGAAGAAGTAAGATTAATAGCATTCGTGTTGAGCTTTCTTTGCATATACTTGTGTGCCAACTGGTTGGATGGTAAATCGAGATTCATTTGTAAGCACAACTTTTTTTAAATTTGAAAATATTTTATTGGTATAGAGAATTAACTGTTTTTATTATTTTAGATATTGATTTGATTGGAAAATGTATCCATAATCACATTAGGAAGGAATGATAAATTTTAAAGAATCAAAAATCAGCATCTACAGTTAATTTTCTTGTTTTAATGTATTTCACAATAAACCAGCCTTTGGAATCTTTTATAAATTTACACAAGAGTGTTTTGAAAACAAACCTTACAAGTATCTTTTATTTGTACTTACATGGAAATTTCAAAATCTAGCAAAATATTTTCTTTTATAGGGCTAATATTTTTGTTGTTACTAATGACAATTGGACAAGCCAAGCTCGCTATGCCTTGGCTATGCAAATTTAAGTCAAATGGGAGCGTCTTTTGTTTTAATCAGAGCACCATGAAAGTGAAAGTACGACTTTGCTCTTCACACATACTATAGGAACCAGTTTATAGGGTAGGAAACCATTCACACCTCATTTATACAAGAAAAGGACAAAGACAGGATAGATAGAGAGAGAAAGTACATCCATGCCCGAACCGGGATTCGAACACAGGACCTCCTTATCCGCAGTCAGGCATGCTGACCATTAGACAAGTTGGGCGGCATGTTTTTTTCTATTACTTAATGTGAAATATTTGCTTATATCCGTGTGCAATTAAAGCGAATTTAATCTTTATCAACTAAGAATATCATTCAAAATTTAATAGTTTTTTTCATTTTATTTAACTTTAAAAGGGAGTTTAAGTTAAAGCATCTTAAGGTATGCTAGGTTTATTATTTTCCTGCAGAGTAGGAAAAGAAGTTAAAATTTATGAAACATCAAATATCTTATGAAATTAAATTTAGAATTCCAAAATATTACTAGTTTATTTTTACTTTAAATTATATTTTGCAAAAAAATCAATTATTATTTTTCTTTAAAGATATGAATCTGCATACATGTTAGTAATTATTATTCATATAGTTGCATATAACTAGCTATTAATTATAGTGGGATGTATAAAATAATGATATTTTAATGTAAATATTTATCATGGTTGTTGTAATAACATTAATAAATTCAGAGATGAGGTTTCTGAATAATCAATATCTGGTAATGTTTGATAGCTATATTATAACATATATTATTATACATATTATTTATTTTATTAAAGAAGAACATTTATTTTCTTTAATACGAAAGTACTATGTATTACATGACATGTACAAAAATTATTCATAGACTTCAACAATGTGACATAGTTCGCAGCTGCAACACTGACATCTGGTTCAATTACTCTCTGGCACCGACCAGACACTCCAATTGGGAAGGCATGAGAATGTTGTCAAGAGCAGTAGAATGGAATGTATTCGACAATAATAATAATTGGATATTTAACAATATTTTTAGTGTTTACTTCATATATACATATTTTTTCTTTTCTGTTCATATTTAAAAAAAATACTTATTAATGTCATGTGTACTTTAAATTGTACCGTATTCATTTATATTAATTTTCAAAGTGTTTGCTTAAATAAAAAATGTCCGTCAACTCCAAATAAGTTGGTGCTATGAGTTAAGTAGAGAGAAGTTTGCAATAATTAATACCAAATACGTGCAGTGTAGTTAAAAAACATTTTTATTTCTCGTTGGACTTTTATAACGTCTCAGAAATATATAATCTCATGAGCTGTGTTATGTAAGATAAATGAAAACTTTTTTAAAAAAATATTGTTAATGCAAACAAAAAGAAATCATGAAATTTGAGAATGAATGTAATGGTACTCCAATTTGTCATGTAACGGGATGATATTTGCGTTTTACGTACTTTAACCCAATCCAAAAAATAGTTATCTATAATGACAAGCGATATAAGCTTAAAAAGTTATAAATATAATAATAATGATAATATTTGTAATTAAAATTGCAAGTGAGTTTAAGTAAAATTTTTATTATTATTAATATATTTTAATAAGTGGATAAAAAATAAGTATAAATGTAATAAAAATTTATAAAAAATAAAATTATTGAATTAAATTAATTTTTACTATACATATATTAGCTAACTGTGAAATATACTGCAAATGAAACAAATTGGAAACAAATAAATACTTTCATTTTACTCATTTGATATATTACCCAAATAATGACTCTTATCCATCAACTAAATACTTAATTTTAAATTAGGAACAAGAAATGAAAAGATAAATTTTACATTATTTATTTATTGTAATATGTGAAACGTCTCAAGATATTTATTGAACGTAATAATTTATACCTGATCTTCTTCTTCTTCTTCTTCTTAGAATTGGGTTTGTATGTCATTGGGCACCTCTGCTTTTATCAGCATTTTGTACCATTAACTCCAAACCCAATGTTTCCTAGTTCCAGTTGCTCGGGTCACCCACTTTATTAATAAAGTCCGATAACCCTTTAATGGAGTCTAGGTGTAACTCTCTAGTATCGATGATGCCTAAAGAGGTTAATCTAGGGAGGGCAAGAGCCTGGCATTCATAAATGATATGCTCTGCCGTTTCCTCTTGCGTATGACATTTCCAGCAGATAGGGTCTTGCTGAAATAGTCCCATCTGGTCAGAGAGTCAGTCATACTAGGGATAGCTTCCTGACTTTCACCAGAAGATGGTTTGGAGGTCATTTCTACCTCAAGTGAAGGATTCATTACTGCCCCTTTACAAGACAGCCTCTGAGTTCACTTGTCTTTTTCAGCAAGGTCAACTTCAGAGGCATCACCTGTAGATGCAGGAAGGATTGTTATTTCTTGTGTCTTTTCAGCCACAAGATAACAATTTATAAGCTCAGGTAATATAAGTCCACCCAGCATTGCCTGAGATACTGGGCAAGGCAAATTACTCTAGAAGTTTGCCAGGCAACTAGAGGCTCCGTTAAGACACCAATACCGCGGTGCCAATTAGCCCTAGGCACGGAACGCATAACACCAGGGTTTACGGGAGCTGGTTCGTGGCCTCTGATTCTATATTCAAGGCTATCCTGTCATTCCTACAGGGCGTTCGGTGATCCACCGCCTACCGACGCGCCTGGTAGCTGCTCAGGCCCCAGGTACCTGATTCTCGTTTGAATAACATTAGTTTATTCAATTGGAACTATTACAAAGTTTAAGCCGACCAACTTGTTTAGTGGTCAGCGTGCCTGACTGCGGATAAGGAGGTCCTGGGTTCGAATTCCGTTTCGGGCATGGATGTACTTTCTCTCTCTATTCTGTCTTTATCCTTTCCTTGTATGAATGAGGTGTGAATGGTAGCCTACCCTATAAATGGGTACCTATAGCATGTATGTAGAGCAAAGTCGTACTTTCACCTACATGGTGCTCTGATTAAAACGAAAGACGCTGCCAATCGACTTAATTCGCATAGCATAGCGAGCTTGGCTTGTCCAAGTGTCATTAGTAAACAACAACAACAAAGTTTAAGAGAAAACTTACGTTTCATTTAATAATTTCCCTTTGCTTATTACTTCTCTTTTTCTGCAATGCAAGTTTAACAAACATAGAATACCTTAATTTCCGAGAAATCAACTGGCTCTAACTTTTGATATATGAATCGAAACTTTTATGGTTTTCTTAAAATGTTTTCTGGTAGAAAATATATGACACATATATTACATGAGGCTTCAAAAAATGCGTTAGATTTTTAAACCCTGATGATTTTTTTCTTCGTAAAGAAGAAATGCACAGTTAAATGTATATTATTAAATTTTATGATACTGCAGTTATTGGTCGCATTCTTTATGTATTTGAAGGAATTTCATGATATATGATTACTAAGCATTTGAAGAAAATAAATAAACATTTGAAGAAATATAAGTAAAAATAATTTTTAATTATATTATTTATGACTGCTTTCCTAATTAGGCAAGCTCTTTCATAATTTTTTAAATATTTGTTAATTGCAAGCAAGTGCCTCACACTATCATACATATATCAAAAAATGTGTGTGACAATTTTTTTGTATTGATTTACGTATTTCAGGAAATAGAGCTTGTCACAAAATGGGCTCTCAAAATCCTTAAAATTTTAATTAATTTTGATTTATTTTACATTTATAAATAATTTTAATATGTTGTTTAAATGAGAACAATTATTCTGCTGTATATTTAAATATGTAATATTCCTCAAATATCAGAAAAATCAGAAATGTGATTGCTCAGTCAGAAATATATCAACATTTATAAATTGGTTCTAACAAACATAGTATGGAAACGATTTTATTTTTTGAAGTATTAATTTGCAAAGCTTATGTCAAGAAAGTAATTTGATAAGCAACATCAACTTGAAAATTTGTTCCATGAATTTTTCTATAATTATATTTTTGCATTACCAGATGAAATACGTTTAACGAAATAAAAAAATATTCGATATTTGCATAACATGCATTTAATAAGTATTTAAATAATTTTATGCCGCTGATATAAATAAAATTTACAAATTGTTTATTTTTTCTTAGAAAAAATATGAACTCATTCATTTATATATTGTAAAACTGAAAACATGTATTTGCAATTTCATAATATTTCAATATGTATATCTATTATGTATATATTACAGTGGCTATTAAAGAAAAAATATTAAGTCGATTTTTAATTAATATTTTTTGTTTTTTATTTCATATTTCATAATAGTATATTAAGGTATTGTTTTTACACTTCTGTCCTTTCTGAAAATCGAAAAAATTAGTAGTTTAATGCACTTATTAAATTTGATATTTAATATCTTATAAAATGTAGAAAAATATTAAATAGTTAGGTTTTCATAGTTATGTATGGAGTACCCTTTATACTATTGTGATATATATATATATATATATATATATATATATTTACATAATAGCATGCATGCTACAAAAATGATATAATAACAAAATTAAATATTTTCTTGAAAGAATTTCAATCAAGAATTTTTTTACTAGTCTTAAGTACGACTTATTTAAATAAATTCAAATATACTACTATGTTGCATAAGAAATGCTGTCAAGAAAAATTGAATTTTTAATTTTATAATATTAGGATTTAAAAAATAACTGAAATGTGTAAACTTGTATTTAATTATAATAAAGTTAAAATGCGAGAAAAATACCTTAGTTACTATTTCATTTCTTAAAAATTCCTTTTAATAGCTAGGATGTAAAAATTAAGCGCGAGAGAGAGTGAAAATGAAGGTAAACAATACTATGTCCAATGTAAAAATGTGGACCATATTTAAAATAAAAATATTTATTATTCCTGTTTTCGAAAGATTTTCAGATTTACGGAGATGCAGTTATCAAACAGTTATATATAGATACGAATACATCCCATCTCTGCAAACACTTTTAGAAATTTCTAACTGATATATTTATGTAAAATATAAACTTTGACAGAAAAGACTGAATGATTAATTAGATATATATTAGAAGTTAACCATTTAAGAAAATATACGACATTCTGCTTTATTAAAGTTTATTTTAAGCTCCAATTTGCATACACATTGAATTAATTGGTCTTTCATTGAACTGATAGCTTGAGTTTTAAAATCCATTATTATTCATATAAATCTTTGCATTTTTAAATTTTATGAATCCAAATTGACATACACCGATGCATTTAATTTATACAAAACATACTTAACAAACATACATTAATGTAAAACAACTTAAACATAAAAATAGTTTTGTGTTAATTGATTGAATTTGCATGGTGAATGTTTTAAGTTTTATTTCTGAAGAGCATTGTTTAATGCATACACTAACAAAACATTAAGAAGGAAACAACATAAAATTTAAGTTATTTTTATTAGTTTCCTTATTTTTAATTCATATAAAATATTAAAATAGACTCCTGGAAAAAAGTAGAAGGACACACATATTTTATAAATTATGCTTTATATTCTAGAGCAATTAATGTAAATTTTCTTTTTTATTTTATTAATCTAATTTTTCTTTTATTTCCAGTGAATAAGTTTTATCTGTACCTTTAAGAAAATATTGTAAAACGGTTCTTAAAAATTTTTGGTGTGTGAAAAAAGCATAGCATCTGCAAAAATATTCTCATTTTGGGGTCGGTAGTAGTTTAATATGTTGAAAACATTGTTCTTTTAAGCCATCTTTTTTTTTTCCAAAGATAAATTTTGTCAAAAAAATTCTCAGTTTTTCTACATTCAAAATACATAGAGGGAAACTTTTAAGTGAATTTCAAAAAGGCCAAATTGTATCTAGCAAAGACGGGGGCAAAGGTGTAAGAGATATTGCGAAGCACCTACACATCAGTCCTAACGCCATTCTGATTTTTTTTTTTTTTTGAAAAATCCAAAGAGTCAGAGAAAAGCAAAGACTAGCAGATATAAAACATTGACACTACATGATCAAACAAAAATCCTTAAATAACTTAAAAATCGTGTATAAGCATTGCAAAAGCACAAGACACATCTGGAATCACACATGCAACCAGAAGAACACTTTGCAGCTACCTAATTTTTAGGTATATACGTTTATATTCGTATTTTATTATAGAAGATCAGATACGTTTATATTCAAGAAAAGAAAGCACCATCTTTTCTTGAATATAAACGTATCTGATCTTATATAATAAAATGGAACGAAAGGCAGATTGAGCACCGGCTACTGTTGGCCAAAGAACACATGACTTGGAACTCCGAATGGACTTCAGTTATTTTTCTGGTGAAAAAATACAATTTAGGTGGCCCAGACGGTTATCAATATTATTGGCATTGTCTGGGTACACAAAAAAAACTTACTCTATCAGACAGATAAGAGGAGGCAGTTTAATGGTTTGGCTAGCTGTTGGATACCGTGAAAAGACAGATCTAGTGTTTCTGGATGGAAGACAGAAACATTCAGATTACATTTAAATTTTAAATTCAATGCTTTTTTTCTATGACGTTGAGTTAGGTGGAAAAAGTTGGATATTTCATCAATATATACATCAATTCACACTACCAGTAGCATTAAAACCTGGTTTGAAACAAATAATATTCGTTTTTTGCCATGGCCTCCTAAAAGTCCAGACCGCAATTTGTCAAAAATGCATATTCAGTAATTCATCAACGTGCTTATGACAGAGATGAGCAATATGAATCTTTGATCGAACTTCGAGAAGCTTTGAATTGTGTTTCGGACAATTTTTGTTAAGTCAAAATTCAAGACTAATATGATTCTTTAGAAAATAGATTCTTTGACGTTATTAAAAGAAATAGCAGAAAATATCCTTATTAATAGTCTTATACAGTTCTAAATATATCGAAAATAAAAGTCTTAGTAACAAGATTTTTATTTTCGATATTTAGAACTGTCTTTCTAATTCTTTCACTCAGTAGTGATGTGGTTGTAATTTTAATTTTAGTAAGCAAGTAATTTTTAATTGTAATAAGCAAGTAATTTTTGGTTTCAAGTTACAGATATAGTTATCTAATTGTAAATAATTTTTAAAGGGGCTGTAAATATTTTATTTTGTAAAAATTCTAAGTTTTTCTCTTATTTGAAAAAACCTAGTGCCCTTCTTTTTGGGTACATATCTTAGTAAGATATTTTTAATAGTTGCGGCAAATCACATTTTGTATTGCATTCATTAAGAAGCAAGTTTATATAATTATCAAGAACAAATACAAATAAGGGAATATTTGATGAATACCATATTTCATAAAAATATTTTTTCCTTTATTATTACTGAAATAAAAGTATTTGCTTTAATGGAAACGTCAATGATATTGAAATTATCTTCAAATAACACACGCGGAAATAAAGATCTGAAAAAGTTGAGACTCTTTCCAATTACTTCTTAATATATTATTTATTGTTCACACACACACTCACAATTTTAGAGAACAGAAAACATTGTACAAAATTAATAATAGCATTAAAATCAGTATCTATGCACTTTAAAAATTGAATGATTTTTAGTACTCTTTAAGTTTCAGATTTCTTAACTCGCTTAACCATTTGAATATAATTCTTGATAATTTTTAGAAATTAGTATTTTTTTAATAGTAAAATTTCTATAGTTTGACTGAATACATATTTTCTCAAAATTAACAGTCTTCATATCTTTACTATGTCGGAAACTATATTAATTCTACGCCAACCGATGGCTGAGTGGTTAACGTTCTTGACTTTTGAGCTGTGGGTCTCAGGTTCAAATCTCGGTTCAGGCATGGATGTTACTTTCTCTCTGTGTTCCTGTCCTTTTTTCTGTGTAATGCATGAATGTACCCAACCCTATAATTGGGTTTGTGGTAGTATATCCCGCGTAATGTTAGTCTCCTTCATGACTTGGTTCACAGGTGCCCGCGTGGTAAAGACAAATAAGTAGCAGTCTCAGTCTTTGTTGTGATGAAGGGTTAGTCACCCAAGTGGCAGCTGTTTTTTTTTTATCTTAATCCTATCACAAATTATCTTTGTCATTAGTAGAGTTATTTTTTTTAAAAAAATATTTTATAACTATTAAATTCTACTTTTGTTTAATAAAAAGAATTTTTCATTTTTTGCTGTACAATAATACAACTATTGACAAACTCTTAAAACATATAAGCAAAATGATGTGTTTGGATGTATGAATGAAATAGGTTCAATTTATAAATTTTTAATGGATGAAATTTGGCTTGCACTTTGAAATTATTTGATTCTAGAAATGTAATGTAAATTCATGTATATTTCATGACTTATTTTGATTCTTTTTATATTAATAACTGTGCATAATCCTTTTGTTAATGAAATAACATGAAATAATATAAATTTAAGGAATGCTTTCAATAAATCAATCATATTTTCGAAATAATTTTAAAATAATCCGATTTTACCCCGATTAGAATGTACTTTAAATCATATTTAATGCATCTTTTTTAAAGGGTTATCTTATTTATTTTGGCATAATATATTGCATTTTCTTTTCTTAAACTTTCTTAGATATATGGAGATGGAAATATATAAATTCAATATTATGTAATTTAATTGTTATATTATCATTTAATTTATTTGGAGTATTTCGATTTAAAGTTTATTTTTAATTTATATATGTTTAAAATTTCATGTTAACTAAAGTATGTACTGAATTGACTTTAAAGCATTCTTGATTTCAATAAAAATATTAAGAAATGCGTTATTAAGCTGATAGCATCTATGTTGAATTATGATAGCTTTAGATCAAAGATGTCCCCTAAATATGTATTGAATATAAAAATTATTGTGAAGTAAAAAATATATATAATAGTAAAAAATTTTTGCTTTAACTATATTTTATTTTAATGTTGACAAATCTTTGTTTATTTCTTTTGTTATGTAAATCAGATAAGCAATTCAATGCTTAGACGATCCTAAATATCTTAAAAGTAATTTAATAGAGAACACTGCTACGATATTAGTATACGAAATGACATTTTAGTTCTTAAGTAACATTCACATAAATGCATTTACTTAAATATCATCGATATTAAGAATATTTAATAAACGTTTCTTACATTTTAAATTCATAATAACATCTAAGGAAATTGAATGACATCAATTAATTCAAACACCACTTCTTTTATTAATTATTTTTTTTATTTAGTAATATGTATAAGCATTTTATAATTTAAAAATTGCCGACCAACTTGTCTAGTGGTCAGCGTGCCTGACTACGGATAAGGAGGTCCTGGGTTCGAATCCCGTTTCGGGCATGGTTGTACTTTTTCTCTCTTCATCTATCCTGTCTTTGTCCTTTTCTTGAATGAATGAGGTGTGAATAGTTGCCTACCCTATAAATGGGTCCCTATGGCATGTGTGTACTGAGGAAGTCGGACACCACACCAAAATATGGTTCAGTTGGAAAAGTGGAGCAGCGCACCCCATATTGCCAGCCTAGCTGGCACTCGACAGTGAATGAATGAATTTAAAAAATTAAAATAACATAATTGCTTTCATTGCAAAAATAGTTATGAAACAATACAGGCCAACATTTTATTCGATGCTGAAAATATGAATTTGGTGCTAACTATTTAGTCCTATTTGCACAACATAGTATGTATTATGAAATAAGACTAAAATATAATTATTTATCAAATTTAAAGCAAAAATTTCCACAAAATAGATGTATTTAGCATTTTTATTCATGAAAATTCTTTGTTCTCAAAACTTATAATTTGAGTTTAAGCTCCTTACTGCATCTAATTAAAAAATCTTTTATTAGCAAAGCATTTAAGATTGCTAAAAAATAAATCAGAGGGATTTTATCAATATGTTGGAATGAAAAAGAGAAGTATGATCCACCCTCCTTATGTTCAAACAAATAAAACTGAATGACAAAACTTGTGAATGAGAGAATTGTAAATTTCGTCACCCAGTAATCCCTCTTTTAGCTCCAATCACAAAAGCACTGCAATGCAGGTCTACACAAAACCGCACTCTATCTTTGCCTTTCAAACATCCTTTCATTATCTACCGGATTTCATGATGGATTAACTGGAACGAAAGGGAACCCAAAACTGTTATAGTCCTCAGTAGAAATCACATTTCTTATTCCTCGCATGGTAGGTTGAGTAAACACACTTCATTGAGAGGGGATTTTTTTAGTCAATATTACTCGATCGTTGCGTGTATCTGGCAATTTTCCCAATGTCGCCTTTAAGGCATATTTTTTTTCTTTGACATGATTTTTCTTCTTTTTATTACTTGAGATTTTTTAAAAAAAACTGTATCAGAAAATGGGTCAACGGTATTTATTAAATCTCTTCTTCGAAGTAGGAATAAATTATGGATCGGAATAAAAATCGTATAAGCAGGTACATTTGATGTTTATAAGGCAAATCAAAATTGTTGTAAGTAAAAATGAATCAAAGTCAAATATATTAAAAATTTAATCAACTTGATAACACAGATTTAAAAATTTATTTTAAATAATTTTAATATTAAATATTCATTTACGTTTGTAAATGTAAATTTTTTATTTTTTAAGTAGGGTAAATAATATTGCATATTTTAAGAATATTGAATAAAGTTGATACACTAATTTAAATAATTTATCGCCGCTATAAACAAGTTAGAAAGAATTAAAAAAATGTTAGGAAATTTTAATGAGGTCAAATAATTTAGCTATTTAATGCAATTGATAACAAAAAATAATTATAAATTTGCATTAAATATATTTGCTTTTTTATATATTTTTAATTTTTTAAATTTATAGTTGAGAAATTAGGATTGATGTATTTATTTGATAGTCGTAAATACATTGTATGTTGAAATCTCCAATTGTTTTCAAGAAATTCAAATGGGATTTGCACTAACTAAATTTATTTTTTGACTGCAAAATATTCATTTGATAACTTTTAGTTCCAAGTGCAAAAATTTTAGGATAATCTTGTATGCAGTAACAGCAAATAAATAGTGAAAAAATTGGGTGAAGTTTTCAGTAAAAAGATAGTAAAATGCTTTTTAACATCGAAAAAAACGAGGAGAAATATGTTTTTAAAAATATAATTTTGAAACGGAAAAAATATAAATGATATTATTGCTTGATTTTGTATGAATAAAACGAGGGTAAGAATTTTTTTTTAAATATAAATTTTGTTTTTCGTGTAATCCATGCTAAATAATTTTTTAATACTACTTTATTTATAAGGAAAGGACACAATTTTATAAAAAAATAACTAATTTTAAACTTTAATATTTATTATTCATTTTATGAGCTATCGATTTTAAGAACTGTCTTATTGGTCTCTACGAGTTCAAAAAAGGAGTGTCGATTGCATTTTCATGAGTCACTAGTTTTTGTAAATACATCAATTCAATTAGACAGCTAAAATTAATAAAATATTAAAAATTTAAGAATTTCTACTGATTTTCATGAACTAAACTTATATTAGTACCCAAATCTTAAACAAACTCTAGTTGCAACAGAACTAAGTCTAAAAATTGTCGATGAACAATTATCCATTTTCTTGTCATTTTGAACTTTACGAACTAATTTTTCTATCTGACGCACTTGGTCGCATGTTAGGTGAAAGCAAATTTCCTTTATTTCAAGTCTGCGGAACTAAATATGTTTTGCTTTTTTTCTGTAAACATTTGACGCTTGTCAAATAAACAAAAAAGTCATTAATTTTCGAAAATGTATTTTCAAAACAACAATAAAACCACTTCTAATTAACACTTAAAAATACTCACTCTGTACTTCAGATAAATCTCGCTTTAAAAATTCATAAAAAATTTAAATTTTACAATTAAATGCAAATTTCTATTTCTCATGAAATATAAGTTTATAATTGCTGAAAACTTTATTGTAAATTTTCATAAATTGCAGCACATATAAATAGTTTTAAAAAAGTTAAAACTTGCAACTGAGTCACAGATTTTGAATTAACCAGGAATGGTGTCAATAAATGTTATATTAAATTTTTAATATGCTTGCAATTATATTGAAATAAATTTTCATATCCATATTTAATGACTTTTTTAAATTCCATAATAATGCACATGGAGTATCATTAAATTGTTTATGAAACTGTAATATCAAATTTCTTTGCAATTCTCTGTATTGTTTTTTGTTGTTAGTTATTACTTTATCCATGTATAAACTATAATTTTACAGCGTGATACTTTTGTTATTGATTATTTTTCTAACTAAGAGAGAGATGTTCTCATAAACATTATTATAATAAATAAACATTGCATTATTTGATTTGTCAATGAAAATATTTAAAATTAGATACAAATACCACTTCAGTGAATTCAAATTAATTCAATTATATGACGAGTTTAGTGTCATATAAATATATTTTGCTTGCCAATTAGATTAATAACTGATACTTCCACTAAAATACTCATAAAAGAATTTATGTGCAAAGAAAGGAAATTACAGAAACAAATTCATACTATCAACTTTGAACAAAATAATGAATATATGTTATTTTATTTAATTGCGTAGTTGTTAATTTGCTTATCTTAAGATATTTGCTTAGTTTTTCTTATAAGGAAAATAATTAATTTAAACACTTAATTATCTTCAAAAAGGATCCAATTATTTATTTTCGCGAAGAATTTATAAATAACTTTAACTTTTGCATAACTATAAGACTAATGGGAATTATTATATTTAACGAGCTATATTTTATTTAAGAGACGAAAAATTAATTAGTCTGACCATAATTATTTAATTAAAGATATTGCGTTGATTTATCTTAAGTTAAAAGAACATTTTATCATTATTCTTAAAAAAATGCATTAATTTATGTATTTAATCATTTATTTTCAAATTATATCATTTGAATATAAATGATATAATTTGAATATAAATGATTAAATTCAAATGATTTATTATTAAATTTAAAATAACTAAAATATTCTGCAGAAATAAAAGATAATATAGTTTGTGTTTATGTGTATCTATGTGTGTGTGTGTGTGTGAAATTCATTTAAATTTTCCAGCCCTGGGTTTTCTTTAAAGTTTGTGAAAATTTTCTATAAATTATTTATTAGATGAACTATGTGTTGGACGACTTACTTTTTCTTTTAAAAATATTTTTATTAGTTTAAAATGTTGACGCTGATTTATAAATATGTGTATAATATTACAGGGCAAAAACCTGATTATTATATTATCACATGGAAAAACAATAAAATAATTTTTTATTAAAGTATGATGAAAATACTAATAAAATTTTATTATTTATTTTAGCACGCTTTGGAAAAAAAGTGAAATGTAATTTTTTAATTTTAAATTTATTTTTGCCTTTAAGTATCAAATATTTTATCACTCTAACTGTGATAATACAAAAATAACTGAGAAGTTAAATGTGAACAATCTAGTTTTTATGAAAATGCAATTTATTTATATTAACTCTTATGCAATGCTGTAAACACATTTGCCTTTTATGAATATAAACTATTAATATAAAACATACTTTCAAAACAACATTACATATTTAATAGTACTGCAAGTCAGTAAGAATAATTTACCCTCACAAGTTACATATTTTACTCGATTTTTCTTGAAACATTTGATAATGCTTCTACTTTGATCTTTTCCTAATCCTTATTTCTGCGTTGACTGGGATACAATATTGATTAGAAACACTAAAAACTTACAATTTATAAATAATTTAATAAATACTGAAATATCATAATTATTAATGATAAAATTTTGATGCATTTTTGAGATTAACATAGTTTTATTTTTATATGAAAATTTTTAATCTTTTACATTTGTCAATATTTTATTTCAAAAGGAAGTTAAAAGGAAGCATATATTTCACTTTAAATTAGATTCTATTTTTCCATTCCTGCTATTATTAACTTTAAACATAATTACCTAATTTAACTACTTTAAGAGCATGTGCACACATTTATTGGATTAGTAACTTAATCGTTTTTTCAAAATTTCCATATTTAAAGTTATATGATATTCAAAATTAAGATGCTAAAATTTGACTTTTAATTTTGTTGTGTTTTAAATAATTATTTTGAAGTGAGAAAAGAGAACTTTCCTTCTAAGTTCCTAAATTATTTAAATACTAAACAAAAGAAAATAGAGTTTTATAAATGATTTAAAAAATAAATTGTACTTTAAGGCATAAATTAAATGTCTTCAGTTTAAGATAAAAAGGTAATACTGCAAAAAGTAAATTTCTTATTTTTAAGCTACATATTTGATGTGTTTTTTTATCAATATTCATGTATTCTATTAGAGTCTTAAATACATGGGTTTTATTTGTTTTCCTCATTGAATGAAAGTTGTTTTAGTAAATGAGAGGAGTTATAAATATTTCTGTTATGCAGTACATTTACACATTCGATACATAAAACAACCTTATAAAATAAGAATAATATATTTTCACCCTATTTTATCGCCATATTTTTATTTATTTTGAAATAAAACATCATAAAAATATTTATGTTAATCCCATTTATTATAAAAAAAAATTATATAAGAACTGTTTGAGAAAATTGTAACTTTATGCAAATCCAATTTTTCTAAGAAACTTAAAAGTTTTAGAAAGTCTTTTTAAAAAAACTCAAAATATATGCAGCATATTTATTGGTGAAATAGGAACTTATTTTCTGGAATTCAAAATAAAAATATGTTGCTTCTCCGAAGATCTTACTTTCAGAAAGAAATAGATAGAAATTTATTCAAACATTTATGAAGTTCTGAAAATGCCATCATATATTCTGACAATTTTACATGAATTTTCTGGTTTTCATTGAGTCAGTTTTTTCAAATATCTTAAAAATTTTATAAGACAATATATTCAAATTTTGCACCATGCATTTATAAAACCGATAATTTTAATATGATTTACAAGTTTTTACAAGCAGTTAAATAATAATAATATGTACTTAATGGAATAAACTTTAAATTAATATAAACTATTTTTACATTAATATTAAAAATCTTATAATAATGTGTTTCCTTTTATCATGCCAAATTGTGATTGAACTGCATAAACTAATAGTTATGATTGAACTGCATAAACTAATATTTATATGATTGAACTGCATAAACTAATAGTTTTGATTGAACTGCATAAGATAATAGTTATATGACTGAACTGCATAAACTAATAGTTATGATTGACTGCATAAACTAATAGTTTAAAACTCTCAATTATATAGTAAAAGTAATTATAATTTATTATTGCTATGTTTTATGATTATAAATTCTTTCTAGTTTTATACCTTCCGTAATTTTTACATGTCTGAATTTTATCAAAACGTGATTTACGAATCGTTTTTCGCGAAATTATTCCTTCATTTCAATCCTCTTTGTTTTGCTTCATTTATAATCTCGCTTTATGATGATCATTGCTATCTTTTTTCATTTATAATCTTTCTTTCATGAATTTTCTTTCATGAATAACACAAGTAAAAGTAATTTTTAAAATTATGACTTGTGTGTGTGGCTAACAAAATACATAAAGCATAATTATATTTTAAATGTTAAAGTTTTGTATTTTTTTAAATTACTTGATTTGATAAAGATATTTCTACACTCGACAGCATAAAATTTTTTAAATAAAATAGACAGTTGATTTCATAAAAATAATATAATTAAATTACTAATTTCTACGCATAATGTCACTTATTTAAAATTGTCGAATATTTATGTTATCGTCTCATGTTACCTTAAAAATTATTTGATATAAAGATGCTTATAAACCAATAATTAAAATGTTGGTCTTTTTACAAGAGTATACTGATTAGTCAGACTGGAAAATCGCCAATTACTTTATTGGAATTAGTTTACGTTCTTCTTGTAAAATCTTATTACATGATAAAGCTTACACTTACTAATGTGTCATACACAGTTATTGGCATTAGTTTAATTCAACATCACTCAGTAGCAAAAATAATTTGCAATGATAATTTAGTCACCAACCAATATTAATTCAGAATCCATCCGTTGTTATTATTAATATTGCATGTTTTGGTGCTACAAATTATTGAATTATTTTTGTTGAAATAATTTTACACATAAGTTAAGAGCTTTACTGAAAATGTAAAACGTATTCTTTTTTTTTTTATAAATAACATATAATCATGAACATTCTTTATCTATGTTTATCACTTTTTGGGCATTTTAAATTTTTTAATGTTTCTGAAAAAATAACTAGCTTAGGCAAACTACGCTGTTCACTGAAACATCTATGTTGACAAATCTACGTTGTTGTAATTGTCTTCATTGTACTGATGCCAATTCGTCATGCCTTTGAATACATCTGTCATTATCTATCCAAAATTTAATTAACATGATTGTCTCATACTAGAATGAAATGTCATTTTGAAATCGATTTCCTTATGAGATGAAATAATTTTTAATTTTTTTGTCATGTATGTTAATACTACCGCATTTGACTTAACAGAAAATAATATTTTCAGAAAACTTAGAAATAATTTAAAGAATGAGAAGTTTAAGACTAGAAAAGTATTTATCACAACGAAAGCAATATCCATTTCATTATTAAAGAGTAAATATTTGTTGCGTAAAAGGAAATTTTAAATTACGAAATAAAAAAAATTCGAAGCTTAAAGGAATCAACTGTTTTAAACATTGGTTATTTTTTCACGTTATATTCTATTTTTGACAAGAGGACTAATTTAATCAGAACATATCATTTAAAATATATTGATGCTTATAATAAGAAGGCCTAAGTTTTTATTATTTTGTTAAAAGTTTGCTATGATAATTAAGTATAAATATCACTTGCGTATGTGCAGAATGCTTGCATAACAATTATCACATAAAACTTAATATCCGATAATTTTTCTTGTTTTTGTATGTTGCAGTTATATGTTATTACTTAGCACCTAAAATTAATCTATTGAATTTAAAAAAATAATTATTTGATAATATTGTGTAGCCATAAAATTTATGTACTATTTCTTTCTTAGATTGGCATCTAAAATTGAAATTGAAACATAAATTTTTGACATAATAAACGAAATAATTTAATTGAATTATAAAGTTGCAATCTATTTTAATTTATTCAAATTTATTTACATGCATGTGGTTAGAAATATATAAGCACTACAAAATAAACATACGGTTTAGCATTTATTTAAAGCGCATAATGCTTAGAAAATTTAATTAATATTATTAAAAGAATGAAACCACATATACTTAAAAAAGAAAATATTGTCTGGTGAAATAATTTAAAACAAACTTTATGAACTTATAGAAGACAAGGGGGTTGGTCACCCAGTCTAAGTGATGTTTTAGAAGGAAGCACACTGTTAGCTCCTCCCAGTCCTTGTAAACCTCCAGTTCTATATTGAAAATGTATATTGTGTTCCCTCCGATCCCAAAAATAGTACTAAATTCACTCAAAATTGTAAGCCCGGTGGCTTAGTGGCAGCGTTGCACGCTCCCATGACACAGGTCCGAGGTTCGATCCTCGGGCTGGGCAAGGTTGACTCAGCCTTTTATCCCTTCAGTGGGTCGATTAACTGAGTGTCTAGCATGCTTGGGAATTGAACACTGGTGGTTTCGCGTTATGCTGACCACCTAATTGGGACATATGCTTCGCACCCCAGGGCCCTCGGTCATGAAAACAGTTATAGGCACTGTAGGCCTTGGCGCACATGGGCTGCCGTGCCATGGAATTTAGTTTAGTTCCCTCAAAATTTAAAATTTATCAGTCTGTAAAATTTAACATAATTTAGTTAATGTTGAAGATTCAGTACTCTCTTCCATATAGGCCAATTTGACGCTTCTTCTCAAATTATTTGCTTCCTTCGCTTTCAATATTTGTTTTAAGACGTCATTGATCCAAACTTGTCCTCTTCTCCTTAAAACTTTTTTTTACAAGTCCTACTGGTGTAATACCCTTTGGAGTAGGGGAATGAAGGAATAATAAGGGACAATAACTTTTGTTTCGATGAATTATTGAAAGGACTTTTAGCCAGCAATAAATTGGTAATTTAGTTTATATGTAATAACCAGTCAGGGAAGACTGAAAAATCTTAAAGGCCCGCACCTTCAGTTCAAAATTCATTGTCTCAATCTCCACCTTGTGCTGGATTTTAAAAAGGTTGTACATCAATCTTTATCAAATTAGCCCTAATATTCAAAAGTGATACACAGAAAGAAGAATCAAAACAAATATTTCTTCAATGAAAAAGGCTTTCATATTTTATTTATTTACTGTAGGTGGAAATTTACATCATAGAATCGAAATTTTAATTTTTCCATATGAAAAAAATTTTAATTTTTATTTAAATTTTCTGCTATATGTTTCCACAAAAACATTTAGTTTCACTAGTTCAATTTCAACAAAGTGTTACGATCACTCTGGATTTCTATGAGAGACTCGTTTATTATTTTTTATATCCAATTTTTATGCATGAAAAATATCCCAAAAGAAACCTTCAATTTAAAACATTTAGTTTAAAGCCACTAATATTTTAATTTTTATCAACTCTAAACATTCATGAGATATTGGATATATGATAGCTAAAGTGGAACTTAAATGTTGTTGAACGAATTGCCTAACACTGACTATTTCAATGGCATGTTTTAGAATATGTTTAATCTAAAATGCGCAAAATAATAATTTGTGCACTTTCTATTTTACAAGAAAATATTTCATGACATTCAATAGGTATTATCCAAATAAGTTATTAAAAAACGTATTCATTATAATTTGGGAAACAAAGAAAAAAACCCATAAATATGTTTGCGAAAGAGAAAATGCCTCTTGTGTGATTTCATTATCTAAAATCTTCCTTATAGTTTCCGGTCACGAAAATATCATAATATAGTTTTGCACTCTTCCTTCGTACAAGCTTTTATCATCTCCCGGATTTAAAGATGGATTAACTCATACTCAGAAGAGAAACAGGGACAATGTTACATTCTTAAGAAGGAACCACATTTCTCATTTCTGCAGGATGCGCCAAGGTACGCGTGCAGAGGATTTCTTTCAGTCAATAATCTTTGACCATTCTGTATATCTGGCAACTTTCCCAAGTTTTCCACAAAGGTGTTTATACTTTTTGTAATGGATGCAATATTTCATTTTTACCATTTGAGTTTTTGAGTAAACTTATCTGAAAGAAGTAAGAAATGAAATCGTTATTTTGATATACATTGTATTTTAGTGCATTAATTTTGCTTTATTATTACAGAGGAAAATATAACTTTACTTTAAAAGAGAAACGCATTCAAATTTCTAGATTTTAAATGTCTTTATATAGGAAAGACTACAATAAAACATTAGCATAAAGACTTGATTTAAAGTGAATAACTTACATAGAAAAAATTTCTTTACTAGCTACATATTTAAATATTTTTACTAATTTTCTCAGATAAAACATATATTAATTTCGTTTTAAATAAACTGTCAAAATGCAAGCTTTTCAAAAGTTAATCTTAAAAAACAAAATTAAATATTTCTTTGTTACATTCTAAAATCTTATTTTTAAAGAAAAATGTATATATTAACGTGATATGACTGACAATGAACACTGAAACTTGAAAGAAATGTTTTCTAAAAAATGTATATTATGCAATATATTAAGAACTGATATGAAAATTGTAAAATACAGTGACACCATTTTTTTAATTATAGGATTTATTATAGATCAAAGAAATTTAAATTTTAGAAAAATAGTTACATTATTTTACGATACATATTATAGTATTTTTCTCCGTTCTCCCTCCATATTATCTCTTACCAATATTTTATTTCTTAAAAATTATATTAAAATCTAAACGAATTGTTTAATATTTATTGGTGGTTTACTTTCTTGAATTGAAGTGTTTTGCAGTATTTTCAATTTTCGAGAGGTGTAATGTAAATATTCGATTTACAAGAAAAATGTATAGTTGTAAGAATATTTCAATTTGCTGTTTTATAAATATAGTTTAAAAATTTTCTATAATCTTATTTGTATACTTTTATATAAAATAAAATACTTATGCTGTTTCTCAATTCTTTTCAGAGATTTGAGGCTGTTAATTATCATTTAAATTTAGCATTCAATATAAAATTTGAGAAATTAAATTGGCTCTTTTATTGTATGTTTTTTTTAGAAATTATAAAATTTTTAATAACATTTCAATAACTTTATTCTAATATATAAATTAAAAAAATATTTTTCTACTAATTACTTTATTGACAGTACATATTATAATTACAATCATAGAAGAAAGTGCATTTTTTACAATAATGGATTTAAATCAAGCTATTTATTATTATTATTATTTAAACACTTGACTATAAATAATTGGTAGTTAACATTATTAATCAATTTAACATTTGCAATAAATAAAATTTGTTGTAAATATTTCAATAAAGAAACTACAAATGCCGACATCATTAATTTTATTTGAAGCATCAATCTTTTTCGAAATAAATCACAAAACAAACTTGTATCATTTGGAAAAAAGTATCAGTATAAAAAACACCGTTATATATACGTTTATAATACGGATATGTTTGTTAAATTACGGCATTTATTGATTTGCGTTAATTCAACATATTATACAAGTGATTGTTTGGATAATTACCTCCTATTTAAGCTTTATTCAGGCTGAATAATATATTCAATATTTTTTGATTACTCAATTACCTTCATAAAATAAGAGATATTATATTTAGTTTTCCGAATTAAATAGTTCCAGTAATATCAAGCTACATAATAATCGAATATTTCAATCACATAAAAAAAGCTTCTTCTCTCCCTATTGTCAGAAATATGTCACTTAATTTCTGGCAAATATTTGATCAAAAAAAGCACTCAGATTAAAAATAAATTACTACTTTTCAAGGAGTTTGAAATAATGAGACATTTATCTCTCTCGTTGCACATAACGTTGCATTCTTGATGTACTTAATGACTTTATCCTTTAATAATTTAGCCGCATTCTCTTAATGGAAACAAATAAATTCTTATAACAAATTGAATAAATTAATAATATTAAAAATTTTTTTATTAAAGTGAACTTTCTTAAATATGTCTTTTCTTCTAGAATTTTAAAAGAAGTGAAATGTATTTTAACTAGGAAAATGTAATGTAACGGTTACTAACTTTCATTAAAATATAACTATAATAATCATTTAAAAAATTTAAAATTATTTATAGCAAGAGGCGTGTTTTAAATCATAAATTAATGAAATATGTGTCACATTTTGCAAATTTTCAACATCATAAAACACGAGATTTAATGAGGTTGATAAATATATAATGAACACACAAAGCTTATCATTCCGAAATAAATGAGCTCCGTGATAATATGCATAAATAAAATTTTAAAAAATCACTTATTATATAATGACAAATTAATATTTAATATTTTAAAATAATTTGTATTAATTTTTATACATTGACTTTTGTTATTTATCCCATAAATTCATTGTTAATTTATAAATTTTCATAAAGTATAAAACAACTCATGATATTTTAATAAAATATAAGGAAAAATTATTCTTTAAAATGTTTTGGCGGAAAATTTTTTAATATTTCTCAGAAGGCAATTATGGCAAGTTGTTTTAATTTTAATAATTCTTTATTAAGAATTCTGTATTTATATGAAGCCCGGTGGCTTAGTGGCAGCGTTTCAAACGTTCCCATGACACAGGTCCGAGGTTCGATCCTCAGTGCTGAGCAAGGTTGACTCAGCCTTTCATCTCTTCAGTGGGTCGATTAACTGAGTACCAAGCATGCTTGCGAGCTAAACACTGAGGGTCTTACGTTAGGCTGACCATCTAACTAGGACATATGCTTCGCACCCCAGGGCCCTCAGTTATGAAAACAGTTATGTGCACTGTAGGCCTTGGCCCACATGGGCTGTCGTGCCATGGAGTTTAGTTTATATATTTTTTTTGATGTAAAAAAATATGATGTTTATGATGATGATCAATTCATTTTGTTCAGCAAAACTTTTGAGAAACAAAGTCACATAAATATAATTAGTGGTTTTATTGTTCCAATTATTAGTAGACTAATAAATTACAAATATATTTCTCATAGTTTGGTGATGAAGCTATTAAGCAGAATAGTATGTAGATCTATAGGTTCACTTAAGCAATTTCAATGTTATCTGAAACCAGTTTCTAACATGAGCTTTTCTAATTAATGAGTAGATTCTTTGAATAAATTTCTCTCCTTACACTCAAAACAATTCTAGCATAACGAGCAAAATGGATTTGTTGTTGTTTCATCTGCGTGCTTCACTGTACCTTGCCCTGAGTTGGGTTCTAACAGTTAGATAGAAGCATCCGGGTGGAGTCTTCGTGATTTTGAGGCCAGGACTTAGCAGAACATTCCTAATATTTGGCCTGCACCTTCAGATGTATTACTTCACTTGGAGGACATTGCAACAGTGCCCAGTTTTAACGTGGTTAGCCATCATTAGTGAACTTTACGGGTCTTCGGTTAATCTGGCATTCAAACTCACGACCTTCCGATAATAACTTTGGTAATAACATTACCAAAGAGCACCGTCCCACCCGAAGGTATACGGTGGAGAACATCGTCGGACAGTAATCCTGGAGGGAACCCAGGCTCAGTACTTGGCCAGGGCGTGTGAGTTGAGCTCTTTAAGTGGTGGACTGTCCAAACCGTGGGGACAAAATGAGTTCTATTGGGACTCACTGTGGCTGGAAGAGGGCCGGATGGCCTTAATTGAGAAAGATACAGCACAAAACATATTTATACAGATGAATGCAAGTTTACAGAGGGTACTTACATATGTACAAAGGAAGGAGAAGGTGGAGGTTAGTCAGTGAGCTGAAGGAGGAATTCAGCCTGCAGAATTTCCTTGGCGCCTTTCTGAATTCTTCAAGAGGGAGGAGCTGCTTGAAGTGTAGTTGGTGAAAGTTCTTGGGAAAGGTCTTTTCCTGAATGTTGGAGTAGCGGCTACAGTGGAGAAGAAGGTGTTCCGGATCTTGTACATCGCCGTCATGTGGAAAGACATCTGATTGCCCATGGAATCTGCTGCGATAAGTGCCGAAGACGATAGGTGCCCGGTAAGAAGCTGGTTTAGGAAGAAGTCCCTTTGTAGTCTTTTCCGTAAAACTTTCGGAAAGAGTTCAAAGAGTTTCCTAAATTTGTTGGAGGTCTCCCATCTGTGCTGCCACATGGAAGTCTCGTTCTCGATGGTAAGTGTCCGGAACTACTGTTTGCACGACCTTCCGATAATGAGAACGACGCAATAACTAACCAGACTTCCACCGCCCCCGCAATCAAAACAGAGGGGAAACTCGTCATTAGATTACTTTGGATGTACAATATGACTCCTTTCAGTTTGGATTCAAAAATATTGTTCACGATGAACCACGACGTAAGGTTTTAAAATCATTATAAATTTTAACATTGATCTTACTTGGAATATTTATTAAAAGAACCTCTTTTACATTGTTTTGTTTGAAACTACATCCTGTAACGGAACCAAAGTAATATTGTTCGTAAGAAAAATTTTGCCAGGTATTCTGATTATGTTATAAGCTAGAATTTCCAGTAAACCCTTCAGAAACATAGTCAAGTTACTTTTATGAAATAAAATTTGAATAATATTTAAATTTCGCATTTTCGATCATGAAAAATTGCTTGTGGAAAATCAGGTTTTGTTTTCCTTTAGTGACATACAATATCATGAACAATGATTTTCTACGTTTCTTTTTTCTGCTACGCTTTATTATCTTTATCATTTTAACTAATTTGCGTAACTTCACCAGATCAGTGTACTTTTTTAAGTGGTACATACATGTATATGCTGATGCCAATTAAAATTGTAACATGAAGAAAGAATGATCTTAAGAATGTCGAATTTACATTCGAGAGGAAATTGAATATGCAAATGATTATGATTTCATTGCATTTGGACGATGTAATAGGAGCAAACTACATTTGAAAGACTGTATAAAAGAAAAGCTATGCAGATAAACTGCATTTGGTAAATCATTTTATATGACGGAAATATAGTGTTATGCCTCAAATAAGAAGAAAGGCTTACTGAATTTTTTCAGGAGAAGTTGTTTTGCTAAACCTTTTTTTATATATTTAAAATGATAAGTTTACATCATTTCAAGTGATGGAACGATTCAAACTTTTAATTAATATTTCGACCACAGTGAGGATTATTATTTCGTAGTACTGCTGTACTCAAACTTTTTGAAATCCAGCCAGTATCTTTCAAATTTAAGAGTGAGGGATTGTTCAGAGGTCACTCATAACGGCGTGCTGAAAATCAACGTCTTCCAACACCAGAAAGTTTATTCATACTCTACCCTAAAAAGTTAAATAAGAAGAAATGTTTTTGCCTAATTAGAAAAAAAATGAATGCAGAAACACTACATTTGGGTGACATATATACAAAACAGATATAAATTGATTATAACATAAACATTTGCATAAAACAAATGCATTAATAATTTATATAAAAAAGCAATATCGTTGGAATATTTTTACCGAATTAACAGTTTCCACTTTTATGTTTTTAAATGTCATCGAAACATAACAAAGAAATTTTAATAAAAGGTATGCACATCCCTATCTGGAATGCATTACTGGGATCTAATTTACACGCTTACAATTAAGTATTTGTAGGTTGCCGAAATGGGGACTGAAGACCAGAATCGGAGTTAGGTGTTTTCCAGCAATCCTGCAGACCTTGGAGAATGACTTAAAGTAACACCCTGTATACCAATATAAACTCACAGATACTCTAATTATTCTGGACTGGAGATGGTGTTGGCCATTTCATTTGCTCCAAATCAAGACCCTCAAAATATTATTCAACAACTACATATTGATGAGGCCGTGCATTATTATCCATCAGAAGGAAATCATTGCCAATTTCACAAGTCACCTATATCGGCTCACATATGGATCAAGGATCTCATTCCGATATCTCAAACCAGTCACATTTCTACACTGGGTTCATGCAGATCAGTATGAACACCATTTGAGATCCCTGCCTAAACCATTATTCCATCGCTGTGGTAAGTTTTTCTTAACATTGTGTTGGATTGATGGATCTGGTGCTTTGTTCCCTCCACATCAAGACACGTCCTGGACCATTCTCTCGAGGGAATCTGGATTTACCTGTAAAGAGTACAGAAACTGATCGCTGTCTACTCCAGAAAAAGTGTTTTTATGGCCTCATTAAACGGGCCCTTTCTGTATTAGGGACATAGTTAGTTCCATTGCATATTAACTTCCATGATGGAAACGGTGAATATTTTTCTATCTGACGTTACAGAGTTATCTGCAACTAGTTGCGTCACAGAAATAATTTTACTATCCGAAAAAGTTATAAAACGACCTTCTACAACTGATGTAGCTTGTAGTCGGGACACAAAAGTTTCAGACGCAAAAAAGTTTCGGTATGATTTTGATTCCAGATACGATACACTACACAGCGAGACACGTTAAGGCGCCTAGAAGCAATAACACGTAACATTCCATTTTTATCCATCCGTCTACCTACCACTATAAAGAAGCCAGAAAATAGCTTCATTCCCCCACTGGCTATTGTCAACGAATCTATTAATAAAAGTTGAAAATCCACAAATTTTATTCTTATAATTACTAAAGTCTGAAGTTTGCATATTTTTTCTCACTCATATGTACCTGTTTCTTTCTTTAAAAAAGTTGGTAGATAGCGCTCTTGCATAAATTTACATAAGTTCTTATAGCATTATTATAGTTGCACTTTTATCATTATATAAACTGCAAATTTTATTGTTAGTGTCATTTTTTATAGTGAACTTCGAAAAATTTGTTATTCCTTAACTTTTGGAGGCCAGAATGTTATAAGGCCAGCCTTGCTAAAAAGATACTGTATCATGGACTATTATTCAGGTGCAAATAATCCATTTGCAAGTTATTCATTATGCACTCGTACAGGTATGGTGATAGTTGTAAATGCATTGGCCATAAGAATGTTTTTTTATTTCAAATGGCATGACAAATACAAGGAATAATACAAATATGGCCTTCTAAACACATGAAAAATCACAAAATAGACACGAGACGAAGACAGAATACGTAAATACAGTACATAAATGTAAACGAGATGACCGGAGTTGCCCAAAAGGATATTGCACCAAACGTTCTCTGGCTTGCCAATAAAGCGATGATTCAGAGCTGCCATGCATTGTAGCACAGAGGTAGAGATGCGTATTATTCATGGGCTTTGTCAAGTTGCAGAGCGAACAGTTGGGTGAATTTAAGATGCTTGTGTGGTGTAAGTGTTCAGCCTGATTGTTGTGACCCGTCAGGAGTCAAAACTGTGGCTCAACTTTACGACGTCGATCAACAGGGATATTCACTAAGTCATCTTTCTACAGCTTGGATTTTATCCTTTCTTGTAGTTTAGAAGCATGATTTATTTTAAGAACTTGTTTTAGGTGTAGCTTTATTGTGTGGTAGGAAATATCTGTGTCTCTTGGCTGGAGAAGTCCTGCGTCCCTCTTTACGAAGAAGTTAGCCTACTTGTTTCCATAGATACCACAGTGCCCAGGTACTCACTAGAACACCACACGTTTCTTTCGTGATGTCAAAACTTCCAAGAACTCCTGGACATGGAGAATTTCACAAGAGATAGGGGAGAGATTGAGCATATGACCTGAATTGCAGCTTGTGAATCAGAGAACAGAGCCACTCTGTCAAAAACATCAGGATGAGCTACTGATCGTTTTAAGACAATTTGGACTACATCAACCTCTCCGTCACTTGCTATTCTGTAGACACATGCAGAAGCATAAAAATTGAACAGCTTTGATTGTACACCTGCACCAGCTGACAATTAGGTATAAGAGTAGGAACGATCGGTAAAGATATGTAGCCACTCTGATTCAGGGTACCTCAAACCAATGGTTTCCAAAGCACATTGTCTCAAGACATCTGAGAGAGTATCACTTTTGAACAGCTTGTCTTGGAGATCTGACCGTCAGAGTGTCAACCATTTCTTCGACTTACTATGATTATGCAACATGAATGTTATTGGAAATTCTGGTACTACCAAAAGCAATGCTGATTGCTGGAGTTGCGCCACATCATCTGTCATATACATCCTGGTTATGTGGACAGAAATATGATGGCCTAAATGTGTCTGAAACTAAAAGAAAAACTTGCCATTAGCTTGCATTCGATATCTTCGTAGAAGCCTGGTATGATAATATGCTCAACCAATGGGAACATGATATGCACATTTCTAGTTCGGATGGGCAGTAATATGAGCGGTAATAGATCTATTTCTTATATATTTATGAAAATAGTTTGTGTCATACCTGTAAGTCATTTCTTATAGAAGATATTCGATTATGTTGAAGATAATCCTTCGAAATATCATCCGTCTATAAGATAATGCTATCTTACATTTTATACGTCATATTTTGATCATTTTTAGAACATTCAGAAATTTTCTTCGAGCGTAACCCTGATTTGCATTCTAACCAGATTAATCATTAATTGGAAATAATTAGCAATGTGTTGCAAAGAGACTGTTCCATCACATGTCTCTAACTATTAAGGGTGATGAACTGTATGATAGGCTTTACACTGAAAGTAATGAGTTGACAGTATCCTTCATCCAATATCAGTTCGACTCCTAGCCTAACTAGATGAGTGTCAGTTTATTGGCCAGAGGTAGCAACTGCTGCTTACTTCACATCCTCGTATACCCTCAACTTAATATAAAACATTTGTTTTCATGCTTTATTATTTTACAAACAAGAAATATTTTTTTTTATTTAATTTCGTTCACGATGAACAAGTTCTGCAATATATATAATATGCCAGCAATATATATCTATATCTATATCTATCTATCTATCTATCTATATATATATATATATATATATATATATATATATATATATATATATGTATATGTGTATATAAAAATCTGTGTGTGTGTGTAAATAAGAAAGAGAAATATTGATTCAAATTTTACTTGTAATGTTATATTTTAATAATATTATAGGTTATTTAATTCCAATATTGCATGTGTATATTTTAAAATTCAAAACTATTAAATTTGATTAAATTTTCACACAAGAAATCTTTTCAAATAATGAGTCTCTGAAACCTTAAATAATGAGATCTCTTTTTTCTTGAAAATCGACAATAAATTAAGAAGTTAAGTCTGCTTTCTTTATGTTATATAATTTGGAAAATTGTAACTTCGAAATATTTGTAATGAACAGAATGAGCTCATTAGCTTACAAGGTCACTCTTGATTTTAAAGTAGAGTTCTCAATGATTTCTCAACAACTGAAATAAGACCTTTCTTTGATGAAAAAATGAACAGTTTAATTCGCTTTTCCTGACTTTTATTAATTCTAAATTAGATAGAGTTAATTAAACATTCGAGACGTTTGCGCTATCTTAAACTGAATGCTACAAAACACAGAGAAAAGTGAAATCAATTTTATTTTACTGACATTCAGAGTTAAAAATTTAAAATTAAATTAGTGATTCGGATTTTATTGTATCACATAAATTTTGTAGTGATAAACATTATTACATCATTCATTTTATTTATTAAGTTTAAAATATTAAGCATGAATGTTTCCTTAATATAATAATGCTTAAATTCATTTTAGAAAATACTTTATTTGCACTTCGATAGTTAAAAATTAAATGAGAAATATTTCTAAAATTTTGAATTTATAAGCGGAAATTTGATTTAAGTATTTATTAGAACACTCTTTAATCACATAACATAAATTTTAAATCTGAAAAATGTCAAGATAGCTTGAATTTTACTTTTATTAATTTATTCTAAGTAATCAGTAAGTAATTAAAATTTAAGTAATTAATAGTTTGTTAAATATTTAGTAATTGATTAATTAGTAATTAACTAAAGATTAAATTGGTAATTAATTAAAAACTTTAAAAAACTGCTGCTTTTATCATTTCTTTTATTAGAATATTTCAATGATTTCTAATATATTGAAAGTTAGAGAGAATTATAGACAGCTTATTAGCACTTTATAAGTTTTAAATCAATCTCACAAATAATGGTAATATATTGATATACAAGTATATGTTTAACAATAGAACACATAAGAACTAGAGAATTCACAACTTAAATAGTTTTCCCAAATGCATTAGTGTTCTGGAGAGAACAAGGGACTTTTAAAAGTTTTCAGAAATTAATAAAAACAGCACAGTTTATTAAATTTAAGAATAAAATTTGGTTTATTTGTGCCACGGAGCCCTTCGATTTATCAAGAAGGTTAAAATAATCTTTCTTTGTTATTTTGAGTTAACTATGTCATTTCTAATTCCAATTTTATTTATACACACTTAAAAGTTATCTTATTGAATTGAAAAAATACAAGGAAAACTGTGACTGCTGTCTGAGAAATCAAATACAATTTTAAACTCTGTCACCAAATATTTTATTCTCCGAACGATGTCACCTAATACTTTTTTCACATGATAATTTAATTTTATTAAACAGGTAAAATCAACGAATTTTTTTAAATAATTTAATAAATGGAAATAAAATTTATTTGACCTATATTAAATACAATGCATTTGTTTGATATGTATGCACTTTCTTACATCAGTTTGTAAAAAATATATTAATTTAACAATTTGGGATTATCACATTAATTATGATAACTGTGATAGAGTTTAATTTTATTATACAACAAATACCTAGCTGTTCTGCATTCGAGTACCGTAACTTAGTAACACTTTCAGAACTCACAATGAAGTTATATTATTCATATCTTGTGCAAGTCATTGTTCTATCTTGCCTTACAATGACAGACAATCTTCATGAATTTTCCTTATTAGTAGCTTTCAGTACACAAAACATGAAGCTTGTCCATTTTTCAGTTTATATTGTAAATCATTCTTTATTGCATTTTTTCCTGTATTATTAATAGTTCCTGTTGCCAACGCAGCAAATAAAAAGCCTGAATCTATTTGTTTTAAGCAAATTGTACTTACCAGTTTTAGTGGTATGTGGTGAATTGAAAACACCTGGAACTTAATAATTGATAACGTGCTGTTTGATTACCAATTCTGTCGTAGATATACTGCTAAACTTATAATTTAATACGCTATTTCAATTATCCACTGTGTTTTTAAAGGTTCATTATAATTCTTCTTAATTTAGTATCCTATATATTTGACACTATATTCACGGAATAAGACACAGAAGTTGGGTAGAATGTAATGAAAATTGAAAATCCAGTGATGTGTGTATCATCCTAATGTGCTTCATGTATATAACCAGTTAATATATTTTAAAGGAAATAGAATGTTTTCTCTTATAAAATAAAATAACACTAAAACACACAACTGGAATATTTTTTTAAAAATAAAGTGTAATTTATGACCATCATATTTTATCTTTAGCACTATCATAATATGTCTAATTACAGATCTAATTACTTTAAAAGGAAAATTGCAAAGCTAGTTTCATATGTTTGTATTATGCATAAATATATACGTATGTACATTACTTAATAATTGCAGTTTTTAAACCAAAGAATAATACTCTTGTCCTGCTACATTTGATTATAATAAAAACAGTTTCAGAATGGTTTTTTAAAATGAATTTTATTTTTATCCCATAAAACATTTCATATACTTCTTCTTAATGGGCTTGCACGGTATTGGGCACTTCTTTTCGGTAGCATTTTGTGCCATATCCTCAAGCCCATGAACTCTTAGTTCTAACAAATTGGGTCGCCTCTTTTATTTATAAAGTCAGACAAACCCTTTATGGAGCTAAGATGTAACTCTTTAGTATTGGTGATTCCTAAATTATTAAAACGAATGGAGGCTAGACCATCACACTCAAAAATGATGTGATGTGCTGACTCATCATCCGTAAGACATTTCCTACAATTAGGAAACATTTTATATAATATAAAAGAGGATAATTGAAATTTTGAATGGAGTTTTTCTAATGAGTTAAGATATATATATGCCCGTAAATATGTTTTATGGATGTTAAAACTTGTTTTATGGATATATAAACAATTTTACCATGTGTATGACATTAGTTCGAATGATGAATTTTCTACTAAATTTAATAAATTTTTCGCCTACTTTTTCTAATTATTAATTTTGTGTGAGGCCAATAGATACCTGAATGTAGTATTAAAAATTCATTAAATATATCAAATTACTAATTAAGAATAGGAAGACGAATACGCACATCTCTTCTATGCATCTTTAATATAAAATAAATGTTATAATTTCCGGGATTTTAACGTGATAATTTATTTGCACTTTTCAAAATAATCAAGTTATTAAAATATTTTGTTCCAAACTATAATTTCCCCTTTATACTTTTCTATTGAATACTTCATAAAAACATTCTTTACAATTAAAATAGATAAATGTAAGAAATTTCAGCACATTACGATTGAGAATATTAGTTATAAGTTTCATCCTATTAACACGGTTTTCTATATGTATTTTTATTAAATATATTTTTATTTAAACAAAATAACACTTTACTAAATTAATAGCTAGAATTTACAATTGTATTGATTTGGTTATCTTCATTTGATAACTCAAAATTTCTAAAATTTGTAATTAATATAAAGCTATGTATTTCTCTGATATTTCTTGCAATTTTTCGAAATGTATGAAATATTGTTACATGAAAACTTAGATATTTGCATGTTAGGAATTATTTTGTGTTAACATAGAAAAAGTACTAATACACTTTTTTTTTCTATTCTGATATTTTGTTAACAAATCGGATGTAAAATGGCCGTAAAAATTACACTTGTTTGCGATATGTATTTTTATTATACTTTAAACAGTTGATTTCTTGTTAACTATGCTTTGATTTATTCTCTTGTAAAATTTTAAAAGAGTACTATTGCAAGTATTATATATATGATGCTGTTTCTATTATTTTTAAAAGTATTGTTTTACAACAAGTTAAAGTTGTTGAATTGTTATTTTAATAGTTTTATACTTTTATTAAAATATAAATTCTTCAAGTATTTCATTTTTATTAAAATATCACTTATATAATTTTATAAAATGCAAAGTATTTTAGCAATGCATTTAACTTCAACTTCGAGCTATACAACCCAATATTATTCAGTATTAATGTTTCAATTCAAGCTTATAATTCAAATAGCGATAAATAATTATATTCATTAATATCCTTCAAGTATGTATTGAAATTAATTTAAGTCTTAATCAAAAATTAAATTATTTTATTTGAATATTTAACTCGTATTGTAAACGGCTAATGTAAAATCTTGAAAATAAAATAAAGTTAAATTTGTAAAAAAACACTCTTAGAATTGGTAAATTTCTTAAGAGCAGACAATGATATATTATCAAGAAAATTTCTATTCATTTATGAAGAAATTATCTCAAGGTAGTTGATTTTGAACAAGGAAGAATTAAAAGAAATAAAAAAAGTGTTTTTTTATCAAATTAAAAACAATTATGCTTGATTAAATATGAATAAGCTATAAAAATAATGAACTTAATGAAATGAAAAATGTGGGGTAAACAACAGCACTTGAAATCAATAAAAAAAGAAAAGAAAACAATATGATAGACTTAAATATATAATGCATTAATTACGCATTTTTAATTCAACTTTTGGTTTCTTATTATTATAAAAATTGACTAATTTTTATTAAAATATAAGCGCAGAAAGTATTAATAATGGATCGTTAATTAATTAGTTTTTCAATTGAGTTTTTCGAAAAAGAATATTTAAATTTTCGTTCGTTTAGATTTTCATAAATATTTATTATTTAAATACACCTCGTGTATTGAAAATTGTCACTATATTTTATAATACATATTTAATTCCCATTTTGGAATTCGGTCAGAAATCGATAGTGAAATGCATATAAACTCTTTTCAAGTCTTAGATCACCAGATAAGTGATTTATGTTACTTTTCTCAATGAATGGTTAAATCTCATCATATTCTCAATTAATATCATGCAAATAATTATCAGATCAGTAACAGATAAGCTATAATTTCAGTTTATTTTATTGGAAATACCAGGCTTGCCCTCGATTGCCCATAAAAGTTCAAATACCAAAAAATCGATATTTTCTAAATCTCTATTTTTGGCAGTGTCTTTTTTATAATGAATTCACTGATTTCTCATCGTAAAACAATGATTTTGAACATTAAATTTCTTCTCATAGCAAGGTAGTTAAGGTGATTTCTATAAACGTTATCTCGCTTAAAGTTTCCTTTGCCTCTTTTATTTATACAATTGGATCTTCTGAATATGATTATGGTATGAAATTTATGGCGGCATAATAGAAAAGGTCAGATTATATTTGAATAATTTACTATCTTCTAATGGTTCCATACGAAAATCTTATGATATTATACCTTCTCTAAATAGTTTAAGTTTTCTCAAATTAACAAGTTCATTTCAAAGTAACAAGAATTATTAATCAATTTTTGGAAAAAATTTATATATCTATTACTTTTATATATTATCATTAAGTAAAATTATAGAATTATTTTTATAGACTTATTTAGCTTAAGATTTATTCCTGCTCATTAGGAATATTTTTTTTGAAAAAATAGAAATATTATTTGAAAATTTTAAATATTATTTTTTTAACGGTAAGCACTAAATGGCTTGAAGTCATGTTCTTGAAATCATAAAATTAGGGAAGAATTATGTTAATCATTAATAGTGTTCTTATACCATTTATGTTAAAAGAATAAATAAAGAAAAACATAATATCAAAAAGTATTATATCTGGTAGACTAGACTTACTTTTTAAATTCAGGCGAGAAATACTGAAAATATATTTCTTCTTATGAATTAACTTGTATTTACTCAATGAATTATTTATGTTCTCATATCAAAAAAAAAAAAAAAAAAAAACTCATATTATGTTATAATCAGGTATCAAATTGAATTAAAAAAATAGATATATTTCTATTTTCCTCAAAATATTTACAATGTGGTTTTAGTTTCCTGAATATTGATATTGTTGGTAATTTTTCCATTATTTTCTACTCAATATTTTCTAAGTTTTTCTTATATTTGCAAACAAATGTAAAGTACATTAAAAATGCAAGTATCTTCAGTTTGAGAGAAACATTACATTGCCCCAAAAAATTTATATTTTTTACTAGTAAAGGCTGCAGTTTATTTCAGATATTCAATATTCTAAATGTGAATTCTAAAGCACTCTAATATAGTAGTAAACTGAACTGATAGTTTGATTAAGCTTGATGAAGGCATGTCTAATATTAATATTTACACGAATTAAATTTTTCTTTTTAATTTTTTGTTGCATGGCAACAATAAATACAAAACTACATAAGTGTAAAGAAAACAAATATTTAGCATTTTAGTAGATGATTTTAGTCTTATTTACTGATTCCCTTTTATATCAAATTGGTTACTTCATACATTACTTAACATTGAAATATTCAATTGCTTTGATTTCTATCTTCAATACAATTGTAAAAATGTATATTCATCCGGAATTTATATCAAATGGTATGTTTCAGCCGAATTAAACCTTACTAATATCCTTTAAAAAAGTAACAGTAAGTAAAAACAGTAATAATAATAATAAACAAAAATAGTAGTAGTAATACTATCTTGTCCTTAAAAATAGAGTGATAAATCGAATTTAATAATTCTTATTCAATAATGTTTCTTTTTCTACACTACAGCTAAATAATGTTTCTCATAATTATAGGATTTTTCTAATAATAAAATGAATTTTGATGTTTGAATACTTTTAAAGATACTAAAATTAATGGTGGAGTATATATATAATAGAGTATTTTGTATATTAAACTTTTCTATACTTTTAAATGAATTATTTTGATATAAAATTACAGAAATGATAAACAAATGCTCTAAAGCACGCACAGATTTTTAACTGAAATTAGAAACATGAAATAAGGTTTTATTTTTAGTTTTGTGCTTAAAGATTTTGTGTAGGCTTTAAATTAGAATATAAATTAAAATTATCTCCGAATGAAAAACATTCAATGCAAGCAGAGTGATGTGAATCTAACTCATGCAATGTAACTTCTTCTTTGTCTGTGTATCTGCGAATCCTTCTAATGAATCTTTACATTAACATGGCATCTAATCAGAGCTCATTAAGACAGTTTGTTACTCATCAGCTAGTGGCGCTTTTCCAGCGCAATAATTAACTTTTAATGAGTAGAATTCTAAATTCATTAAAATATCAAAGTTTAAGTGTATCTTGAACTCAACAAAAGATAATCCTATAGTTTTTCAAAGAAGAAATTACGTAAAAATATCAGTTTAAAAGTAAAATATCAAACTAGAAATTTATTGTTATACTCTTCAATGTATTTCTGGTATTTTCTTTAATAATTATATAAATGGATGTTTTTATATTTTAGACGCATGCTTTATATGTTAACTTCGCAAAGTATTATCAATAAATTTGAATTAAATAAAGTTTATTCTATATCAATTATTCTCATTAAAGACAATGATATTACCTTACAACTTACTAATTTTTAGCAACGTTACGTTTATTTATGTTTTATATGTTAATTTAATTATTGGAAGAAAAATAAATGTTTCTTTCTTATTAGAAAGAAACACATTTATTTTTTCAGCAATTTTAATGTTGTTGTTGTGTGCCAGCTAGGCTGGCAATATGTGGTGCGCTGCTCCACATTTCCAACTGAACCATATTTGGTAAGATTCCGATTTCTTCAGTACATACATGCCATAGGGAACCCGTTTGTAGGGTAGGCAACCATTCACACCTCATTCATAGAAGGAAGGGACAAAGACAGGATAGATAGAGAGAGAAAGTACATCCATGCCCGCGAACCGGGATTCGAACCCAGGACCTCCTTATCCGCAGTCAGGCACACTGACCACTAGACAAGATGGACGGAGAGCAATTTTAATATATATTTAATAATCCCACACAATAACCTTTAAACATAGTTATCACTATTTTTTGTGCAATACAGTGCAGTTTAAAATTATTTGAAAATATTTAATAATTAATAAAAACAGTTTATTTGTAAGAAAAATTGTATAAATCTTAATTTTAGATTAAATTTATATTTCAACAAAAAAGTTCAATATATTGAATCATTATTTTCTAATTCTTTTATTACCAACAATCAGTATGATGCATAAATTAGGGATTTGCCATCATTTTTAGATGAGTTTATTATATAAAAGCTGATTTAGTCTGAAAAAATACGTATAATAAGTCATAATTTATCCGAAGAAATAATGGAAAGCAATCTTTCATTTTGAGGATCTCCTCAGGGATGTTAACAGGCAACTCACGTTCGTGATGGATCATTTTGTGTATCTGGTAGAAAAAGTCATAACTTGGATCATTTACGGCACGCGAATCCGTCATATTGCAGAGCCCTGAAGACACGTTTCGTGCCCTGCATTGTGACATTTTAGAAGTTAATAATGGAAAATCTGAGAGAGAAAAGATCTTTCTTGAGAAAGCAACAATGCAAATTATTGCGCATAAAAAAAACTACTTGAATTCAATTGTGGCACGAAAGAAGATAATTTCTAATTAAGAAGGATAATTAGGTGCATTATGCAAATAATATAAATACGTCGGTGTTAAATTATTTAAATGCCTTACTGATTATATCAAGAAAATATAGATTTCAACTAAAGATTTCAAAACAAAACTCCTTAAAAATATACGAAATAGTAAAGGTCATTTTTCCTGTTAGATATTTCTCTAATAAGAGATATTTAAGATCACTGTGATTAAGTCATTTCATTTATTTTTGTAGTGAAAAAATACAGACCAGTTCAGGATTGGAAAATAAGTGAATTAATTGGTGTCTCTATTTCTTAGAAAAAATAATTTATGTTTAAAAATTATAAAAAAATTAAGAATTGTTTATTTAATTACTATTTGTAACAGTATCTTTAATATTTAATCTAATTTCGAAGTATATGAGCAACTATAATAAGCTTAGGATTAAATATTTAAGAAAGCATTTATGTTAAGATTTTGGTTATTAAAAAATAACAACTTTGAATTAAGAAATAATATTTTTTAAGAATATTCAGATTTATATTGCAGGAATAAAGATTTTAAATATTTCGTAAAATTTTTGTTCATTTTATTTGATGAATAAGAAGTCTTAAAATATAAAAGAAAAATAAAACTAAATAAAAAATAATATCTTAAAGTGAATAATGCAAGTTTCTATACAAAAATGAAAAATGTCATTTTATATGAAACACATGAAGTTTTCAATTTAAAATTCACTATATTGTGATTATAAGAATTAACTAATATTCTAAAAATGTATATCCGGGACATTTTAAGTAGACATAAAAATATCAAAGTATATTTTAAGAAATTAAATGAATTCTACTAATCAGATTATTTTTGCGTCTTATTATTAGGTTTTATAATGTGCATCCATACCTTACCGGTGCTTTAATGCTACGAACTTATATATATATATATATATATATATATATATATATATATATATATATATATATATATAAATATATATATATATATATATATATATATATATATATATATATATATATATATATATATATATATATATATATATATATATATATATATATATATATAATCTGCAATACATTTCAATGACAATATGCACAAGCATGTTGAAACTGTAGTATATTCTATATTCAATCGTGCAAGCAGTCTAAATATTATCATTAGATTTTAAGATTTTAACTTAATAGTATATATTTGGTACAGCAAATAGTACAATTTTTCATTAGTTTCTTCAATAGTTAATGTATTACTAATCATGTTAGCATTCATGAATGAAAAATTAATAATGAAAAAAATTAAAATGTCCTATGTGTGTAAAAACTTTGTATGAGTAATTGTTATATCAAAATTTCAATTCAATTGAAAATAAATCAGATAATTAAAGTTTATCAGATTTATTTTCAAGTGTGAATTGAAATTTGATAAAAAAATTATTCATATTATGTTTTGAATTTATTTTTGCCTTATTTTTCAAATTTATTCAACAAAATAAATTTAATAAATAAAGCAGTCATTATTAAAATAGTTTAAATAATCTAATTCATTCAATAACGGCAAAGATATAATTGATTGTCATTGATTTTCCAGGTTTTTTAGTGCGTATTTTAAGCAATTTATATAATAATACATTTAATAGTTACTTAAAAATGTTTAAGTGTTACTTAACATTTTAAGTGTTACTTAAAATTTTTAAGTAACTATTAAATGTAGTACTATAAGTATTACTTAAAGTAATTAATTATTAAATTGCTTATGTTATACACATTTATAATGGAAAAATAAGAATTGTTTACGCTTTAAAATACTGAGTATTTGGAATATAATATATAAATATAAATTTTCTAGGATAATATTGCGATGGGTTTTATCCCATCGGATATGTTACGCAATGATGTAAAAATTTCGATAGAAAAAAATAATGGAAAGAATGGGAGGAAAACCTAAGAATCGATAACACAATAGTCCTCTGAAAGAGACAAAAAAAGTTTCCAACACTCCTTAAAATCCCAAAGGCCTCAATATCCACTGACGCATTTTCTCTTTCTAGAAAAAATAAGCATCACGAAGCTTTGAAGCACAAACAAAGAAAATGGGTATTTACTCTTTTTCAGTGGACGTGATGATCATATCTTCATCCTTCGCTTCCCGCCTGTCACCCCTCCTCGATACAAACCCAATGGAACGTTCCACTCCATCCCAACTCCGCTTAGAACAGTGTGTAAATGTGGAAAAAGTAAATTTTTTCTTTGTGAACTTTTCAAAATTCTGATTTGTAAACAAAACTCCAATTTTTGTCAACGATTCCTTGTGTTTCTACCTAGAGTGATAATCCCCGGATAATTCTTTGATTCGGGGTGTGGTATTGAAAATTTCTGTGACTTTGTGAGGAGATTCTCCAATGTCAAATTCGGATTCGAAGCGGCGGCGGCATGGTGGAGGCGTGGATTCCCCAACGTGGTACAACAAAGGCACGTGATCAGTAGTGTGTGTGCGAAGATTCAGCTAGTGGAAATGCAAACTCTCGTGTGAATTGGCGAGATTTGATTGCACTTTTGTCGTTTTTTTTTTCCTCGAAACTTTTTCGACATCTACAATTCAGTGTTTTTTACATCTACAAGTTTCGCTCAGATTTCTTATCAATAATAAAATCATCGAATCAATTTGGACATAACATTGAAAAATCAAAACCTGGGAATTTATTATTTCATTTTATTGCAATTTTTTACAATATAATTGGATATACTTATATGACTTCTCTACAAAGGAAATGTGTAACAGCTATAGAAAATGTTGCTAAACTAAATATCGCTTAATCCTTCCAGTTTAAATGCCTTAATTTGAAAACAAACGCCATTTTTAATGAATTAAATTTTGCACCAACTATTTTTAGAAAAGCAGCAATTTAAATAAATTCTAGTTTATTTACAACAAATTTATTTGTATGTTTTGATTAAAAAATGTCTTCACGTGAAGAAATTTTTAAAAATAAATATGGCTTATAATTTTCGCATTTAAAAACTTAAGGCTATCAGCAGATTCAACTGATTAAAATGACTTTCAGGGTCGATATAGGTAGATAACAGAATCCATAAATTTGCAAAAGGTTAATATAAAACCTCACATAAACGCTATTTTATTAGGAAATTTTGCGGTTGATATGATATTACCATCATAAAGAATACTCTTGTGACTTGACTTTCCAGCTGAAATTAATAAATGCTCAAAGACTATCCTTTTAACAACTATTTTGGAAGGCGATCAACCCTTTTATGTCACTATAAGAGACGTATTTAAGATTTGTGTTCCTTCAGAACTGTTCTCCATTCGTTCCTCGTAAAAATCGTATATGCTATTTCTCTTTGGTCTTTTCAAAGTAATAATTTTGATACTAAAACTAACAAACCATTTCATAATGTTTTATTAGAGCCATAAAAATTTCTCACTTTGAAAAAGTGGCTGAAAACACTTTGTTTATAAGGCAACTGTTGAAGATTCAGATTTGATGTTATATACAGAAAATAATGTTTTAGAGAACAATGTCACATTTTATATAACAGTCTAGGATCTGTGTATTTTCAATATATTTTGCCATTTAAAGACATGTTTTGCATTTAATTTGTTTCAAATAAACAACAAATATATATTTTTTTCAAATAATTCATAAAAGGTTCAGTATAATTTAGAAAAAAAAATTAAAGAAATAAGTTTACTAATTGATAATGAACTTATAAAAAATATATGCTCCAAATTTTCAAAGTTAAATTTCATAGAAGCTCATTGACTTGAATTTCAAAACTTGTTCCGGGATAAAATTTGCATATTAAAATAGTCCTTATTGTGTATTTAAATACAAAATCGCAAATAATCATCTACATAATTTTAAGAAATTTTAGGCATTAACTTATGCACTTACTTGGAACGATGTTGTAAACATTATATTTATGCAAATAAAAATGGATAAAGGTGTGTCGCATATAAGTGCCAGTGGGCGTTCTCCAAGTCGCAGATCACCATTAAGAAGTACACAGTCTTCAGTGATCATTGAACGCTGCCCATCGCCTGATATTTCAAGTATTCGTTGGAAATCAAGGTCAGAAGAAAGGTAAGACAAAATAATTAGCAATTTAAACTAAACTTCATGTTACACATCATTAATGCTCTTAATATACTAAATTACATTCTAAGCATAAAATGTGAAAGTTTTCTAAACTATTATGTGAGCTTAGATTACTTGAAATAAATATGTTTTTATCATAAAAATTAATTTGCAATAGAACAACGTATAAATGTCTCATAAATTTTCTATTTTAAATGTTGTTTCATTATTTCGTAATAATAAAAATCGTTAAAAAATAATACATTAAAACTATATTTTTGTAAGGTGAAACAAATTGTTGATTTTTTTTATCTTAATATTTTTTATATCAATTTTCTGTTTGAATGATATATTATCCCGCAATAATAATGATCATAAGTAAGAATTTTGAGCACAATATTGATAAAAAATATGATAAAATATTTTCCCGTGAATTATGTCTGATCAAATAATTTCATTACTTAATGGTAATTATATTTGCCATTTGAATGAATACAATCTATTTTTTAGTTTCTAACAAATATCATTTTCTTGTTTGGAGAAGACTTTTTATTCATATTTTTTTGTCATATAAAGAAATCACAGAAAATTTCAATTTGGAAATAACATTTCTGAATAGATCTCGGTAATCTTGAACTCACTTTCCTCATAAATCTAAAAATCATACATGATATTATAGATTATGAATATTTATTTTAAATATATAAATATTTTTTTCATAAAATATCCTTATATATCAATATTCCAGATTTTGATACTTCTAGGACCACATTTGTTTTATTAATATCAATTTCATTTGTTTGTTTCTCAACTATATGTTTGGTTCATTTAATTTGAAATGTTTATTTTCATATAATATAAAATATTTATGTGTGTGTTAAAGAATTTTTTAATTTAACATCAATGGTATAAATATTTAATCACTTGTTATTGTTCAAAGTATAAATGTTGGTTTAGTAAGTATCAAACATTTCTATTCATAAAGAAGCTGAATTCAGTAAGATTTTAATTGATATTTTCCTTTTTTATAAATTTAATATACTTAAAAATTTTAAAAATATACAACATCTCAATCTTTAAATTTAAATTCAAATTTTAAGTAATACTATGTAAATTTTAGTTTCTTAAATGATTATTATTCAAAACTATTTTTCTTCATTTAGAGAATTTAAGTAACTTCATTAATTTTATTTTTCAATTTTTTTACAAATCTTATCAATTTGTAAGTCATGATCAAATTGATTTAAATTATCAAAAACAAGTTAGTTTTTGTTATATAGATACATAATCATTAGTTTATTTGTTCTGTATATTCATCTTCATTTGTTTGCATTTTTAAACTAAAGTTATCATTCAAAACTATTTAAATGTTCTCATAAAGAAATTAAAATTAACATTGAATTGAAAATAAATTATTCTTTAATTAATAATTCATTTTGCTAAATCTTTCATCAGTACAAATTTATTCGCAACTGCATTTTAGATATAAACTAATTATATGATATAAATAAAACTTTTTTTTAAAAATAAATATGATATTAACTGCATACATATTAATACCAAAGAGTGGAGCTTGTCCTAAATTTCCATTGATGTAACCTATACAAATATTTATAATATTTTGAAACATTATTATTACATAAAATATTTTTATGAAGTCAAATATTGAATTTCTTAAATATTCCATAAATAAAAAATTTAAATATTTAAACTAACATTCCAAATTTAATGTTATTATGGAATAAGATTGTAATAATTATCTTATTGCTATAAATTTTCTCAATACTGTTAATATTTTAAACATTGAAATGGTATTAGTATTGAATCACTAATTATATTTTGCTTAGTGACCATTAATATTTAATAACTATTTATGGTCATGCAATTAATTATGCTAAATTTTCCAATAGAAAAATTTGAATTTATAGTATTCTAATGATGTTCTATTGAATATAATAAAAAGCCAATTGAGATATAAACTTTAAAAAGTTTATTATTTTTGATTGAAATAATTTCATAGTATATTGTAAGGTATACTATTTCAAATGGTTAATAGTTATTTATTAATATTATTTTAATAACAGATGATATAATATAAATTCATGAAATTTAATTGTAATTTATTTTCCTTTACTGAATTATATTGCATAATATTGTTTTTCGACTTTCGTTGGTTTAGCAATATAGTCATGGTCTACCTAGTGGTAGAATCAATGTTTAACTTAGTTAATAGAGGAAAAAGGAAAAGAAGATATTTTATTTATTTCTTCGTAGAAAAACATCTGTTAGAGTAAATATATAGTACATTTCTGAGATTTTTACCTTGCTTTTGGCAATGTAATCTACGGTTTATGACGTATTAATCATGGAAGAGAATAGGCTGGAAAATTTTTAAAAGCTTTATTTCAAGATTTTATGCACAATGTGTAACTTATGGCAAAATTAATATAGTGTTTGTACACACGTTAATTATCAGAATCTGAAATTTTGGAAAAAACTATGCAGGAAGAAATGTAATCAAAAGAAAATAAATTCCTTTTTTAAAACAATAGATTTAACCTTTTACCTTATAACTAAATTTATTTTAAATATCAATTATCTAATTATAAATTACCTTCATAATTTTATTCATGAAGTAAGCCGTAATAATATCCAAGTATATAAAATATTATATTTTTATTTCATAAATATTAAAATAATTTATGTAATTCATTTTCTTGTATCAGAGAAAATTTTTTATATATATTTTATAATATATATCACAGATACTATTTAAAAGCGTACCAATATTATTTTCACATCATTAAAAATCAACCATAATTTATAATTAAAAATTAAAATCCATTAAAAATTAACAGCTGCAATCAGATCATGCTTCTTGTTCTATTGTAATAAGTCTAATTCTCTGTCAGATGTTGATGAACTAGCTACAATGATTTATTTTTGAATTAATTACTAAATAAGCTATATATCTTAAAATAACATCCTTTTTGTAAAAAAGAGAATAGGCATTTGCATTTTTAAAAATTTTTTTGTTATTTTTAAAAAGCTTTAATAATTTGAGTAACTAAAAATTAAGATAGTTTTACATCGTATGTTGTTTATAATAGGAAATTGTTGAATTTAAATGCATATGATCCATAAGTTTTGGCATATACTTAGGAGCAATGATATTTTATTGACAACTTGTAAGAAAAAATATTAGTGGACTTTTATTATGTTGATTTAAAATTGTAAGTATTATATGTTTGCAAGAATTTGCCATCAGATAGATATCTATTAAAGTAATGTCATTTTAAATTTACAGTATGATATTACTTAATCTTTATGTATCAACCCACTAAAATATATAAATTTAATAATGCAAACTATTGAAAGGTCTCGGTTAAATTTAACATCTCAAGAAAAACTTACTATAAAGAAATAAGGAATCATATTACATAAATCAGTGCCTCGTTTTCGCTTTTGTATTTTTTGCGATTGCCAACAAGAAAACTTATGTGCGCTATAAGTAAATCAACTGCTTAAAACAAGTGCAAAGATTGACTAACAATTAAATTTACATGAGTAATTGTTTCTAAGAAGAGAATTTATGAATAGAGAGAGAGAGAGTCAGCCATAATCACAATTCGTCAGAAATAAATGCCACAGAATTTCGCGGCACCTACAGTAAATGAAATGCATGTTGAAAATAGACAAAACAACCAAGTGTTTTTATTTAACAATTTGAATCAGATCATGCTTGTTCTACTGTAATAAGTCTAATTCTCTGACAGATGTTGAACGAACAGTCTACAAGGGATTTTTTTTCATAAGTAGGTTTCAAAACTAAATTTTCCATTGAAATTAGTATACAATTTTAATCGAGAATTGATATATTTCAATAATATTTTTACAAAAAGATGTCAAAAGTGTTAGTATATGTGGCGTTCATATATATTATGTTTATTAGTTTTAATGAAAACGTGACATTATTTTGATTAAAATCTAAGAACAAAATTATAACTGTGTATCATTTTTCCATTCTTCAAAATGAAAATTCAGAAATACTGTTCCACCGTTTTGAAGAGATTAAATGCATTCAGCAATATTTACCTTATATTAGTATAATTACTCTCAAACCTTTAAATTTCTTCCACTAAATAATAAAAGAAATTTTATTAAAGAAATTCATGATTTCGTTTTCATGTGATAAAAAACAGCTAAGTAGCACATTTAGAACAAACTGTACTATTGAATTTTGTTGACATTACTAATTTTGTTAAAGCTCTTTGTGAAAGTATGCCATATAAAGTTATTTGAGAAATTTTTTTAGCTGTGCTAGTAAAAATTAACAGCAATTATAGCCAATTTTTTCTTAAGTTAATAGCTAATTTTATGATAAAATAATTAAAAACTGAAAGTAAAAAGAACTTAAGAAATAGGAAATAAAATTAAAAGAAATCACCCGTAAGAAATATTTCTTTCGAATGTTAATATTCGTATATAAAAAAAATGCGAAATTCATTGTTTTGACTCTTAGTAGCCAAACGATCTGAATTTGCAATATAATTCTAAGCATTAATTCAGCCAGAATTTAGAATGTTGATATTCATATATAAAAAACGATGTGAAATTCACTGTTTTGATTTTTAGTAGTGAAACGATATGAATTTGGAACATATTAAAGTTAAACGTTATTTCAGCTAGAATTTAGAGCTCTTCCATATCTCTACGTTGTGAAAATTTATTTAAATAACAATATGTTTTGAAATTGTTAAGAAAAAAAGTTAGATCTAACATGTTCAAAATTATTTTAAATTTACATTGGTAAATCACCAACTTTAGAAATCAAAATGGTTGGCAACACTTTGGTATTTTAATAACAATGAACAGATTTTACTACTACCATCTGAGTGCATGTTTGTTTTGGCTTTTAGATTCTGTTTTAGCAGTAGGTTCCGATAATATTAATTATTGAAGGCAAATAGTGGGGTAAATGTTTTAGCAAAACAAACTTGTTTTGATAAAACAGTTATCACTTGCAAAACACTACCACTAAAAAATAACTTGTTTTAGCTTATTAAATGAGATTTATTAAATGTAAAATGTAATATACTTACAATATTTTCTTTTTAAATATAGATTAGACATTCAACTCTTTCAATTTTATGATTTTAGTGTTTATAATTTTCATGAGTATAAAGTTAGTGAAGAAAATAAATTAATTAAATTGGTTTAGGATATTAATTTCAATTTTAGTTTTAAACTATGATTTTAAAATTACTTTTTTGAGGACAACTCATAGCATCTCATTTTAAATTTGAATTTATTATGAGTGTCCAAGAAAGACATGAATGATTTTTTTAAAAATCAGGACTATATTATAGATATATATTAAATAATCACATATATATGAACTTTCTAAACTTTCTTTAATAATTAACTGTCTTTTAAAACTAACTATAAATTTCTTGAAAAGATTAATAAGGGATATTAATTTGTAAAATAAAATGCAATTTTATAATACAAATTTTATAACTTTAAAATTTATAATTACAACATTCGTACATTTTGTTAGTTTTTAAATAATAATTTCTTTCCATTAGAGCTTTTTTTAAATACAAGCTAAAATGTAAAAATTATTTTTGATCGCTTGTTATATGAATAGATATTGAGGTGTCTTTTATTTTATCAGATTTTTATTTTTAGAAGAATATAAGCACTTGCGCAAGCCAAGCTCGCTATGCCGTTGGCTATGCGAATTTAAGTCAATAGGATGAATCTTTCACTTAACCACAGCACCAAAACGGTGAAAGTGCAACTTCCTTTAAACTCCTCCGATAGATGGCACCACTGCAGGGCCCCTTCCCTCAATTTTGACATTGAGCTGAAGGGGGAAAATATATATTAAAAATATCTTAATGTAAGAGGGAATTGTAATATAAATTATTAAATTTGATCTACGAAAATTATACTAATTTTATCAATATTTAAATTTATCTGCAGTTCAAAATTGTAACCTCATTCTTTAAAGTTGAAATCAAAAATCTTTCTTAAAAACATTCTCTTCCCCAAAAACATTGGATTAAAATAAAATTACTTAATGAAACTACATTTAGCTTTAAAATTTTCATTCTCTCAAACCATGTTGTACACAAATTAGTAAATAAGTTAAGATTCAAAAATAATATTAGTACTTTATTTTAAGAGAGCTTAAAATTTTATAATTTAAACTAATATAAAATTATTAGCATATACTTATCTCAATTTCATTAAATAAAATTTCCTGATATTTTTCATGTCTGCATTTCAAACTATGCATAGTTTAGGGGTGTAAAAGATATATAAATCTAATTTTTCACAATAAAACAAATTCTTTAATTATGAAATTAAAAAAATATATTTTATTGATTTGTTATGGTTTTGTATATTTAGTTAAATCTTACGTCTCTAGAGAACACATCTGCCTTGAAACCGTTAATACCATACGTGGAGAGATCAAGATAAAGAAGTCGATTTCTCTTCAATACACAAAAGATTCTCATTGAATTTTTACTTATAGACAGAAATCAGAAGACACCATCATCTTACAAACTTTAGTGAAGTCTATCACTGTAAACAATGGCATGCTTGTCCGGACAAAACATTCACCACACCATATTTTTCTTTGCTCATAAAGTGATTGCATATCGCTATATAGTTGAGATTCTCAGTTAACCATATAGCGATCATGTCTGACAATACAGCTGTCAAATTTTTAAAGATATTCAGGAAGAACAGTATGTAAACAGTATGTTATAGCTAGCGATGGTACCTAATTTCTTTCTCCTAAATATACCATTGGTATGTTGTAAAAAAAAGGCTATTATGTATTGAAAATCAACTCACCGGACTCTCCAACTACTTAGCCGAGCTGGTTAGCCGAATGGTTAGCGCTCTTGCCTTCGGTTCAACAATTCGTGGGTTCGAACCCCACCTTGGACATGGCTGTTTGTAGTGGTTTGGAATTCACTTTAAACCGTATGTAGCGGTCTAATTAGCCCTCGTGTGCAAAAAATGACCGTTGAGCGACAAACAAACCAATCTCTAACTACTAAAATTGATGCTCTTAAATTATTGAGAATTACTGCAACAATTATTAATTATATTCGTAACAAGCAGCATAGAGTGGCTCTATGTAAAGTTTTTTTATTGGGATCTCTTAAATTGATAGATAAAATATGAATTAATACACTGGAATTGTTTTTGTAACTTTGTCTCTTGGTGGTCCTTTTATATCCAAACTAATTTCATTAAGAACTAAGGTTATAAATAGATTCTGAACCGCTATATTTATACTTGTTTTGAATGGGTATTGAAATTATGAGCTTCTAAAAAAAGGTAAGAAATTAAATGCTTGTAAGCTAAGTAATCAAAGAATGAGCTGTGAATAAATGTAAATTCCGATTTAAACGAACTTTGGTTTTTTACATACATTTTCTGTTATCTCATTGATTTTCCTTCATTTGATATGATTTGATCTCCAAGTTCATTTTTTGCACGTCTTCAGATTAGACTGAGATCTATTTTATGAAGTATATTCCAAAATATTATGAATGTACCGAATCGGAGATTGGAATCAAATTCATGAATTTCTGAACTGTACAACACAGCGTCTTAAACTTAATGAATTCTTAATGATATCCCAATGGACAAAGCGTATTGAATTCTTAATGTGATGCCTGATGAGTACATTGAAAGTTATACTACACTTATTAAATGAAGAAAATATGTAACTATTGTAATTAATAAAATTTAAAATCTTTTAACATTATTTAAAAAACAAGGTACTTCCTTATTTTTTGTTTATTGTTCTTTAAATTTTTATTCAATCCAAACCAAAATTGTTCATTATTAAAGTAAAATAATTTCATGGTATATATATTTAACCATGAATTATTCATTATTTCATGGTATATATATTCATGGTATATATCCTATATAATAGACAGTATTATAGCCGAAAATTATTAATTTCAGTATCATTTATTTAAAACTAAATAACAAATTCCACGAACATTTTTAATGTTATATTTTAAAAACTTTTCTTTCTATTTGCTGATTTCATTGTGAATTTAATTTTATTTTTTAGTTAATACATTATGTATCACTTAACGCAAATATATTTATAATATCACTTTTAATATCAATATCAATATATATATTCTATATGTTAACCATTTTAAGAACTAGCATAACTTTTGCTTAGTAAAAATACATAAAATAAGGATACTGGACCTTATTTTATGTGTTGTGAAATGGGAAAAATCTCAAGCACCATGCCGTGAGAGAAGAAAGGAGATTGCAGCATGTATCACTCATTGTTGTGCATTTAGTTTTCCTTAGGATCGAATCAGGCATTTATTATTCAGAAAGAAAAAAATCGTATCATTAATACGCGAAAAAAAATCTCACTATCGTATAAAATGAAAAATATTATTTAAAGTGAAGAATTTTATTTTTAAATTATATAAGTCTTTTATTTAATTAAACATAGTTCCAAAAGTTCAATCAAATTTCAGTGTCTTGAGAAAATATATAAATACAAAAGATTATTTCACGAATTGAAAATATATGAAAAAGTAAACGTTTCTTCTATATTGAGTGCAGTTTACTAATATAAAATATGTCCGAAAACAAAAAAAGGATTAATGGCATATTTTAAAAATTGACACTTTAAATTACGCATATTAATTATTTAACTTAAATTTCTCTCTCATTAACATATTATTTTTTTACATAAATATACAAATAATATTTTACAACCTCATTTTAAGCACAAAATTTGAAGAAATTAGTTATAATATATATGAGAATTGAATTAATTTAGTAATTTTTGGCAATAAATTACCATTATCTAAACTAAAATCTACATTGATACACATAATATTTTATAAAACTAATTTTGGCATTATTCATGACTTTCAATCATTTAAACTATGAATTATTACTATCGAAGCAGAAAAGTTATATGATAGATTGAACACTTTGTAAAACTTATTTTGCTGTCATAACTCATTTATTATACATAATTTATAGCATCTTGTTTTAAAATTTCTATAAATTCCTTATCTCAGCATTTCAAAACTTTTGTGGTAAGTTATTTTAAAATAAATTACAAACTTTGAACCTAATTATTATGCAATGTATGTTAAAAATTATTTAAGTTAGAATAACTGAGTGTCGAAATAAAGCATTTATTACAGTAGAACTTCATTTATCTTAAGTCCGATTATCCGAATCACTTTCCGAATTTCTGAAAAATGAATTAGACTGGAGAAGAGATAAACAATGAAAAGACTCAAGAAAGGAAAGGTAAGAGAGGGAAGAATATTAAAATGACGTGTCACTTGAGGAATTCAGAAACATTCTTTTGAAAGTTCATAGCTGTTCAGAGGTTTTTGCGGAAGATATATAAGAATGGTTGATGAGTCAGACACTGGATTTCAAGTTGCAAATCATGGTAAACTTCTTGAAATTGAAGAAGAGAACTTTAATGTCCAAGTTAAAGCAGACACGGGACCATAAATAAGTAAAACATTTGCCTGTTTTGAAATTGCTTTGATGTTAATTTAGCGCCACCCCGAGTATGATTATATACAAATTCTCACTGTCTAATGGATACGTGACTTGGCTGCATGAAAACTGATGAAAGCAATGGAACTGCGTACTCCGATAACGATGTTTAGCAAGCAATGACTTTCATTTAAAGCACTGTACATACTGTATTAATGTCCACAGTAATTTCAAGTACCTTAACACGTAAAAGTGTTACCTTTTCAATAATTTTTTCCTTTTAAAAATATATAGTTTTTTCTCTTATTTCCAATACACGGTGATTAAATAAAATGAACCCTTTATTTTGGAATAAATCACTTATTCGAATTTTCGATTAGCCGAATGAATCCCAATTAGTACAGATAAGTGGAGCTCTACTTTATTAAATAAATACATTTTTTATCATATCAAAGTATTTACTCTATATTTTATAACATAAATAACAATAAATATTCATAATATTAAAGGCCTAAGTCCTGCAAAAAAATTTAAATTATAAAACCATGAAGTTTTATACTATTTGCTTTGATATTAAATTAAATCCTTCGCATTTAATATTTTATCTGATAATTTTCTATTATTTTAATGTATTAATAATCATGATTTATTTATCTATAATAAAAAATTAATTCTACACCCCTAAGTAATATTAGTATAATAATATTCACATTCCATGGTTCAAAAGTTTACATTTTTTATATGGATAAATATGAAAAAAGGATATATTTCAAACGAATGAATTATTGTGCTAAATTTAAATAGATGAAAATTTATCAAAAATATTACAGGAATAATGTCCAGTTAAATGTTTAATAATCTATAATTATGACATTAAATTTACATTATTAACTCTTAATAAATATCGAGATTATTAATAAACATCGTCTAACATCTTAATCATCTATTATCATTTTTTAATATTGATATGATGAATTTAATAATTTTTATGAATTAATTTTCAGTTTTGTTAAATGTCTTTAAGATATTATGAATTTTCTAGGAAAATAATTTAAAAATTCATATTTGTTGAAATATATTATTCTTTGTAAGGAAATCAGAGGTTTAAAATAAGAATTAATTAATGTGAAAAGACGTTTTTCAAAATACACGAATTAAATTGTAAATAAAATCAATAACCAATATATTTTATTTTATAGTTGGTTTTTATCAAAATATATATTAAAAATAATTTGATCATTTTTATTATCTTCGTAGAAGTCTATTTGTCTATTTTCGAATTCTATTAGTCTATTTTCGCAAAATGTCTATTTTCGAAATGATATAATTTTCAGTTTGAAAAGTTCACAGCTTCTAGGGATTTGTGTAAAGCTCTTAAAAAGGTTTGCTTCATACGACTTTGATAATTAATTAAATTTCTCATTTTCACTTTCACAGTTACAACTGCTTATATTGTCGAAACGCACTTGTGAGAATAATTACCCAACTTCTAGTACAAACTTTATGATTCTAGAAAATGAAGCCTAAGTTTTAATTTCATAGCTCGAGGGAAAACCAGAATATAGATCGTGTGCCAAAGATATGTAACAAATGACGTCATAGAATGAAAAGTTCTTGATGCAAGTTTTAAATTGGCATGATTGGAATTCTGACCAGACTTGTTCATAATGCCTCAAGATGCATATTGAATGTAAGAAACTCATAAAGTTCTTGACTCGGGGGCTATCAGAAAATGAAGGGTTATTTAAAGTCGTATCTCATCTCAAAATCCAAAGTCCAGTTTATAACAGATTACGATCATGAAACTAACTTCTACGAAGTACATAATAATAGCCGTATTATCATGACTAGTCTTTGATAATTGAAAGTTTTAAATTGCTGACAAAGGTCATTCTATATTTAGAACATTCAAGATATTTGCTGGAGTTTTGATCAAAATATATTGAATGATATTCCTAAATTTTCTCGATTGTTTCAAGTACATGCTAACTTCATTTTGATATTTGATTATTTGGAATTTTTGTGTTCAAATTATTAGAAAATTAAATAATAATGATAATCATGATATAAAGAATTCTCCAGATATGATTTATTAAGGTTATAATTTCCTTTTATTTCTTCACTTTTAATTTATTATTTTCATAAATTATGTTATTTTCATCATGCAGAAATTAATCATAGATTTTTTTAAAAGTTAATATTTTTGTTTTAGTTATTTTGTGATTTTTTGCACAAAATATAACTAAAACAAACATATTAAATTTTAAATTAGTTATTTTGTGATATCTCAGTGATTATTTGCACAAATTGTGAAATAAGTTCTGCTGATTTTTAAAATAAATCTTAATTTGCTGATAACATTGTTAGTATATTGTTATATTTTCTTAATTGTGTTAAAATATTTGATAGTAAGAAAAGATCAAAATGGAATTAATCCCAGTTTTCCCTTTGTAAACTGTTCATCGTTCCATTTTGTTCATCGACACTTTCACTGTGAGAGAACTGAGCAAGTGAAACAGACAAAGGTCTTCTTAGGGAGAGCAATTGTGCACGTTAAGCGCACAATCAGATCTTAAGGTAAATTAAGAGATCAATTTGAAAATATAATTAGGGGTTTGGGAATTTCGAATTTGTAAATTGAACATAGTCATTTGATGTGTCTTAAAAGAGTTCAAGGCCATTCAAAAAGTTAAGTACCAACAATGATGATGATAATGCTTTCACGTTGATTAACGGTTTTGTGTAGACCGCAATGTATTTTTTCTTATCAAACTCAATTTTTCAATGTATCTTAAGTTTTTAAATTTATAAATATGATTTAGTTATTTCAAATTTAACTTTCTGTGAATTTTAGTTTACATAATGTGGAATACAATAATGTCAAATAAAAATAAATCCCTTAAAATGAAGAGAATAAAATAAAAAATATTATATAAATGCTATTGATATTGAATTATATGTAAAATATTTTAAGTAATATAAATTATGCAAATTTTTTAAATATTAAAAAATTAACTTACATATAAATGAAAAAATTTTATAAATAGAAAAGAACAATTATCAATGAAAATTAAAAATATTATTTATCTATCTATCTATTTATATATGTAGTTATGTACAACAGAATATAAAAAAGTAAATTGCAAAACCATATTAAAATACAGCTTTATAAAATATTGCACTAAAGAAAGAATTTTTAGATGAATTTCTTATAGATACATGTGTGTGTGTGTGAGTGGAAATTATAAAAAAAATAATTATCATGTATGGTATTGAAATAGTTTCAAGTATTCTCTCTATAAATCGATTTTAAAACATATCCCATAGTATCTATCATTTGTTGAAAACTAAAGAAGGACATTGACTAAAATATTATCTTTTGAAATAGAAGAAACTCAAACAAGATCGCTTCTTAAATTTCACTAGCATGCAAATACTTTCTCTGAATGCAAAATTCATTCTTTTATGCCAAATATATTTTTCAGTGGGATTTATTTTGATATTTTCCAACTCCGCAATTCTGAGAAGCACTTATCTTGATAGACTTATTTTCTCAAATTTAAATCATCTCCAAAGAGACATGTGACTTTTATTTCAAAATCGATGGTTCTATGTGTTCTGAATATCTTTCACCGTATTTTCTTGAATTCTGAAGAAGTTTTTGTGAAGAGGAAAACGTTTCATATAACAGTGAATTTTTATTCTACATCAATATAAATTAGGAGGTGGAATTTTTTCATTTCTAAAATTGCTTTACTTGTGGTCATGTATTCATATATATATATATATATATATATATATATATATATATATATATATATATATATATATATATATATATATATATATATATATATATATATATATATGTATGAATATATATATATATATATATATATATATATATATATATATATATATATATATATATATAAGCTTGGTAATACACAATTTATTAAGTTTTGGTTAATTAGACATAGAGTGGTTATTACTTTCGTTCCAGTTACACTACATTATCACAATTCTCATTGGTTCAAAATATTCGTGACAGCAGATAACGTTTCATCAACATTATGTCGTTTTGATATGACGTCGTAAATCCGACTTGTCGATGAATTTGCTGCTTCGTAGGTATGATAAATCGCATTCTTCGAGCAGCAGCAAGCAAGTAAAGTCGCCGAATATCTTTCTATCGTCGGCAATAAGAAAAAACCCATTCATGATTTTTACCAGTAATAACGAAGTATATTTTAATTTTTCCCGTTTATATAAAAGTTTTCAAAAAATAAAAATTATCTTCTGTTCTAAATAAATAGTTTTTAAAATTTGATTTGAAAAAGTTTACATATTTTTAAAATGACTCTCCACTAATAAAATACTACTATTTTTTAACAAGTACAGATTCTTGAATTGAAGCATTATTATAAAATCCACTTTATGAACTACCATAAGAAAATGAATTTATGCTTCGTTTAATACGTTTCGTTAAATAAAGTTTTTAATTAAACGACGATGTGAAAAATTTACAAATAAATTTTTATGATGTATGTATTGTATTTTATTAAATTTAATCTACTACATCTTGTGTGTCCTACAAATCATTTCATTTTTAAACTAATATATTTGTATCTTTAAAGATGTGAATCTGTTGACTTGTTGCATGTTACTTCAAAACTTTAGTTTTCTTTAAAGAACTTATGAAGAATATTTTTCGTAAGTTAATCTGTAATAACTCATGCAGTAAAGATTCTGAACTATTACTTTATTATAGCAATAATTTTTCATTTTTCAAGTAATAATTTTTTTCATTTTTCTTGAAATACTGAGCTCTTGAAAACATGGAAATTAATTTTCATTAGACAAACTCCAAAGGTTATGATTCTGAATTTATTATTATAAATTATTATTATTTTTATAAAATACCTCTAAGCTGTAAATCTACGGAGAAAAATATTTTTTCTGTCTAGAAGCATGTTGATTTCGTACATGTTATAGTAAATAGTAGTTTCTCTTATTTTCGGAAAATATTATTAAGCTCTTGAACAAATACAGAACAAATTTTCTAACAGTTATATCTCATTAGTTAGTCTAGAAGTGTAATACGTTTCAATATAATTGTGATTAATTTTTCTTAAAATACCATTTCGCTCTGGAACACTAGAGCATAACTTTTCATTAACTAGTTTGTAATTGTAATGAATTTGTATGTATTAAAAGAAAGTACTTCATAATTAGTCTACGAATAATGATTTGTATTAGTTATGAAAAATTTATCGTCCCCCTTTTATTTCCTTAAACTACTAATGAGCATTTCAAAATATTTTAAGAAGTAAATATTATATTTCGAACAATAGTAATATTGAACTATTTAATCCTACCCTATTTATGGTATTAAATAAAATATTAAATTTAGAAATATTTAAGGCCATAAAAAATAAAATTTTATTTACTCCCATTAAGTAATGTTAGAGTTTTTTTATATATTCCCTTTATTTTCTTTCGAATAGCCAGATAAATTTTTTAATTATGAAAGTTTGATATTTAAAAGCAAAATTAATTGCATTATTTTGCTTCCAAATTTTTTTTCTAATTATTTATATATTACTTTTCCTTTATCATCTTCTTTAAGATATTAATTACTCATGCAATTAAAGTAATTATTTATAATATAATTGCGTTTGCTTGAACTAATTTTTTCAGAGATTTCTGTGCAGTGAATATATTTCAGTTGGTGCAATATATGTATAATCAATGTGCGCATCCACTTTAGTGTTTTAAGATGTCAGAAAATAAGGGAATAAATTTATTAAATATGTATTTACAAACAATATCTATAAATATACAAGTTTTTTAAAATAAGGATCATGTGTGCTTTCTTCTATTTTTAATTCATATTCCTTACAACATTACAATACTTGTAGATCAATTTATATCTAAATGGCAAATTTTTGGAAAAGTTTTCAAATTGTAAGAAAAAATTTATATGTATTGTAAATAGAAATAAAAATATTAAGCACTCGTTAAAAGCTATAATTAGAGAAATTTAATATATATGGCTCTCAAGTTTGTTAATTTATTAAAATTATAAAATCAAAATAGTATAATATCAATGTTTAATTGAATTAGCAGTTTTGAGTTTTATATTCAACTGACTATTTCAACAAACTGATTTAAGACTCAAAAAAATTAAAATAAAAAAATGTGGCATTTTCTAGATAATGGAAAACTCAGTAACCTTGATTATATACAAAGCAAACATTAGTATGCAAAGAAATTTGAAAATACTCTGAATTATAATATTTTTTAATGAACCAAAATATAGTAAAATTTTGGATTAATTTCGATTTAATGAAATTCGTAATAAATCGTAATAGAATTCACAAACATTATCAATTATTGAGATGAATATTTCAAATATTTTGAAATTTTAAGAATAATTTTAGAAATAATTTCCCTCAATAAAAGTATAGAAAAACAAATATATATATATATATATATATATATATATATATATATATATATATATATATATATATATATATATATATATATATATATATATATATATATATATATATATATATATATATATATATCATTTTTGAAACGAGGATGCTATATATTTTACTAAATTTCATATATCACCTTAAACTATTCAACACCCTTAAATTATGTGCATGTCATTTAATTTAAAATTTCTAATATTCGCAAAATTAAAAGCGTTTGCATACTTTTTCAAGATCAACTTGAATTATGTTTTCAAACACCAAGTATTTTATCAGGTTTTAAAATAGTCAACTTGTCAATTGAGAGCAAACTATAGCATGTATGCATTTAATGAAATTCAAAATATCTTTTTATAAACGGATACAAGTTTTCATCTCGAAGAGAGAATTTAACTATCCGCCAAGTTTAAATTATGAATTGTATATTTCAAGCCTATTAATTTTATTCAGAATTTGTAGCATTTTGTGGAAATGGAAAAATTCTTAAATTATGCATAGTTAAAGTACTCAAACATTATAATTCTCTCCTGATTATGAATTTCACAGTATCATTTCGCATACTTTTCAGTTTCTACACAACGTCAACAGCTCACTTTGAATATTTTTTTAATATACTGGTGTGCAAAAATTAAAAAACAAGTGTTCTTTTTTGCCATAACTTTAGGAGAAATCCTCTGCGAGACATAATTTTGTACTTAAGAGACGATGAAAACATTAACACAATAGATGAAAGGAAAAATGAATGCAATGCATACAGTATGGAATAAAATAAAAAAGTTTGTATTGCGCTGATGGTATCATTATACATGATTGTCTGTCCAAGAGGAAGAACAGCTTGCAGATGTTCCTGAGTATGGCATACGACTTTCCCTCGATCTGAATCACTTGAAGACCTGAAGCCATTCTTATCTATAACATATTCAGGATTCGACCCCTTTCATGGGATGTCGAGTTTTTGTGGTCCTTGTAACACTCTAAATTTCAAGCTTTCAAAAGAATGGAGTGTTTCGGATGGCAATCGAAAAGGCAATCTTTTCGTAGGAGTCTGGCCACTGTAAATCGCGACACTTATTGCCCCGTTGCCGTACACAACTGCTAAGCAATGTGACATGGTGATTGGTTTCACGTTCTTTTCGCCTGCAAGACGATATATCAGTCAGTTGTTTTTTGGACACTTTCATTGATTCCAAACTTTTCAGTTATACTGATTTCAATACTAGACTTCCACCTTATTGGTAATTTTTTCCATATGTGAAGTTGTCTCAGTTTAATTTCTTCCCTTCATATTTTCCAAAACTCACTTATACTTACTGCACGTCTTTAATTGCGTCACCGCCCTTCTTTTTAGTATAGTCTTGAACCGACAGGACACATTTTGACTGGATTGACGTAGTCTGTGAAGTTTTGCTCCTTAGATCTGTATACAAATAACGTTCCTATTGACTTGCATTTTCATAGCATATTGTATTGGTCTTAAAAACCCGTTTCATGCAATACCATAGCTAACTACTTAAAATTGACGTTGTTTTAGTATGTTGTTAAATATAAAAATAATTTTTCAGTGAAGTAACAGATAAAAATATATAAGTTTTTTTACATTCTTTACTAATTTGCAAAAAATAACAGTTTTTCTAAATTTATATTTTTTATAATAATATTCAATCAATACAAAACTTAGAAAATGAGTTTTTCTTTTATAAGAGGTTTTATATTCTTCACACAAATAAGTAACTTTTTCCGTATAGAACTTTCTAACTTTGGAGGTGTTATAAAATTCTGATTGAGCTGTCCATCAAAAAACGGATTTTTTTGGTGTAATCAAGAGAAAAACCTGCTTTGTTTTTTATTGTTTATTTTATTTTATACTTTCCTGTATAATTTACCTTTTCTCAGAGTGAGATTTGACGCTTTCTTCAGTGCCATATTTGATTGACAAGTGAATAAAGTTGCTCCACATCCACGTGTACAAAATCAACTCCACAATATGGTTATTTCATATTTTTATCGTTGTATGTAAGTTTATTGCTTCTTCCAACATTCTTAAATTTATAGTTAGGGGAATCTCTAAGGAAATCAATCTGATTTTAAGATTTTACATTGCAAACCAAAGGATTTTAATATTTTATACCACTTTCAATTTTTATATGAACTATCGAATTTCATTTTCTAAAACCAAACAATTGTATTTCAATCAAATATGAGTTAATATTGATAGCTTGATTTGCGATATGTTGACATGAATTTTAGGATGGGGTTTTGCTTGAAAATAATAAAATATTTTAAAATTATTTTAAACAAATATTTTAAGATAGTTAAAACTATTTTAATTTTACTAGTTTTTTACTTTTTAATAACCAATTTTTTTGTTCTTTATTAATATAAGAAACATTTTATACTTATTATAGCTTACATTAAATTAAATTATAATGTTAATTTTATTTAACATTGCTCTTTAACTTTTTTCTAAAATTAAAAATATATTACTAAATTGAATCATGGCCAATCCCTGATAATGTAATATCTGATTTCCTTTGCATTAAATGATAGTTAACTATATGAAATTAAAAAAAGTAATGTACGCAAAGTAAAAGAATTAAAAAAAGTAATGTTTGAATGTAAAATTTTAAATCACATGTTCTCATTTATAAAAATAAGAGGAAGATTAAATATACAACCATCAAAATGTACTTAAATCAACACCATTATTTTTATTTTCATTCGTGAAACATAAAAAAAATCTAAAAAAATTAATTCATTTGGTCATAAAAAGTATTTTTCAAAATCACAAAGTAGAGTGTTATAAGAAATGTTTTACAAAAGATGAACAATCGAAGAAACTAATCTACGTGGATAGATTTACTACAACAAGCTTAGAACTCCCAAAATTAGATTTACTTGGAGACAATCTATCTATGTATGTATACATTTTGGATATCACGCAATTCTTTTAAAATTTAGCAAATAACCAATTCTTCATAGTTCAATACTTTTTTGAATTTTTTTTTAGTTCTACATTTTGTGAGAGTTAGAAATAACATTTGCTAAATCTATTATTAATTTTGTTAATAATGACCAAGTGAGTATCATTTTTATTATCTTATTTTAAATTTAATATGTTATATAGTCTACACATGTCGGATTTAAAAAATTGAAGATTTTAAGGAATATGAAAGAAATACAAATAACTATTCTTTTTACATTTTATTTAATCTCACTCTATTTAATCTATATTTTTGATTAAAAGTGTTATTTTATGAACAAAATAATGGATTTGAAGGAAAAATATGGTTAATTTAAATCAAATATTTTATTTTTTATTTACTAAAATGTCAATCAAACATTCAAGTTTTTAATTGATTTCTTATTGATTTGCACCATTTCCTATTTTACATATTCATTTTTGGCTAAAAATATCAAATATTCATGTATTTGGCTTACATATTTAGAAATATTACTCTGTGGAATAGGTTTCAAAAACATGTGACCAATTTTAATTTTAACTAAATAACTGCTTTCTAAAATAATAAATTACTTCAAAAAATACTGCTGAATTATTCATGGAAAATATTTTGCAACTTTTCATTTTGAAATATTCTACTGCTTAGTATATAATAGTACAAACAGAATTGCGTACTGTAGCAAAATCTATTTTCCACTTTTCTTGAGATAACTAATTTATAATGCAAAAAATATTTTTCTTTCAAAATACGCATGCACTAAATCTTTCTTAACAATCTGCACGTGAAATTTTCTTGTGCATCTCTTCCGTAAATGAAGCAGAATACACATTACTTCAACATAACTGTCACTGTTTTCATTTATGTTGCAAATGCGTTTTCTTCGCTGTGAGATTCATGCTAGTGATGAATTAATGTTTTCTTGCAGAATTATTATGCTGAAGGTTCTTTGTAAAGTTTGCATTCTATATTAATAATAGCGCATAAAAAATGGAAATATATTTAATGATATGGATTGTGAAAAATAGAAAAAAATTTAAAAACAAAAAGGAAAGATCATGTGCCAATGATTATTATTAAAATAAAATCAAAAGTATTATATTTAGTTTTTATCAACGAATTAAAATTAATTTACTTAAACTTATTCCATGCAAATAAGTAAATATATAAATACAGCCTCATTTAGATATCACATACATTGGGGTTATGTATAAATATATTTCTATGTGTAGATTGTATCTGTAAGTATTCAATCTAAACCGAATTGAATTTCATTTATGTAGTGCAAACTTTCATGGAAACTAATTTAATATAATCCGTTGTGTTTATTATATCTTAATTATATCTTGAAAACTATTTTAATTTTTTTTAAATAAAATTACAATCTAATTTTTTTAAGTGATCTTTTTAATAAGAGGTTACTCATCCAATTTTCAAAGCATTTTGTAAAATGAATTGAAAGTTTCAATTAATGTGTCAAAATAAGTATTAATGTTTCTTTAATGGAAATGAACAATTTAAAATAATATTCTATTTCTGAATAAAACAATCATATTTGTCAAAAAATGCTTTGTATTTATCTGACTTCCCTTTTCTGTGAGACGCAGATAGAAGCTGCATCCCTAAGTTCTACTGAAATTGCTTAAAACAGCTTCATAATACTCTGGTGTTGTTAAACTATGCATTTTGGGAAATCACACATATATATTATTTGTAAAGAGTAAGATGGTCTATGATTAAAATATTCAAACTTTTTGGAAAGAATGTCACTATTTAAGAATGTCACAAAAAATTTTGCAGGACATTTTCAACAGATTTTTAGCGAGATAATAAATTATTAAGTCTATCAAAATACATTCAACATAATTTCTATTTCGTCCTTTTATTCTTGAAAATAATGAATTAACCAATTAAAGATTTCTTTGTATGTACATATTCCGTTTACCATTATGATCAGTCAAGAGTTTTGCTGAAAAAAATCATTAGTTGTTTGAAATATCAAATCTATTTGAAATTTTTAGCGCTACTTCGTAACATTGTCACATATCAAATAAACATCAAAATCATTTATACGTAAAAATTTTTTACAACATTTCCAAAAAAGTTTGTATTATGTTGTCCTCTCCAGATATTCTCTTGGAAAGTTCATATATCGTCCTAGTATAAAAATATTGATTGAAATAATAAAACATTATTCTCTCTCTCTTTCTTTCTCTTTCTGTCTCTAAAACTGAAAATAGATTAAAGATGATCAGAATCAGCTTTGAAAGGTTATAATCAACCGTACCAAACAGCCAGAGTTTCCTCTCGTTGAAAAATTGATAATAATAGCGAGATATAATATTTGTTATACCAAGACAATTCATACAATATTGTTATAACAAAATCATCAGGTAGAATATTGTTATAACAAAACAACATCAAAATAATCTCATGAGTATGCTGCTTTACTGCCTTAGTCAGGACAAACAGTTAAATGTTTCGAAGCTGTTGCATTTAATAGGATATCAGCTAGGTTTCACAGAATTTGAGAAAGTTTGTGCAGAAAATGTAATTACTTTGTACAATTTTTTTAGTTTTTCAATAAGATTTTGGCTGCATTTTCAAAAACTTACTCTTACCTGTGATTATGTAATAGTTTTTTATTCTTATTGATTATCAAGACCAGAGATTTTGTGGTCTTTCCCATCTACTCAGAAATAATCAAATATAAAATCAAAAGTAACGAAATAAATACTATATTTTATGTACATTAAAATGTAAAGCTATGTACTCCAAAATATATTTTAATGAGTCTGCGTTGTTTGGATAATTTTAAAAATTCGTATTGTACCATGTTTGTACCTATTTATAGACTTTAAAACTATTATTTCTAAAATAATAAAATCCTTTATAATTAATTAATTAAATTCACTATGATGATAGTGGTCAGATTTGTTGGTTTTTTTCAACAATTCAAGTAAGACTCTTATATCCATTTAGGCACAAATAAGTTTCGGAATTTGAAATCCTCCTTGATAACTGTGTCCCATATGAATTAATTTTTGGGATTTCTTACTTCAAAACATACCATGAAGTGATATATTCAATTCTGAAAATCTGCGCAATATACATTTTCAAAATGTAATATAATAAATCTATATAAATTAAATTTAATAGAAAAAGTTAATGCACAGTTTTTATTTGAATTTTTATTTATTTCTTTCAGCAAAATGAGCATTTTGGAAATGAAAATCTTTAAAATTCTTATCCAACAAAACATTGAATCTTCCCGTTTGATTTGATTTATTATAAAATGCATTATTTTGATTATATTGTTTTCACCAAGACTTCAAAATCGATTAAAAAAAATTTATTTAAACACTGGAAATGAGTCAATAAAATTACTGTTTTGCGTGATCTAAAATGCTGTGAGTAGTTTTTTTAATGTTTCTGTTAGCAAGCATTGATTTAACTGCAATTTATTTCTCGCTTTTTGAATAATTAGCCACATGGTACACTCAGGAAAGATACGTATTTGATACAAATGTAATCAATTATTGTATAAAAAGGACATTTTCTCAAGAGTTAAGATTAGAATGTAACCATATTATGGAAGCTACTGTATTAAAGTTTATGTACATTTATCCAAAGATACACCGTCCAGCCTGTATGGTGGTTTTGAACCTCACTGTAATCGAGTGGGCTCGGATTCAAATCCTGAATAAGACTGGTATCTAAAAACTGAAAGAAAAGTCGGACTTTCTACCTGTAATAGTTTCAAAAAAGCAAGTAGCTCACTATCATGTTGCTGTCTGAAGTCGTTGTACTCGTCAATAAATGATCTCTACTTCTGCTTGTTTGGCCTTTTTCATGCACACCAGATGGAGACACTTGACAAAAATAAACCGAACGATATATAAATTAGGTGTGAATATTTGATTCTTAAATACATTCATTTCCTTGATTGCTAATTATGTGAATTAGAAGATAATAAAGTTTTATGTTTGAAATTTTATGACTTAAATTATTAAGTAGTTAAATACCCTTTTATGTTAAGTAATACATGAAATATGGCAAATATATGAAATATATTGCATATATTTGCCATATTTATTTAAGTTTGTTTTAACACCCTCAATTTACGTTTGTTTTTTGACTATATTTAAATCTACATATTGATAATATTTAGCAGTGAGAAGGAACATAAATAAATATACATAAATATTGGTTATCGGGTTGGTGCTCCTCCATCACTTACATAAAATCACTATTTACCGCAGAGATTAGTCTAAATCGATCATTTTAAGTACATAATTAAAAATTAAAAAAACACTATTTTCTTGTATATCAAGATATCTATCATAAAAGAATCTAAATCTAGGGTACACATTAATAGTTAATTCAAACTTTGAAGAAGATGATATTTAGTTATAATGATTATAAATACTGATGATATTAAACCAAGTAATATACTATCATTACAGGTATACATATTTAGTATATGATAATAACATGGAATATTTTAGAATAAATAAATAAGATATTTATCATATTTCTAGCATCACGTGTATTTAATTCCAAGTACCACCGCTGTCCACTTTTATCTTTTGATTAAAAACTTAGATTTGTCGTTTCACTCCAATTAAAAAACAACCTGTAATTTTTAAACATATTGTAATATATCATAAATTCTTGGTCGGATGCTGCTGCATTACTGTATCTTTTAGGAACCGTTTTTAAAGGTATTGTAATATACCATTCTCAATGGTTTATGTTAAGAAATGTTGTTTTATTCATAGTAAACTGCATTCAGTTGTTGCAAGGAAAAGAAATCTGGATCTCTGATTGATATGTACCATCAGAAAATAATGACATACCAATTTCAAACTTTTCAACAGCCGCTTAAATGGAGCCTGAGAAATTCCATTCCCGAATAATGAAGTCTTACCATCAAATACTACTTGTATTACAATTGATATACTGCATCGTGATTAACTGACTAAATGTTACTACATAAAATAATTACAGAAATTACTATTTAACAGAATTTTCAAACATTTGGGATTTACTTGAATAAATTACAATATTATGTATGAATTTATCCCTAAATACATACATATAATAAATATTTATATGTACCTCAAACACTTTATCATGTATCGAATATATATTATTCATACATATATAGTATATATCACTATAGTATATATATATATCTGATAAATTTATAAATATATAATACATACTCACCCATATATATATATATATATATATATATATATATATATATATATATATATATATATATATATATATATATATATATATATATATATATATATATGTATATATATATATATATAAGCATACTTATAACTTCTGACTAATTTTCATAACATTACACATGCAAAAATTATTGAATACAGAATAAAATAAATGCGGAATTTGAGGCTGATGAAACAAATATTGATTGAATGATTATATATATAAATGCGAAAAATGTATTGATTCTCCTAAAGTTGTAATAAAGAATTTAAATATCAAATTATTATTCGATCTTTTTATGAATATAACTAATCAAAAATTAGGATCATATTTTGATTGTGTATAAGATTAATAAATAACCTACATGTAAATATAAAACCTTACATAAATAAGGAGGAAAAGCAACATATCTGTAAATATTTTTCTAAATATTAGAATAACTTGCATCGAATCTAATCAATCTATGTATAAAAATAATCTTTTTATTTTTACACCTCATGTTTTGCACGTATACTATACACATTCCTTTATTTTAATTTATGTACATTCAAAAAATTATATACTTTTCTTTTATCAACTTAAATTGGCATTTTTGATAATTTGTATGATTTTATTAAATACTTTCATCATAAAATAATATTATGCTACCAATTTCACTGATTGTATATCATACTTAAGACTAATAAAATGCTTGTATGTTAACATTAATAGTATTGTTTTTATATAACTCTTTTGTACGGTTCGCATTTAATTATTGTAATCTATAGTATTTAGCAAAACTGTAATTCCAGTTAGTAATAATATTAAGCAAAAATACTTTATAACTTATAAAAACCAATTACATATTTTAAGTATATAAATATAATGCAATTTTCTGAATTAAAACAGTGAAATGTGTAATCAATATTTGTGTCTTGGCGAAGAATTAAAACGTGCCACGTATAAAAAAATTAAAAATCTGTAGAGATTGTGTGAAAAGTATATAAATCTTTTTTTTAAAGTATCTTTTTTAAATCATCTATTCCTTAGAAGAAAATTATTCACAGACGTCAACGGAAAAAAAATAAATAAGAAACAATCTGAGACGTGATTCCTGACATTTCGACTCAAACATGTCTTTTTTCAAATTATGCAAATTTATGTAAATTAAGTTAGATATTTCTCTCATCTTCTAAGATTTAGAGCTCTAGAATACACTTTATTGCATTTGCATCAAAATCAGTTTCCATGCTTTTAATATTGAAAAAGCGAATAAAATAAACAAAAGCAAAAACAAAATGTTCGATAGAATTTTTCATTTCCTTCAATTCGAATTGCTAGTAAAGAATAATACTTATCTTCACCAATCGGTAATATTTTATTTCGTTTTTTTTTAATCTGAGAACTATGAAAATTACATTGCGAAGAAAGAATTGCTATAATATTGCTCTAAAATGAAATAAATTATATTTGTGTATAAAAGAAGAATTTCTTTTTTTTAACATTAAAATTCTCTTAACATTTAAAATTTAAGCAAAAAACTATTTATTAAAAGAAAATATTTAATGATTTTTATAAATTATTTTATCACTAACAGTATAATTAAATATTTTAGCGATAACTATTCAAATAACAATTGATATAATCAGTCGTTCTGTGTTACAGTTGTTATTAAAAAACAATATAACAATATTTCTTATTGGAAGGGGAAGAGGTTTACCAGTAACTTTATGCTTTTTGAAATTAATGGTTCTAATATCGATCCTCGTGGCTTTTTAATTGTAAAAAATAGTCTTCGTGTACTTATTTTCTACATATATGTTATCAATATTTTATTAGAAACATTTAGTAGAATGAAGTAACCAAGAATTCCTTAGCTCCGTAATCTATGTAAAGTTTGCTGTTAAAGTCTCTTTTAAGAGACGACCAACTTGTCTAGTGGTCAGCGTGCCTGACTACGGATAAGGAGGTCCTGAGTTCGAATCCCGTTTCGGGCATGGATGTACTTCTCTCTCCATCTATCCTGTCTTTGTCCTTTTCTTATATGAATGAGGTGTGAATGGTTGCCTACCCTATAAACGGGTACCTATGGCATGTATGTAGAGCAAAGTCTAACTTTCACCTTCATGGTGCTCTCATTAAAACGAAAGACGCTCCCGATCGACTTAATTCGCATAGCATAGCGAGCTTGGCTTGTCCAGGTGTCATTAGTAAACAACAACAACAAACTCTTTTAAGAGGGAAAACATGTCATTTTTAATTATGAAATCTATCCCAGTAACAGTTGATTACCCAAAAATCAGTATGTTTAATATAATGATATTTGTTTAATTTTTGTAGTTTTAATGTTTTTTCTGTTGATTGGATATGTACAGAAGTGGGTCAGACCAAGTCTAAATTTGTCATGTGACCATAATTTAAAATTTGAATATTGTCTGAGTTTAGTAGATTCAATCGACACAAATAGGCATGTGGAAAGAAATTTAATCAAACTATGAACGGAGATTTATTTTAATATAATACTCCAGCATTAATAATATTATTTTAGATTCAATAATCGTGCTTGAAAGTTTAAATTCAGAATGTTATATTTTTAATTTAAAATTAATCAATTTGTTAAAGATTGCCTTTTTAGTTTTTACAAAAATAAAGGGCCGTGGTAGCCTAGTGGTTAGGGTATCGGCCTTCCATCCGGAAGGGGGGGGTTCGATTCCCAATGCTGCTAAAGACCCACAGAGTACATGCGATATACGTGCTCGTTAAATCTGTGGAATCGAAAGTCCTGTGGTCGGTCGTTGAGCAGTTACCATGGGTGTGTAATGGTCTGGAGAAATTTACTCCCCCTTCAGATCAATGCCAAAATTGAGGGAGTAGATCCTCTGGTGCTGCCATCTATCGGAGAAATTGAAAAGCAAAAGTCGTACTTTCACCTTTATGGTGCTCAGATTAAAACGAAAGACGCTCCCAATTGACTTAAATTCGCACAGCCAATGCATAGCGAGCTTGGCTTGTCCAAGTTTCATTAGTAACAACATAAAAATAAATTTTTACCTTTGCAATTGTTACTAAAGTAGTACCTGCATAGCCGATGCATTGGTATTTAGTGCAGGTTTCATGCGATACATGTGAATATATGTAGTGGTTCCAATAAGACTTCAAGCCTAAGGTGTCGATTGAATGAGTTCTCGTATACGAAAAGTGACATAAAGTATAAAACGAGACCTGGATAGATAATAACCATCATTCAAGACATTATTTAACATACCTGATTTGTAAATGGATAAAAAAGGACAGTAAAGTGTAACCTATTCAAAGATCATCTTATTGCAAAGACTCATGCAGGTTGCACATTTTAATATTCTTTAAGAAATTCTGTGCAAAAGCTTAAAGACCCAAATTTATGATTTGATTTCCATTTAAATGGTATTTTGATCTTATTAAAGAGATTTATTTCTAAATGCATCTTAGATGACAGCATATATAACTGATATCGTAAGTCAATTAATAGAATATACACTTCATCATTATAATTCATTCTAACTCTGACACCATGTTGATACATAAATAGAAAACTCATTATGCTGAACATTTCTTTTTACATTTAATCACGTTTAGAAAACTTACGACTTTCTTCTCAGCTTGGTTTATACAAGTATAAGCAAATATCATTTCTTCAAATTAAAAAATATATAAGCGCTTTAACAACTTTCTCAAATATAGGTTGTCGTAAATTCATTTAAACTGCCAATTTTTAAATGAAACATTTTATATAAAACTGTGTTAAATTGTTTGAATATTATACATCCAAAATGCATTAATGTTTTTATTAGATAAAATTGTTTATTCGACTGTTGGCTACTATCTAAATTTCAATTTCGGTGAAAACTATCATCTATTCAGAATGCAGACAATCACTTTTTGAAATAACAGCAAATTGAAAGTTTCATATTTGTGCTATAACTGATACATTTTAAATGTTTTAAATTATTATTATTCTTTCTATATATTTTTATAGGTACTAGCTTAAATAGCAATATATTTAAGACAACTGTTATTTTAGTATATGTAAATCAGTACAAAATAAATTCATTAAATATTTTTTTTTGAAAATTGGATAAGTATACATTAAAGCTATATTACAATTCAGAAATAAATATTTTATTTATTTTTTAATATTTTAAAAAAGTAAAAATTTATTGAAACTAGTTACAAATATTCCATTAAATTTAGAATATTTTACAGTGAGAGAGAAAAACATAAATAAACTTACAAAAAAATTAAAAAAATAAAAAAGATTAAATTCAGAGAACAGCTAATTCTATTCATTTTACAATAATAAAAATTTAGATATTATATATTAAGTAAAATAACCATTGTTCTTAGTTTACTATTTTTGGAGATTTTTATCAATGATATTAAATAATTAATTTAATTTGATAAAACTAAAATTTTAAAATACTTCATCATTTATAAAAACTGTGTGAAACTCTTACTGATAAATTTAACTATAACTGTCAAAAGCTATTAATGTTACATCTTTGATATTATTAAAGAGAAAAATTAATATATTATTGAAAAACAGAATTTCAAATAAGTAAATGCCAAAACTCAATACTTTATGATTTTTCATTTTATTTCATCATTACTATCCATATAATGTAGTTTAATAAATTTTAATTTTTTAATTAGTTATTAAGATATCCAATAGTTTTTTGTCACATTTTTATTCATGTCTTTTGTTTATGTATGTAACTATAAATTCTAAGCTCTAAATTACATTTAAATGTTTTCAGTTTGAGTAAGCTTTCATTATCATGGCATAGTAGTTTTTAGTATTATTTAACTTTTATGTAACTTACTTGTTATCATTTAAATATTTTTTTTATATTTGATGTGTTACATTGAGTAATAATAAGCAGTGAAATGAATGTATTTTTTCCTCTTTCTTCTCCAACAAAATCCTATATTCTGATGTATTTTTAAAATTTAAGATTAGCAAATTAAAATTACCCTAATGGCCCACAAATATATTTTTTTGGAAAATCTGACTCAAATTACATTTTTGTCTGTTGTCACAAGATGCCGTACAATCTGATGAGTTTTGTCACGCAACTTACCTGACGAATGAAGAAATAAAAGAATACAGACACTTCCACCATGAGTTCCATTCATCTAACAAAGGAAAAAAAAGAACTTTGAAAATTAAAGCTACAGTGATATAAAACGATATTTCAGACAATGCAATAACTATATTATTTAAATTGAGAAATATATATTTTAACGATATAATTCATAGCAATAATATTTTATCGAACAAAAAAGAATAGCTAGTAAAACTTATGTCTTAGAACTAGTTCCTGTTATAAAATATGTGTGTGTGAGAGAGAGAGAGAGAGAAAGAGAGAGTGAGGAAGAAAGAGAGAGAGAGAGAAACCAGAGTTTTTTTATAACTGCAGTTACATTATAGATAATTAAAATTTGTTTTTAATTCCTATTTATATTTGGATTGTGCTGTGATGGATTTTTATCTGATAACCTTAGTAGTTCTACTTCTACTCTACTAGTTTAGTAGTATAGATTATTCTACTACAAAGTAATTCTAGTAGAACTTCTAGAATTACTATATACTAGTAGTAGAAGTTCTACTTTTATATTTGATGTTAAATTTTTTTATTAATTACACAATATGCTCTTGATGTTTTGAAATTAATCTTTGTAAATTTAAATTAATATCAAGTGATGAAGATTGCGTATCAACTTTTTAACACTTACTACAAATAATTTGTCTTTTTTTTCCTTGGTATTGGTTGCACAATCTGAAAAAAAAATTTTTTTTGTAAAACATCGTATTTTCGATAGTGACTTTTTTATAACATATTTTATAAAGTTTTTTAACAATTAAGTGCATTAATTATAGCTCTCAATTAAATATATAAATAAATATATTCAATTGAAAATTGAATTGTATATTTAAATATACAACATTTATGTTCTTAATGATTAAATATTTGTCAGTACATTTTTATTTTAACAAGATAAACAAACTGTCATTTTGTCAAACAAGGCCATCATATATATTTATGAAATTCATTATTCAGAATATTTTATGCTTCTTATTGGAAAAAATAAAAATGTTTCCCTTTTTCTAAGATACATTTCAGGCTCATAAAACTTCTTTTCAACTTCAATTTGTACAGATATTTTTAATTTTTTATCGCTATACAATTTCCGTTATTAGGATTGCTGTAGTTTACTTCACATTGTAAAATATATTTTAAAAAAATTTAATCAATAGTTTAAATCAATTCAATTTAAATAAAAGTAATCAATATATTCGTATTTTTTTCAATATTCCATTCTAATTTCCGTCAAACATTGTTAATACCTTTATTTAATTACAATTTCTGTAATCATTAAATTCATTTTTCCTGTTTAACAGCTACTCTTACTTTTACAAGAATATTTGTATTACCTGTTATGTAAATCATAAGAAATATAAGAGTTCTTAAAATTATGATTTTAATTGAGATCTTTATTTTTCAATTATAAATTATCAAGTGCCTTCTTTATCATGCTACTATAAATGCCTTCATGTAAATTCAAGGCTCTTTTCTCACAAATTAATAAAATTCAAAATAATAAATAAAAAGCACCTATAGAAAAAATATACAATTTACATGCATTTGGAAAACTTCAAGTTGTATCTAAAGAAGAAAATCAACGTTTATATAAATTTCACAATTGAGTTACCTAACAAATTTGGAGATTTCTATTCAAATTGAATTTGTTTTTCATGACATTATCTTTTCAATAAGAGATCTTTTTTAGAAACAGTCTTCTTAAATCTGAATTGAATACTGAAGATAAAATATAATAGTTACGGAAATTAAGAGCACAAAAGAACAAGTATTTCCTAACCGATCTCTACTACAACCTTCTAAATTCCCCTTCCTACGCATTCCATTTTCTTCCGGTATGCGTAAATAAGAGACTTCAAATGAATGACAAAATATTTTTCCTACATTCAAATAAAAATAAAAATGAACAAAAAATCCTATCTTCGATACATAGGAATATAAAAAAAATTTATTTCAAGAGATCCATTTTACTCAAGAGGTTTTCTTTATATTCATTCAACTTCCTAGGTTAAAAGGAACAAGGAGAGTTTCTTTATTTCTGAAATAATAAGAGAGTTGATCTCTTCCGGATTTTCTCTCCGTGAAAAAAAGCTTCAAGATAACACAAACCAATAAAAGATTGTTTGAAAAATGAATCTCTTTTTTTTGAATGAGTTCGTGTTTATACTCCATAGGGGATTATGCGCCGGCTATCTTCATGAAATATAATACATACATGAAATAGAATATACATTAAACACTTTCTTGACTGTAAAATATTACAAAATTATATCTAAGACTGCATAGTGTTTTGGTTTTAAAAATAACTAGAAATCTTTTAGTATTCATTAGAATTATTTTTTCTTAAATAATTATATTTAATACTAATTCATTTAACTTATGAAAGAGAACTATAGCCGCCCAACTTGTCTAGTGGTCAGCGTGCCTGATTGCGGATAGGGAGGTCCTGGGTTCCAATCCCGATTCGGACATGAATGCACTTTCTCTATCTATCCTGTCTTTGTCCTTTCCTTGTATGAATGAGGTGTGAATGGTTGCCTACCTTATAAACGGTTTCCTATGGTATGTGTGTACTGAGGAAGTCGAACTCAACACCTAAATATGGTTCATTTGGAAAAGTGGAGCAGCCCACCCCATAATGCCAGACTAGCTGGCACACGACAACAACAATAAGAGAACTATAAACATTTTTTATTTCTGCTTGAATTATTTCTGTCAGAAATTGTTAAATTTTGAAATGGTATAAATATTGATTGTTGTTTCCCTGATACTGTGTATAAAGCTACAATATTATAATCAATGCTCTTTTTTCGAAACTACATTACAAAAATGTAAGGACGAATGTAAGAATGAGAAAGAAAATCACTCACACTTTACAAAAATAATGAAGAAAATAAAGTTATTATTAATAAGTGGTATTCTTAATTTGTTCTCTAAAAAAGGTTTAAGGAACATGGAAAGGTGCTTTTGAACAGCGATTTAGTTTTATGGAAAATCCGAAATATTGTATCGTTTAAAATTATGCAAGATTTATTTCCTTTCAAAAGGCTGAGACAACTGCACATGTGTGTTTGTACACATTTGATGAGGTTTTCAATGAGATTGAAGAATATAATTCTTCTCTCAAAGAGAGGTTTAATCTTCAAATTCTATACAGTTAAGAAAACTTCGATCTCACAGAAATGGTTCGTTTGAAAATAGCTCCAAATAGGATTTAAAATGTTTAGATCAAACGAGAATGTGTTTGCTATTCCAATGAGCTGATTTTTATTGATTCAAGTCTGTTCTAGTTTCATGGATGATTCATTTGCTATTTTAGTATTATCTTGGTGTTTATCTTCAAATATCCTTTCAACTTCATGCAGAGTACTCCGAAGGAATTACCAGTAGCGACCACGTAAATCATGGTATGATGTTTTAGCATCCCATCTGTACATTTTAGGTTATCTAATCAGTCAAAATGCAAAATTGAAGAACATTCAGTTCCACTCGTTTACCTATTTAGATTCTAATCTATGTAATTGACACATCTTGTTTAAAATGAGATTTTTTTTCATAAGAAATGTCAAGTTATTTTGGATTACCCTTTCTTTCCTTTCAATACATTATTTATTTTAGCATTCAGAAAGTTGTGGTTTTTTATACCATATTGAAATTTGGCATCTTTTGGTGGAGAAAGTGTGATGTTTGTAACAGTCAATTGTCTAAGACTGTTGCAAGATATTTTGAAAATTTACTTCGTAATTTTCCTCCAAGGAAGAAAATTTTCTTTATAGTGGGAACGTTTTTATGAGTCGAGAGGAAACCCGTAACACACCATATCATACACTCCAATAGACATCATGCAGAAAAGGAAATAGATAAATATGTCCCCAGCTGTTTAACATAGTCTAGTATTGAATTCTGGATCTTATAAAGTAAGAAAACACATTGCAACGTGAATAAGTATTTTCACATGAAGAATAAGTAAAGTTTTTACCTAATTTTTCCTCAAAAAAACATTCATAAATACCTTCCGTTTTTACTTTTCATATAAACAAGTATCATAGACTGCAATTTTCATTATGATATTATTAAATTTCATAGCTTTATGTCTATTTAAATATTTTTTATGTTAAACTTCAAGGGATTAATTTTTGTCTGTTGTATAAATATGGTGGATTTCATTGTTAGTTGCTGAGCCATTTCTAAGTGTTTTTTTATTAAAAGAAAAATGATATTACTTGCTTCTTTGAATTATTACCAATTATTACCATACTTCATATAATGATCAATTTAAAATAATTCAAATTGCATATTCTTAAAAGTGAAAATTTTATTTCACATGTTATTATGCACATATTAAAATTTATATAAAGTGTATGTGATGGCAGGGTGACGTCATCCTCCCACCCCGCTCATTCGGGGACAAAGATGTTTTTTGAGAGAGAGGGTGAGGAACAGGTTACAGAGAAGGTTGCAAACTCTTGTTCCTTTCGATAGGGTATTAGATAATTGTAGATAGTGTAATTATATGTATATATCTAGTTGTTTATTATATGTGCTTGTTATACATTAGCTTAATAAATGTGCCCGAAAACACAACGTCTCTTTCATGATTGCCGATCTGAGAATAGAGAGGAAAAGAATATAGGAATGACTAAATGTATCACAGTGTTTTATATAATTAAATACCGGAGTAATTGTTTTGTATGTTATTAAAATGAATGTGAGAGAGAAAATCCATTTAAAATAAACCGCTTATCTAACAAGTTTGATTCCTGATTCTTACTTCGAAATAAAAAATAATATTCCTTTTATAAAAATTAAATATTTGAACGACGAACTCAGAGTCAAACTTTTATTTTTTAACAAATTATTTGGAATTATTTAATCTTTAATATAAAAAATTAGTAAATATTCATTTTCTAAATGCTTATGGAATGATATTTCAAGAAGTGTTTCACTACTGTATATGATTAATAAACGCACAAAGTTCTGTTTTAAAACAAAATGTGTTAGTTAATTTTAAAAAGTATCGTATTTGAAGGAAGTATGTACTTCTTCTGCAGTGTAGGTTTTCAGCCAGAATTTATTTCATATCGTATTACATTTTGCTTATTCGGAATTGCTTCTGATTCTGCAGGGGTTTTTCTTTTAGTGCACTAATGGAAAGAAAACTAATACACATCAAGAAACGATTTTCAAGGTAGAGATATTAGAAAAGTCAAACAATTCCAAGCAATGTGAATCTTATGAATTCAAGTTTGCGAGAATTCTTTTTTTGAGAAACACACGAATAATAAAGGACTTTTTTGTCATTTAAATTTTATAACTTTTCTCTAAAAACTATACAAAGTGATCGAAGAGAGCTTATATGATAATTTTTTTGACTATCTATCCCGTTTCTAAGGAGTTAAAATATCTTATTCCACACAAGTATGAAAGAAAACAGTCAATGCCAATTTGAGTTTATAACGACTTTATTGATTTCTCGCTTTTCAAAAGAGTATTATTGTTTATGCATCAAAAATGTAGAACTCTGTTTTTGTCACTGATAACAATGCGTCTTCAGGAAAGAATTTGTCGAAGTGTTTTCTTTAAACCATATTTTTGTTTTGAAGAAAATCTCAATTTTTTTATGTTTTGAAAAGTGACGCTTAGTAAATCTAAAGTATTTTATAGTTAATTCATTCTAACCAAATGTTAGAAAAAATGTTTTCAGTAATTATTGAGTGTTATTATCTCGCATTATTGAGAAGTCTCACTCTTGACCTTTTTAACTTGTCAATTATAAGTCGGAATCGGCCCAAACTCAGATGGTGGGATGCGGTAGATGAGGATCTTAGCATTTTAAAAGTGAAGAACTAGAGGTCTGTTTCCAAGCAAAGGCCGGCGTGGAAAAGTGTTCTAAGAAAGGCCTTGGCCCACCCGAACTTGTCCAGTCAATAGATGAAGAAGAAGGATGACTGATAATTTCACGAAATTTCATCATGGATTCTGTGCATAATTTAAATTTTTCAGAGGTGGCAGGACAAATGTTGGAGCGTTTCTGCTTGGTTCCTCTTCCTAGAATGCGAAGGCTTCCATTTAACTGGTAGAAACCTGATTCTGAGTTAGATATGCGGAAGAATCTGCTGGTAAAACAACAATCTACTTTCAATCTCGCAATTATAGTAAAATAAATAAAATTCACTGATTCAAATACTGAATTCATATTGATTATGAAGTTAAGATTGTCAAAGAGCGTTTGAAACACTTATAATAGATTTTTCTAAACAAAATAAATTAACGATGATTTGAAAATTTACTAATTTACAATATCATAATTGAAATACATAATCTTAATTGTACTACTTTGTTGAAGAATGTGAAGGTTTTGAATTTTTGAATGTATTACGTTTATAATTTTGGTACACATTCACAAGATGCTCCAACTTGTAATGTTTGCTGAATAACTTATCTAAGTATATAACAATTTTTTGCATCACCCAATGATAAGGTTTTCTGATTTTCTGGATACCAATAGGAATCGAACATTACTATAAAATCATTTGTAATCTCGATCAATTCTTTAACCAAAATGTCTAATAGGTATAATTTTATTGAAGAAAACTGAATGTTTCACATTGCTATGAAATTTTTGTAATACGTTTTTCAAATATTTTTCTGTTGTTTCTCTTTTTTTGAACGAATTCGCATGTTTATCTAAGGAAATGATTGAATTTCTTTTTGTTTACTTTCTCAAGATTTGTTTTCCGTTATTTCTATAATAAGAAATTTCTTATTTTTATAAACAGTTTTATCCATTTGATGTTTTAAGCCCATTATCAAATGAAAAGTATCGATACAAAACAGCGATATCGATTTGCACTGTCATATGTACTTATATGTTCAACAAAATCTTAGATTTTGAAATCAGTATTGTTTTTCTTTAAATAAAAATATATTTGTGCAAATGTAACATGCAATTTTTTCCCAAAATTGTTTGGTTTGATAAATGAGTTTGAATTTTGGTTGAAAGATTTCCACTAATATATTATAAATCGTTGATATCGTTCTCAAATAATAAAGCACAATTACTTCTTAGTACTTTTCGTTCATAAGCGTTTCATTTCTTTTACTCTTAATTTGCAGTACTATCTTGAATAAGTCCTCATCAGCACTTTTAGTTTTATTTGCTGTACCAGAAAGCTCTGACTGTTGATCGATGACAATGCTGTTAAGACCTCAAACTGGAAGCACAATTACTTCTTAGTACTTTGCGTTCATTAGCGTTTGGTTTCTTTTACTCGCAAATTGCAGTACTATCTTGAGTAAGTCCTCATCAGCACTTTTAGTTATATTTGGTGTACCAGAAATCTCTAACTGATAATCGATGACAATGTTGTTAAGACCGTGTTAGAGTAAGATCTGTTTCTTACAATATCGGAGATCTTAGAAAGCTGAATTCGGTTCAATAAGCTATTTCGAATCATGCTATGGACATTGAATTAGTGTGGAAATGTTCAAAACGGATGTCGCATGAATTATATCAGAAGAATTCTGATGACTGCGTCATCACATGCGTATATCTGTTTGTTCGAAACAAAATCAAGCCCTCCTTGAACCAGATGATAGCTGGAGAAGAAAAGTGGATTATCTTCGAAAACATTGTAGGGAAAAGGGTATATTGTGCGGAAAAGACCTTTCAACTCTAAAACAAATTTGACTCTGAAAAAGAAATTGTTGTATATATGGTGGGGCATTTGTGAACTAATACATTATTGGCATCAAAATTTAAACGAAAAGCTGAAATCGGGAAAGTATTGTTAACAACTGGATATTAATGGGGCATTTCAAGAAAAATGCCGATGTTCCAAGAAAGAAGGTATCGATGTTTAAAGAAAGAGCAGTTCAAGAAAATGGTTCCTTAAAAAATTGCAGAACTAGGCTGAGGAATTCTATACCATGCACTATATTCCTCGGACTTATCACTCTCCCAGTATCACTTGTTTTTGTCCTTAGCAAATATTTTGAAAGGCAAAAAAATTTTAAAATAAAGAAGATATCAATCAAGTATTGCTTCAACTTTTCGTATGAAAAAATTAAACATTTTTTCAAATATGAGGTATAAAAATTGCAGTCATGTTGGCAAGAAGTCATTAATAATAATGGTCATTGTATTATTTAATAAAGTTTATTGATTTTAAGAAATATTTGTATTTTGTTCTATTCCAAAAGAAGACAGAACTTTTCGGTAGACATAATATTTAAAAATGAATGAAGTTGATCCAGACTTTAAACAGGTTTGTGGAGGAGAGATGTGGGAAATATTCGCCTTTCCGACTTGATTCACAATGTTCTCATTGTGTTACTATAAATGAGAAGCAGTTTCCAGCCTTGTTGTAGCAAAAGGTTTACCATCTAGTACCAATCGTTAGAAAAAATATAATTCGATGATAAATACAGATGTACTCTTTGGACACAATGCAGTACGCCTCCATGAAAACTATCCACCCCAGAATAATAAATTTCAAACGCAATAATTAAGAATACCTTATTACGTTTGCAAAAACTATTGAAAAAGAATTTTTCTGATCTCAAAAACCATGAATCTTAGTTGAAATTTCAAAATGATCAAAAGTACATAAGAATGAAACAACATGCCTTGAGATTAAAAGCGCAATACTAATGTATTAGAAGTATATTGTAGAGCAAGTCACAAATTTCAATATAAATAATGTTCCATTTAATAGTTGTTTCTTATGAAAATTTTGCGTATTCTAAAATGCCAACTGAACTAATTCAGACTGGATTACCAAGGAAAATTAAGAAATTTCCAATATTAAATTTTAAGAAAATATATAACATTAATTATTATTAATTCTTGATTTTAAAACCTAAAAACTGTAGATTCCGAGAAGAGAAATTCAATGTATATAGATAAAACTAAAATTTAGATACACATGGAAAAACATTAAAAATACGACTTTATCTCTTTTTGCCACAATATTTTACTTTGTTTGAAAAATACACTTAAGTTATATTTTTTTTTGTATTATAATTATTTTTAATAAATAATTATCTTTGGAAATGATGCAATTTCCTGATTCAATTAGAAGTACTATTTTAGAATAAATGTTGATATTATTTTGAAAATTTTTTAAAATTCATGCTAATTATACGAATAGTTAACAAACAACTTATTCATTTCATTTTAAAAAAATCGTCAATATCTCAGTTAAATGTTTATTTTTAAATTATTATTTAATTTTTTAATTAAATTTACTTTACTAAGTACATATAAATTGAGACCGCCTCAAAACAGAATTATATCTCTATTAAGCAGTTGAGCTCAACGATTCAATTAATATACATGACACTTGCAAAATATAGAAATTATAAATCTTTCCATTAAACATTCTAAACGAAAATTATTTGTTTGTAAGTTTAATTTTTTAGACATTTTTGTTAAGAATTACTGTTTTGTGTTTCAAAATTTTTCTGTGAAACATTCAAAATTAATTGGTGATCTCGAACGATATTTAATTGTTCAGTTTCAGTGAACAATTATGAACAAAAACATTGGGAATTCTGTCTATTCCAAATTCGAGCATTCACGTTCCTGGTCTATAACGAGAAACTACCTTGATTTATGTAACTAGTAAACTGAGCACATAAATGTATTATAATCAGTCATAAGCTCTAAGAGAAATATTTACAAGCCAGTTACAGAAATTTTCCTCATTACTGACGTTTATATGTATATCCAATGAGTAAACATTTATACTAAGATAATAATCACATTTCATTATTAAAGGTGTAAGAGTGATTGCTAATAATTTTAATAAGTTATTTAGTTTGTTTCCTCAGTTATAAATTTGCTAGAAAAATGACTTTAAGAAAAATAAATTAGTCAGTATAATTTTAATGGATAAAAATGTAGGTTTAATATAAACTTTATTACGTACTACCAGACATTGAAAATACAACACCAAGAAGGAGTTACCAGAAAGTGATGAATCTCGGGAAACAGAATGAGACAGCAGTGAAAATAAATTATTTGTATTTTGAAATGAAATACATAATACAGCAAGAGAACATGGTCGGGCCAGTAAGTTTTAGTAGACAATGATACATGAAGCTCAACATGTCTAGGCACTGAGTCAATGAGAGTATGGATGGCGTTCTGAAGAATGGATCTCAATTCTATCTACCATTTGCCAAAATGCATCTTCTGAAGGAGGCAATGGCAGGGTCGGCAAATTTCATCCAATCATACCCCAAACATGTTCCATTGTTGAGAGATCTGGCAAACACGGTGGCCAGGAAAGCAGTTGTACACCTTGTAGGGCATATTGACTGATGCGAGCAATCTACGGTATAACATTATCTTGCTGACATAGGACATTGTCCACCCCCTAATGTTAGGAGAGATTCACCGGGCGCAGCACATCATTAACGTAACGTTGGGATGCCATAGTACCATGAATGCGAACTAGAGGTTACCTGGAATCATACGTAATGGCGCTCCAAACCATGCTGCCGCATTGTCATGCGGTGGGGTGTTCCACAATTAGGGAAGGATCAGACCTGTCACCCCGTCCACGCCAAACTCGTACGCGGCGACTATTTCTGAGAAGCAGAAGCATGACTCATCTGAGAAAATCCACCCCGTCCACATTGTTCTAACACGGGTCTATTCCAGACGTTGGAGCTCATGCTGTGGGGTCAATGGCAGTCTTCTTAACGGACGCCATGAGCGCAGGCCACTGGCAACCAATTGACAACAAATGGTTCTGCTGGATAAGAGAGCATTCAGGCTGTCTAGCACATGCTGCAGGATTTCGGTAGATGTGTTTGGGGGACCGCTACAACTTTTCGTCGGAAGCGTGGATTCACTCGAGCTGACGTCACTCTGGCACTACCGACATTCCATAAACGTTCCACATTTTCTTGTTCCAATCATCTTCGAAACAGTTCGTGCACTATGGACGCGTCCAGATGTCTTTCAGCTGCGGTTTTCCGTAAGGACCAACCTGCCTTTCTGAGTCCGATCACCATACCCCTCGTAAACTTGTCTATCTCATGTGACTGACTCCGTCGATGATGGCCTGACATTCTCTCCAATTAAAGGCATCTTCTGCGACAAGAACATACTTTCAACAATTATTTTACAAGCATCAATAACGGCGCGAATATTGCCCACTCTGCCGTTTCTTCATCTTATATCGTATCCTACTTGCGCTGGAGAGCTGCTGCGCATTTCATTTGCATAACTTGGTAAGGTGTATCTATTCTGAACTTAGAATAATTTTCTGGCCACTCCTTCTCGGTGTTGCATTTTCAAGGTCGACCAGTGTATGATACTCTTGTTTATAAATTATACCTATAAATTATGGGAAACGGTAGCTCTCGAATCTAATTTTATCACAATTCCCTTTATTTTACTATACCAGTTGTAAATATTTAGGAAATTATATTTATTCGGCTTTGATACCAATTGAAAATATTAAAAGTGACGGGGACTACCATGTGAGTAATATTAATGACAAAACATGACGATACGAATAAATAGTAATAAATATTGAACTTGTATGATGTCATGTAAGCTTCCATCCGTTTTGTAATTTTTTTATTGTTTTCAAACCCAATATGATATCTCAAAACCATAATTAGGATTTTAAATTTTAACATGTTTGGTTTCAGTTCTTGTGATTATAAATTATTCGGTAATATGATTATAAATTAGATTAAGATTTGGAATGAAATGATTAATTTCATATAACTTTCAATAAATATATTTAAATATTCTTTAATTATATATATCTCATGAAATTTAGAGTATTTTATATGCATTTATACAACATGTTAAAAGTCTTTAATTTTAGTGTTCCACATGTTTACCCAGTAGGCATATCGTACTTGTTAATCGAAAAAAGTTACTCGGATTTTATCCAGACCCTCGAAATCAAATTTATTTTTCTCTTTTTTATATTCATTTATATACATATTGATTATTATAATTAGTTTCTGTAAATAGTTATTTTCACAGTAACAAGAGATTTAAGCTATTTTAAGAATGTTTAATCGAAAAACTATAACGAACCAAACTTAGAACGACTTTTAAATATTTGAAGCTGCCTATTCAAATAAATCTAAGAAAATACAGTCTTCGAGCGTTGATCGAGATTTTATTCATGCTCACAATGAATGAAGATACCATCTCCATAGATTGAAAATCATTCTATTAGGAAGCAAATTCTATTTCCTGTTTTTTCATTCCTCCTTTCGACCGCTTACTCGCCACCTCACCTCGACATAGTCAGCAAATTTCCTGCCGCCTTTAGGCCAAAGTAAAGCAGCATGATAAAAAGAAAATCTCTGATTTTTTTGTCTACAACGATAAGACTCCAAACCATCCAATTCTGCTACGGGGATTGGTAAAAATGAAGATTGATGACGATGTGAGAAAATAGTAGGAAATGATTTTTGCTTCATATCTTCATGCATCTGGGAAGCATTATGGATATATCTTCCATTACTTTCCGCCCACTGAACATTCGCCAATGACTACAACAAACTGCCCTTTTTCTCTAAGCATGTGTGTCAGGAAATTGAGAAATTATTCTCTTGGATTGGGTGTCATGGGACTGTTTAGCTGAGTGAGTGAGTTTTGCATGTTCTTGAATCAGTTTCAGCAATTTGTAACAGTGAAATGCGTTTTTAGAGATTTTTCTCAAGATCTCTGAAATTCAATTGTACTTTGAAAGTGCATTCGTTTCATTATATAAAATGATATCTAGAATAATTTCAGAAGCGAAAAAGCTCAAATTGAATTTTTAATTTCAAATGAAAACGTTCACTTTATTTTTCATCGATATAGTTGTCTCATTTATATTATTGTCTATGAAATACTTATATAATTAGGACTATGTATTAAATTTATAGAGTTGTAAGAAAAAGTGTGCGTATTTATGTGGTTTTTGTTTTAAATATTATTTCATCACACTTGAAATCCTAACAAAATGTACTTGAAATATGTATAAATCAGAAATTCTTCCCCTAGAAAATACAAAAATCAATCAATTTATATACAAATAAAACAATCTATCAAATAATACTTCATGAAAATCCATATTTCAAAGCAACTCAATTTTCAATCAAGGTGAATATTTGCTGAAGCGTCTATGTTATATGTCTTGCTCAGTTGTTAAATATTATTTGGTTTTTCTTAAAATGTTCTAAATGCGAAAATCTATAATACAAGGATTTAAAAAAATATTTCATGTTTGAAAATTTTAGTTGATATTCAAATTATAATTTCATCGATTATATCACGTTGTTTTTAGGAAGTATTTACATTTTTCAATTACTTTACATTTCATAATTAAGTTAATTGACAATTTATTCAAAAGAGAGAATGAATATTACACATCAATTTACATTTTCAATAATACTATGTAAACCAAAACAAATTAGACATAATTATATACATTATGTACCATAAAATATCTTTCATACTTAAATTATGACAAAACAAAAATGTTTTTATTACTATACAAGAAATAAATTAAATCATCCTTCACAAGTTGACAGTCATTAAAAACTTTAAACTTTTGTACATCTGGTCCTTTATTATGCTTTTCAATTGCTCTTACGTCATAGATGGAAAATCGATGACGTCTTGAATATAATGACTCTAATCAATAGAATGTCCTTAGGAAAGGCAATTGCATCAGAGGATTTGTCTCATTACACTTATCTATTTAGGGAGATGACTTTAAGTCATAAATCTCTTAAACCTTAAGGTGTATAACACACTTCAAGGACAGGAAGAAGTTATTTGCAACAAGAATTCTGTGTAGAGCAATTATAATGAGAGAATAGAGAGATTATCGACTGCTCTATACTTGACATGATTTGAAATATGTCACTAAGTGGCAGCATAATTTACCATCTACGTTAAATGAGATAACAGAAGTTGCCGATCTTAAATTTTAGCTTAGGTCTTAAAGAATATTTTTGAAATAAAATAATGCATAATATAACTTTTGTTTTGTAATTTATGTATTTTACTTTTTAAAATATATTGTGAATTCTGTTATTTGAAATTGTTTAAGTAATAAAAAATAATTTACTCTAAATATTGTTTTTTTTAGAATTTGTTTTAATTTATTTAAAATTTGAATTAAAATTAGCTTTGATTTAAGAATTTAAATAAAGGGCTGTAGAGCATTAATCTAGATATTACGCATTCAGAAAATAAAGGACATGTACGAATGGGAAGCATAAATAGTCTTTGCACATGCTGATAAATGAAAGAAGAATAAATTTTATGGGTTTTCCCTATATGAGCACTCCATCTTGGAAACAAGACTGAATTCTACTGGATTACATTTTATTTAATTGCTAAAATTTTAGTAAACATTCGCATAATGGAAGACAAACTTAAATGTTTGAAAAATGGATGTAATCAGTTACTTTTACTTAAAAATTGTGAATGACTGGAATCCTTGTTTTCATTGTGTGAAATGCAAGAATTTAAAATTTTATTTACTCACTCAAAAGTTATCATCATTAGGTTAATTGCTTGATATTAAGTGATATTTATACTGTAATTATTTAGATTTAAATATTTTATTTATGTCCTGAAATGTATTTTGATTGCTATGTAATGATGCTGAAAGTAAAACGGACAGAGATAATATGTTAAATGATAACCACTTTATCAAAAAACACAAAATTTCATTGATCTGGACAGAAATTCCAGTGAGAAAAATAAACCAAAGTAAGAAATAGTCCTGTTCTTAGTTAAACAACAAAATATGCCACTTACTTTTAGCTTTTGTTGGTGATCTCAAGAGCTTTTACTAAAACTTCGTACACAGCTTTTATTGATTCGGCAGGTTACCATTTAATTATATATATACGTACACAAAAGATATGCAATAATAAATAAAAAAAATCCTCTGAATACTGTTTAAATTCTCAAAATTAATATTTTTTATAATGAGTCAATGCATGAAAATGTCATAAATACATTCTATGATATATTGAGAAATAGCTCTCTAATGAAATTACAATAACAATCTGGGATGCTGTTGGAGATGAAATTACCGTAGACATTTTTAATCTAGTTAACAGATTTTTACCCATTCATACCAAACATTTTCAGGGGATTCCTCCACACGTTGGGGTTGAAGGGAATGAAGACGCGGACTCCTTCACCAGATCCACTGCTGAGGAGGATGTCAGTCGTTGTGTTCTTCCCAGGCTAAAATACGATAGAATAAGCTTTTGAAAACCCCTTTCAACCACTCTTGGTATTTTGAAAAATATCCGGTGTGACCTTTCCAATTTAAACCGAGATCAAACCAGACTGCTTTTTCGCGCTTTTTGAGTAGACACGCAAGAGCCCTCATTTTTAAGCAGGGTCAAAAAATATATCCGGAGGGTTATTGATGCTCATCTTACCTTGCTTACCCTGCTCATATTTTGGTATGCTTAAAGTTTAGCAAGGAAGAAATTTTACGGGGACTTTATTTTTCTCTTAGACATATTGAATATTTCCCAGTCTATATTTCTTTTAGACACTTTGGTTATTTTCCAATTAATCTTTCTTTTGCACATTTTGGGTATTTTCCAATTAATCTTTCTTTCAGACATTTTGGATATTTTCCAATTAATCTTTCTTTTAGACATTTTGGATATTTTCCAATTCATGGGGATTTTCTATATTTTTCTATTTTTATAATCATATTTAATGTAGGATCATATCTTTCGAAAATTAAGTCGTAAACGTTAAAGAAGCTTTTGCATTTAAAAATCTCAATTTTTCAGTATATTTTAACAGTTGAAATTAATTGTCCATAATTTTAATTGTAGAACTTTTATTGTCATTTTAATTACAACCTATCTGCAGTTAACACCACATGATATTGCCACACTCCATCCAGTGAACAATTAATTTTCCTAATCTCTCATCGCATTACACAGTCAAGAGTTTTTGTTCATTTTTTCCACAATTATTCTTAGATAAAGAACGACTGTGAAATTTGACTATTTCTGTGGCATACACAAAAATAGCAAACTGCAAATAATCCCCTTCTTGTTATGTCATTTAAAATACATTTTAATATAAATGTAATCATGCATATTTTACCATATACACTTCAATTGTGCACATTTAATTTCATTAAAACACTTATTTTCTTCAATAGGAAAATGAATAAAAATATTATGAATAATATATTCTGAAAAGGATAATATTCTTTCCGTAACAAATGGCATTTTGTGCAAAAAATGCATTGATGCAACTCAGTAAATTATATATATAATTGACAATCATACATAAATTTGTGAGATCATGTTTATGTGGCACTTAGTTTTGAAAATTATTTTGGGGTTTGCATTTGAGAGCTGATTGCGTAATCTTATTGAAATATTTTGTCTCACATGAGATCTAGACTAAAAAGTAAATTTTGGCCAAGTAATTGCATATTCCACAAGAAAGAAATATCAATTATCTAATATAATTTAATTGATAATTGTGAGTTCACACGACAACACTGATTAACTAAAACATGCGGTGATTTAAAAAATTTTAATTTAAAAAAAATGTCCGGAAAATTATTACTAGTTGTATCAAATGTTTGATGATAAATCTTTCAATAAAAGGGTCAAAATCTGTAATGCGATAAGTGTTTAAACAACTAATGTAATTGTGTAAACAAAGGAATCTTGTTGGAAAAATTACGATACAAATAATATTATTATTACATTTCACCTACCTAATTCTACTTTCCTCAATTGTTAGGACACACAAAATTAAATTATTTTTATAAATCAACATGTAACTATTTATTCTGTATCACAATGTTTGTTTCAATGAAAACCTGAATAAAAAATTCATGAATAAAATAACTAATTTTCTCTAAATCCCTATATTTAATATTATTTATTAAAAAATGTATAATACAGAGAATTACATTATTGAATTCTTATATTGATATTTTTATTTTTGATTTTGGCGGATGTATATAAGAAAACTTTAGAAATATAATGTATATTATAGGAGAAGTCTAAAATACAGTTTTGTAAATGTGTAATACTTACTTTGACTTAATCTATTTAATAAATTTTGTTAAATATTCTTAAGAAATTTATAGTTGTATAATCAATGTATTCAATGTTAAACTAATTTTCAAGAATTTGAAATCACATCAATAACACAAAATCCATTTCATGTGATTGGTAATTTTCTCTACTTGGAGTTTCATTACAAAATCTAGAAGAATATTTTACTTTTTACGAATTGAAATGAAAGGTTTATCTAAATGAACCATATACTTGCGTATTTGGTCAATAAACCAATATGAACTAAATTAGAACTCTTGTTCTGCCGAATAAACTCTTTCCAATAAATAGATTCGGAGTAAGGTATGTTTCCAATGATAAATGGGATTGAATTACGGAAACATGGTTCCACTTTCTTGTTCAAGAAAATGTGATTAATTTGGCATAGAAGGAGAAGTTTGGAATACGCTTTTAGATTTAGTTTTAATCATGATGTATAAAAAATTAAGTTTCACATGAATTGAGGCTAGTTTATGTGATAGTGAATTCTTTAATGTTTTAATAATTGTGATCTTATATATAATGATTGATTAAAAAACTTAATATTAAATTTAGAAAAATTATAATTTTTTAAATAAATACTTAATTTTAATTCTTAATATAACTCTAAGTATTCACTGTTATATACCGTTAGCTAACATTTTATTTTTGGAATTTTAAGATTCTAGTGTAAGAAGGTTTAGCATTCATCTTCATTGACCAACATTAAATCTTACATGTACAAATTATTTTATTTATAATCTTATAAAAGTTTTATTATTGAGAATACTGGTTATGTAATTAAAAATATTTATCAAATTTTTTACGCTTCACACTCCTAAAGAAATAAAATTGTGGAAAATGTATTTAATTAAATAAAACTAAAAAATCTATGTCTCTAAGATTTTTTAAATAACGCAATTAGATTTACTGTTAAAATAATTCATAATATTTATCGTTATAGTTAACAATAAATAAACTTAAGATATATTTTCACTAAAATAATTCAGAAGCAAGTAATATATGCAAATAATTTAAAGATTCTATATGATTATCATTTGTTATTTTTTAATGTATTTTTCATTTTATATTATTATGCAAATCTTAATATACCATCAGGCCGCACACAACCCAAAATGATATTCTAAAGAATTTAGTAATCTCTGTTATACACTGCTAGCCATCCAAATTGTAACACTAAGAAAGACAAGAGATATCACAACGAAATTTATTTTGTCGATAACATGTTGAGACCAAGTATCAAATGATTAAATTTATTGACTTCTGTGAAGTGTGGTTCCTGCCAAACCAACCAGAGTTGTCGCCATTGGAGATCACCGATGCCACACGCGTAGGCAAAGATTCAAAGAGATTTTGGGAGTGTTCTTGCGGAACAACAGACCAAGCAGCTTCTACACGTTGCCAAAGTGTATCTGGTATTGCAGATGGAAATATAATTTAGGTCAATCGTTGAGCAACCATGGACCACATGTATTCTATCATCGAAAGCTCCGGAGAATGAACCAGGAGGAAAGCATATCAATACAGTGATTGATGAAGAACCATTAGAAAATGCGTGCCACGCGTGATCACGTATTATCCTTGTGAAATATATCTGTGGGGAAGCCCTGAAAATAAAGAAGGACAACTAACTCCAACACCTCGGATATGGCTGTTTAAAGTATTGGCAATGTGTATTAGAGGAGTGCGAGAGTGATATTCAATACCAAAGCATACCATAATACCCGGTACATACCAGGGTGGCGGTGCATAACGCAACTGTTCAGCATTCTCTGTCCACGGTGTCTCAAGACTCAAATGCGACCATCGTAGTGTTGCAGACAAAAGCGTGACTTGTCAGTAAAGACAATTTCCATTCTGCGTCCACATCCTTCTTTCATCGCAACACTGGTGGCAAAGACGTCTGTGGTTCTGTGTCGAGGATAGACGAAGCAATGGACGTTTTGCGGACAGACCACTCTGCTGTAAACGGCATCGAATGGCTCGCGGAGACACTGCAATACGCACAATTTGCCTGTCATCGCGTGAAGTGGTGCACTGAGGAGGATGTGTTCGAACACGCGTCGGTCCGTCGTACCCTTCGGTATCCAACGATCGCATATCTGCATTACAGTTGTTTGGTTTCATCCAACATGACGGCTGATTTCACTGAAAGATAATCCACAATCTCAGTAGGTCACTATAGTTTCTCTGTGGAACTCAGATACTTGATCAAAAAAATGATCCCTGTGAGCCATGATGGATCATTTAAAAAAAAACCGCTAGAAAAACACATTTGCTGAACTTGAAATCGTCGAAATCTTCAAGCCTTAAATAGTGCTTTGAAGTGGTGCCACAGGTCGCGCATGATGTGCATCTGCGCTGAAATTCTAATCATTTACATACCTCACATTTTCTAACGCATGTTGTAAATTTCATGTTATTTGCATGCTTCCTTCAGGGTGTTGCTTTTTCAGTCGCCAGTAGTGTATTATAAGCAATAACATGCATTATTTGAATATTTAAAATGTAGCACTACTTAAGAAAACTTAATCCTTGTTAAATATATTAACAATATTTTTAAAATATTTGTTTTCCTCTATTTCATGAATTATTCTTTAAAATTGGAAAATTATAATCATAAAATTTAACTTGAAATGGAACACTACAACTTAATAATAATTGCCCTTATTAGTAGTGGATTACGCAACATGATAAAAAAAACATCCTTTTTATAAGTATACAATAAATTATATGTTATTTCTTTAAATATATTATTTTGGGAAACCAACATGAAATTACACACTCATGTAGGAAATATTATTATTATAACACTCGATATATTACCCTTATCGAATTTTTTAGTTAAACTACATATTTCGTTCTAAGTGCTATTAAACATCTTAGATACGTTTTTATTTGTAAATGAATACAAAATTTTTAACGTTTAATTATGTTACAAACAAGGATATATTTAATTGTAAATGTAATAAAACAATAATTTAACAAACATTTGCTTAGTAATAAATATCACAAGCATTTATCATTAAATACATTAATTATTTTTTAAGCAAAATTTAATATTTTTTGATGAACAAATAAATTATTTTATTGATTTTTATTTATTTTCTTGTTGACCATACTGGAAAATAAATTTGATCTTAAAAGTATGAAATCTTTATGTTAACATTTTTTTAAATGTCTGAATATCTAATAATTTTACATAAAATAGAAGCCGTTGAAGGAAGAAATAGAGTTACAAATAATTAAACTGTTAATTAAAAGTTAGAACTTTCATTTACTTAAATATATTAACAAAATATTTATAATAATAATAATAATAATAATGTTATAATATTTCTTAATTTGACTGACAATAAAATGTACGCATTTTTTAAAAGTTTACATAATTAAAAGTTTGTTTTGGTAAAATTTTTAATTAAAGTAAGAAAGATTTTTAAATTAAAACAACATATTTCATAAATCGGATTAACATATTTCATAAATTGGGTTAGCATATTTCATAAATAGGAATAATTTAAAAATGAAAAAAACTTGTTTTTAACGTAGAATAACATTTGTAGCTAAACGCAAACAACATAATAACATTTTGAAAAATTATTAAGGATAATCTTTTACTCGTTTTCATTACGATTACTCAAACTTTTTTATTAAAATAACTTTTCAAAAGTATTTAAGGCAAGTAATGTTATAAATAATATGAACTGAAAAGAAAGAGCTGCACATTAAAAAAGCATAAAATTTAAAAACATTTATAGAAAAGAATACCTCTCTTTTGCTAAAAAAAATGTCTTTTAAGTACGTAAAATGACAAAAAATACTTAAAAATGGTTAATACCCAAGAACAGCTTGTAGCCATATTTCTTGGTATTGTATTTTTCTCTACATTTAGGATTACATTTATTCAAGAGTGAAGTTGCCAACTTTCGAGAAAAGGGTGCTCCATCGAAACCAATTTCTGACATTTCCCTAGAGAGAAGAAGAAACAACTTTTGAATACGAATGGGACTTGAGAAAGAAACAAAACTAAGAAAGATGTCTTTCCAATGTCCAATCCAAGTTACGGCTTAGAATATTAAAATTTCTGTGGGCAGAATCCTGTCAAAAATATTTTAGCTATTGCAAAAGCAAAAATGAAATCAACACGCGCGCACACACACACACACACACACACACAGACATATATATATATATATATATATATATATATATATATATATATATATATATATATATATATATATATATATATATATATATATATATATATATATATATATATATATATATATATATTCTTCTTAAATGCATAAATATGAAACCATTGAAAGTGTGAAGTTGTTAGAAGATAAAAGAAAATTTTGATGATCTATAAAAATTAAAATTATCATAATAAATTATGTAACATAAGCCCCTTAAACTATGTGAATTTAATTTTTAATATATACAGGTGTAATATGAATTATCATTTCCCTGTACACAAAAAATTTAAAAAAAGTAAATTTATCAAAATAGGAGCATAGAATTTGAAAAGTATATACTTACAGGGCAGTTTTTGTTATGATTAAAAATTGAAATTACTAAGATAAATTAATTTATGTGAGCTCCCAGAGTTAAGTGAATGTAATTTTAAATTTTTTTCTTTTTTTTAATCCTACGCCCGACCTTGATTTTTCAACCATCAGTCTCTGTCGGGCAGCCCAATACAATTTTGAGGTGAATGAAAAGTCATCTTCCGCAGAGTAATATTAAATCTTCAAAGTATTTATAAGTTATTATTAGAATGTTCACCAGTAATTTCTTCTGACAGTAAAATTAAGGAAAGTTAAAAATGATTTGTGAAACATAAGTAGTTAAAAAAGAAATAAATAACTCATAAGAAGAGTTTTGTATCACCTATGGAAAGATAAACTGAGAAAACATATTCTTGCATTAGATTACGAGATCGTGTATGTAGGTATATTGTCAAGCATAGAATATTTGAAAAATAATCTTATGTATTTAAAAATAAGAATATGTAAACAGCATTCGGTACAAATTCTAGAAACGAAGATATTTCCCAACACTTTAATGTACATTAAGTCAAAATTGAAGTAATTTATTTTTACTAGAAAAGCATGCAGTGTTTGTTAGTATTATAAGTAATTCACTATGAGATCATATATGTTTTTGATTTTTATTTATTAATTCTTAATGCATCAATATTTCTGTCGCATTGTGGCTAACAATTTTTTAATTCATATAAAAATTTAATGATATTTTAAATACCAATTGTAATTTATATTAAGATATTGAAATTTTAATCTAAAAATACAAATAATTTGTCGAATTTAGCTATAAACTTAATTTATTTGAAAAAAATACTGGGAAATAATAGTAATTACATAAATTTATATCACTTTAAAAAAGTAAGATATAAATAAAATACATTGCTTTTTAAGTCAAATAAAGCAGTGTTTCCTTCCACTTTCTTTAACTAATCTACGTATGAGCTTTTGAACTGATTTAAACATATTGTGACTGAGTATATTTTGTTATGTTTTCATATCGATTTATGAAACACCCTTAATTTAAATAGACTAATATTTCGCTTTCTTTGACAAATTTATAGTTCATATTAGAAAGTATTCGAATAATGTTTTTAAATTACCAAAACATATAAAAAAATAGAAAAAGAGGTGTATATCATTTACTTTTAATAAACAAGCATTTATTATTAAACTATATTAAAAAAAATTTTTCAGTTTTTATTATTTCTTTAATAAATAAATATTTATTTTATTAAAAGATAGATTGTGTGATTAATAAAAAAAGTAAATAAAGATAAACATTATGTGTATATTAACATAATTATATTATAACAATAAAAGCTGACGCATAATGTAAAATATATTAAGAATGTATATCTTAATATAAGGAACATAAAATAATAATAATGATTGAGAGAAATCTAGCTAATGAACGGTTATTTTTAATATTTTATGAGCACGATAGAAGAAACAAAAATGTTCTGTATGATTTATTGCTAATTATTGAAAATTTATAATTAAACATTATTTCTATTTAAAGTAGTATATAATTCTCAAAAAATATTTGCTTTTACCATACTGAAAAATTTCTAATAAGTAATGCTGCATATTTTAATGAGTTGTAATATGCATAGGAAAATATTAAAATGTATCTATCAGTTTAGATTTCGAAAGACTTAAATTTGAATATCATTTAACAAATTTAAACTTCTTTTAACGACAATATTTTCATGGGAATTTATTAAATCGACCTATTTATTTAGGTAAATTTTGAATAATTCTATTAAAAAAGAATACCGAAATTTTTATTAAAATAAAGTATTTTAAATTATTAACGAAACAAAGAATTATTAGAAAAACAGCTTCTATTTGTCTCAGTTTAACATTTTATCTTTAAGGTAACATTCTTGTAAATGCAATATAATGTATCCAGTATCATCATATTGTAATATGCATGCCTCTTTTGGTAGGATTAGGAAATGACCATAAAAGCAGGAGTAGAACAGGATATTAAGCGACAATCTTAGAAAAATAGGTTTTTATGGAAAGTCATTGACCCATACAGCTGCCATATTTCCGGAACATGAGCTTTCTTTTCCATCAAAAAAATCTTTTTACGAATCTATTTCTCTTTGCAATTATTGGAATATCCTTTAATCTATAGAAAAAAATGAAGTTAATAATCTGTATTTTGAGGAAATATTCTGCTATTTTTAAAATTGGAATCTAAATATAATCTTGGCATTAAGCTGAAAAATTCGTTGTCCTATTTTGGGATTTCAAGAGAAAAATGGCATTGAAAAAAATTAATAGAAATAATATTCGTCAAAAATACTAATGAGATCTAAAAGTATCAGTTAATTATTTTGTGTAATTAAATGCTTCTTATTAAATATAAATTACAAAATAGTTTTTAAAGCGCTTTGTATGTACATATACATACACATATATATACACATACACACACACACACACATACACACACACACACACACACACACACACACACACACACATAGTATATATATATATATATATATATATATATATATATATATATATATATATATATATATATATATATATAACAAAATAAATAAAACATCAAACTGCAAAAAATACTAACAAGAAATTTTTTTCATTTTTTCTTTTAGTTAGGAAACGCTTTTAACAAGAACCATATGAATTATTTAAAATATAATGGAAACATTCGAAGGGTATTAGAATAAATAAATTAAGATCAAAATTAAAACCAGAAAAACTGCGATGATTATTTTGGAAGAAATGGTAATATAAACGTAGCCTTTCTCGCAAGAAAACAGATAACAATGAGGAAAGTGTTGAAACTACCTGTGTATTCTAATTATTAATCAATATGCTCACAAATGAATTTTTGTTATGCTTTCCAATGAATAAAAAATTAAATATTATCACAAATTAAAAGGAAACAAAAGGAAAACTATCCGAGTTTCTCAAAAGAAGTATAAATATATTACATTTTAAGCATGTTCACGTATTTAATTTTCTGAGAAGTTTTAAAATGACAGCATATACATCATCGATAAATGTATACATGATTTATTTCATCTTACATAGTTAAATTTCTTATGCGTTTAACAAATGTTAATTAAATTAATTTTACAGATATATATATTTATATATATATAATTTATCTTTAATAACTATCATCTTAGTTTCCTTATCATTTTCAAGCATATTGTTAAGTTAAAATGCCAAATCTTAAAGTATTTTAATTTCAACATAAAATCGTAGTTTTATTAAAAAAATGGGATTTTTAAAATTCATAGTTTAGGTTGTTTATATATATATATATATATCTTTGTACTAATACATCTTCTATAAGTTTCTTTCATATATTAGATGATTCTATTTGTAATACTACACAAAAGCTTCTGGCAATAAACATTCTGCTAATAAGCTTATTAATTTTCTTTTACCTGGCATATAGGTTAACAATAGGTGTTATTTTTAGAAGATATTAATTCATCTTCTTTGTATTGTAATACAAAAAACCAGTTTGAACTTCATAAACAAGTTATTATTGTTATTACCCAATTACTATAAATCTAAAGTTTAAAATTGCTTAATTTTTTGAATAACTTACTAAATACTTTTTATTGATGCATTAGCTATGAATACAAGCATTTTATTACTTAAGAAGAAAATATAAAGAATAATAAAATATGTAAACAATATAGTAAATGTACATTATATGAAAAATTATTAAGAATAGACATTTATAACAGATAAATAATTGAAATAATTTTGTATCAAATCATCATTATTTTAAACGTGAATAATTCTTTTTGATAACAATAATGTATTTATTAAAGAAGTCGTTTTCAAGGGTGCAAAAGTATACTTTTATAATAGAATTTTTAATATTATTTATATCGTTCTCAATACGATTCATGAGTTTGAATTTAATCAATAAACTGCTCATTTTATATTTTATTTTTATTTAATAAAATGCACATTTTTATATTTTATTTGTGTTTATAAAATGACTGTATTTCAATGCTTTAGTTTGTGAAATAGTAAATGCATTGTTTGTTTAAATAAGCTGTTATATCTGGCAATAAGATACAAGCCGCTTTTTCAATTATATTATAAATGATGTTTAAATATTTAAAGAACACATAAAAATACCATATGCTTTTATAAATACCGATAAATATGTGCATGGACATTTCGTAGATTTTGGAATAAAATGTGTGCCAAAGACTTGTAGAGTTTCTAGACTTTCAGAGTTTCCCTCTATTACTAGATAAAACAAATGGTTCCTACGTTGCTATGGGTAACGGAAAAGTGATTCCCTTCAGCATCTCTTGTTTCCATGACAACCATTTATTCTGTTTACCAAAATGTAAGTCTGGAATACTGCTGACGATTCTCTTTTAATGTTGCCGTTCATTTGACAGTATTTACTAGCTCTTACCTCCTTTATATTCCTAAAATCTTACAAGAAATGTTTCGTTAAGCATGTAATTAAATATATGAATAGTGGCAGTTATTTTTCTAAAGATTTATACTTCCTTAAAAAAGAATATTTTATGATATGATTGATATTGGTGGCATTTTTAATAATTTTAAGAAGTTGTAGGTTAATAAATTTCATGTTTTATTTTTAATTGTTAACTATTATGTTTCTCTATGTAAAAACTATTCGTAGCTCACTTCGAGAAAAAATTCATGAGAAAATTAAATTAATATTTTATTCTTAATTTTTTATTAATCTTAGTTTTGAATAAGCTTAAATAGAATACTGTAACACTTCAAATATTAAACTGTACGCACATTTTGTTTTGAGAATTTTTTCATAGCCGTATTCTGGAATAATTTGAAAAGATTAAAATTTGTAAAAAGCTTTTTCGTTTACCTTCTTTGTCTTCACACATGTAATCGATACTTTCTGAGAAAAAATTTTACTACACTAATGCAAAAAAATAATAATCGCAAAATATTTTTAATTAAATGCAGTACTTATTTTAATGAATAATATGATTTCAAAAGTAATTAAGCTTATTTTTGAGTATTAAAATTTCTATTTATATCTCAGTCATGATATTCTCTAATTAAATATGTATAACTTAGATGATTGGATATACTTTTAAAAGAATATCAAATAACCGAAGCATCATGAAGTTTTATAAATTATATAATATCTGTATATTATTAAATTTAATATTAATCCTCTCTTAAAATTATGAATCGTAAAATATTCTTCAATAATGTTTATTTATATATGTTAATAATGTGTTGTCAAGAAGGTAATTTCGGGTTTTTAGTGTAAAATAAAACTCAAATTTTCTGCACAAAAAATTAACTTTTATCAGTCAAATATCTTCTATTTTGTTTCATGACCTTTTTCCCTCTCTCTGGTAACTTCATGATTCCGCGCACATAGAATTTCTGGTCCTTAACAGTAAAAAACTCAACCAAGTGTTATTAAAGCTCATCTTTGTTACTAAAATTTTTATTATTTAAGAAGATTTGTAAATTTTGAAATAAATGATAATTCGATAGTGCCAGGTCAGGAATGTATGGGGGATGCAATATCAATTACTAACCAAGCCACAATATTTTCCTACGTATTGCTAAAGAGGTGTGAGGCCTCTCGTTGTCGTGGTAGAATATGATTTTCTTGTGTGATTTACCAACTACCGTCCTTTTCTTTTTCATTGCTTTTTTCATTTTCGTAAGTTGTTGGCAGTAAATATTTGAGTTGATTATTCAATTGCTTGGAAGCAGCCCAATGTACACAACACCTTTATAATCTCATTAAATTGATATCATGATCTTTATATGATGCTTTTGGTATGATTTGTACTGATTAATCATGCCTGGACCATGATCGTTCCTCGATTAACATTATTGTAGATGATCCATTTTTAATCACCAGTGATAATTTTGTTACTTTCTTATTTTTAATTAATACTTTTCTTGTCGCCAATGATAAATTTGTTTAAAAAAGAATCATTTGGAATACATTTGAAATGTTTATCACAAATACTCATTCGTTGTATTTGGTGAATATCTACAATTCGAGCGGAACCCAAATATCGAAGCTTCTTAACAAGTTCAAGACGTCTTATGTGATTTTCAATTGTTGTATCTGATACATTTAACTATTTTGCTATCTCTCGCACAGTTATATGACGATTCAATTCGATTATGATTTTCATTTTGTCATCATCTTCAGAATTTTATTAGAATGTTGGCCATCCTTCAATGAGAAATCTCCAGAACGAAATTTTTTAAACCAATTCTTACATATGTGTTCTGTCAAACAATCAACATCATAAACATCACATGTCTCTTTGTGATTCTCAACAGCTTTCTAGCGTTTATAAAAAATCCAGAAATAAAATGTATCGAAAATGCTTATTTTTGTTTTTCATGTTAAAACTGACCGTAAATTGGCAGTTTTAAACAATATTTCACGAAATTTGTTTCTATCGCAACTAAAGGTATTCAATATCAAATCTCAAATGTGTAAAAATTCTAACATTGACAAAAGAATAGCGAAACAAACATAACGCTATCTACTGGGGAAAACCGAAATTACTTTCTTGACAACTTAGTAGTTCCTTTGGGTAATCATACAGTTTATATTAATTTGATTGATGTGTGTACTTTTAATTCTTGATAGTTAGGTAATAAGTACTTTCCATTGCTTCATATGTAATTTTCAATTATACTCAAAAAACTTTAGCCATTTTAAAAGTATTTAATTTTAAGTAATCTGTAAAAAATTGGCAATTATTTAATATTGCATTAAATTCTTATGTACCAAAGTTATAAATTTGATACTTTCTGACAAATATATTTAAAGGAAATTATATTTACATAACTAAATATAAATATTAGAAAATATTATGACAATGAAATGTTTCAAATGTATATTGATAAATATTTTAAAAATGTTTTATTCTAATTTTGAGACACTGTCAATACATTTATTCTTTTTCAAAATCCAACAAGAGAGCTACCAAATTACTACCATAATCAAGATTGATATAAAAAAAGACTTAAGTACAGTTAATTATTATAAATTAAATGAAGCTTTGGATGCCACACACAGAATACCCTTACAATATAAAAGAACTACTCAATATAAATCGTGCAATTAGAATAATTATGACATCCAATGAATTTTTAGCCTGAAAAAAGTGATACTATTGGTTACCCACAAGTTACTTATAGTGGCAAAATTTTATGGAATTGTAGTCACTCACTTAAAAAAATCTACCGTGCATTGGAATACAATATAATCCAGAAAGCATAATATATCTACAAATATTTGCTGGTGATATCACTTTTATGAGAGTGGCATTGAGGGAGAAGACGAAAAAGTTATAATTAAAATGCTGTTTCTTATTAAAAAATAATTAGATAATAACTGTCTTTAAATCTCGTTAGAAAATATCAAATATACTGCCCGATATTGAAAATGCAACACCAACAAGGAGTCACCAGAAAGTGATGAAACTTAGCAAGCAGATAGAGGCAGCAACGAACAATAAATGGTCTATATTTCAAAATGGTACGCATAATCAGAGCGAGAGCAGAGACAAGTCAATAGGTTGTAGTACCACGGTGGACAATGATACATTGAACCGTTTTATTGGTATATTAAAAAATTAAACGTGTATGTGTTGCAATAAACCTCAACTTATGATACAAATATGACTTCATAAATCACATACTATCATTTAAGGCAATTAATTTTAACACATTATTATCAATAATTTTTTATACTAACGATGGCTGATTATATTAGTAATCATATATATATATATATATATATATATATATATATATATATATATATATATATATATATATATATATATATATATATATATATATATATATATATATATATATATATATATATATATATATATATATATATATATATAAATATATATAACTACTATTTCCGACCGAAACTGCTCATATCTTTATTGAGAATAATGTATCAAGTATATTTTATTTATCCATTCGTCTACCTTATTTGAAGAATGTTATTCTTATATATATTTAATATGCAATATAGGATATCTTGAAACATTAAGTATATGAGATACTTCCAACATATTCAGCGAAATATGTTTATTTTTCTAACTCATTCTACTAGTACAAATGATATATGGTTCATAATGTCCATTAAATTGATTTATGTCTCAGTGAATAATGGTGAGTGACCCTAAGTATTATAGGAACAGTCAGAAACACAAAAACAAACATAAGGTTCTTGGTTATAAGTACTGTAGTCTTGGAAACTAACTCATGAAAAATCTTTTTCTGCTTGTTCTGAAATTAAGATAATTTCTTCTTATTTAAGAATATTTATTGTCATTATGAGTAAGTTAATTTAATATGTTCTTTGATTTATTCTTATTAAATATGGATATATTCTTCATTAAAAATGAATCTATTCTTTGTTCAGCATGTGATATTTATCATAAGTCTTGCTAATACCAAAAAAATTAAAACTGATATTTGAGAATATCTCATTATATATGTTTATCAAATTAAATAGAATTAAATTTTTTTAAAACTTATTACTAAAATATTAATTAATTTATAATATATTATAAAAAATATACCAGAAAAGTATTCGCTAATAATTTGTAAGTATTCTAGGTCAAGATGATGGTTCAAAGATCAGTCCTTGGTTCCAAGTCCTGAGTTCCTAGTCCTTCCTAAAAAGTAATTATTAACATTGTTTAAGAATCCACTTTAAACTATAGAGCTTATGTGTCCATGCACTCTGTCGAGGTAGGTGCTGGGTAGTTTTCCAAATTTCCTCCATAGTGAATACTCTGATTACATATGCAAAATCCACCCAGAAGGCAATTAATGTTGTGAAGATTAAAATGTGATACAAAAGCCTTCAGCCATTAGATAATCTTCTGAATGGTTAGTAAGTACTTATAATTTTCATACGATATAAAACATTTTAATGCAAAAAAGATTACTAAATAAGAAACTAAAATATCATAGAATTATACATTAAAGTAAGCATTCCTTTTACTTGAATATTTCATTTCATTATTACATAAAATAGTCTTTTGAAGATATTTTAAACTTAAATATAAATATATAAATATTAAAAACGAAAGTAAATATGCGTGTATAAATTTAAACACCAAACTAGTTTTCAGTGCATCTATAGGATTGATAAAAATATATCTTTTTATTTCTTTTTTTTATCTATCTTTTCCTTTTTTGTTAAAAAAAAGTTTTAAAATAAAGAAGATAGAGCAGTGGACGTGGAACATCACAAAGCACTTTTGAAATTAGATTAGAAGAAAGGGAATCGGTGGCAGGAAAATGCTGCAATTGTTAAAGGCTTCATTTCGGCTTGGTTTTCCTTCAGGGTAGACTCTAAAAAGTGAAAACATTTTTGTCACATTTTATTGGCGACTAACATTGAATCTTGACTAACATTAATTCATGTTTTATTTTTTTCCTGTGATGCAAAATTGAAATTCCCATTGATAAAAGAATAAATAACCTTACAGAGAATAGTTCTAAATAATAATATTCCATATTTTCATGAATAATTGTTTTTACTAAAGAAATAAAAATAGGTATAAATAAATACATATATCGCTATATATTCTATTATCTTCTGAATTGGTGTACACAGTTAGCTTTAATACATCATTTTGAATGAAATTTAGGTTCAGAGTGAATTTTAGATTTTCTTATTTTATTAATAAATAGTTTTTATTGTTACGCTAAATAATAATTTTTAGTGAACCAGTTTTTATTGTTTGTATTCTGCTTTGAAGAAAAATCAGAAAGAATGATAAAGATATTGTTTTCAAATTACTTTAAACTAAAATGAAATAGCGGCTTTAATAAATATATCATAAGAATTTGTACTGTTATATTTATAAGGTCTGTTGCACTTTGAAAATTGAACAACAAATTAAGCAGTACTAGATGAATTCACCCGTTTTGCTGTATTCAATTTGAATTATTTTTACGTTTGGATCAATGAATTGATGCGTTACTTATCACATGCTTATTTCGTTTAGATTTCATCTGGAGAAAGTGTTCCTAGATTTCGTGAATTTCTCTATTTGTAAATTGAAAAGATAAATGTTAATGTATTCCAATAAGAAACCGAATGGAATATTCATTAGACATATTTTTGTAAGAGGCATATTGAAATAATCAAAACCGCAAACAATTAAAAAAATATTGCCTAAACTTACAGTTTAAAGCTGAAGTTCAGAGTGAATTTTAGATTTTCTTATTTTATTAATAAATAGTTTTTATTGTTACGCTAAATAATAATTTTTAGTGAACCAGTTTTTATTGTTTGTATTCTGCTTTGAAGAAAAATCAGAAAGAATGATAAAGATATTGTTTTCAAATTACTTTAAACTAAAATGAAATAGCGGCTTTAATAAATATATCATAAGAATTTGTACTGTTATATTTATAAGGTCTGTTGCACTTTGAAAATTGAACAACAAATTAAGCAGTACTAGATGAATTCACCCGTTTTGCTGTATTCAATTTGAATTATTTTTACGTTTGGATCAATGAATTGATGCGTTACTTATCACATGCTTATTTCGTTTAGATTTCATCTGGAGAAAGTGTTCCTAGATTTCGTGAATTTCACTATTTGTAAATTGAAAAGATACATGTTAATGTATTCAAATAAGAAACCGAATGGAATATTCATTTGACATATTTTTGTAAGAGGCATATTGAAATAATCAAAACCACAAACAATTAAAAAAATATTGCCTAAACTTACAGTTTAAAGCTGAAAATATGAATTTCTATTTAAGATTTAAAAACACATATATTGCAAAATTATCTATTGATTTGTGTTTCTGACTGTTCCTATAATATTTAGGGTCACTCACCCCATTATTCACTGAGACATAAATCAATTTAATGGACATTATGAACCATATATCATTTGTACTAGTTACATTTTTATATTACATCAATCACAGGCGTCATTTTATGGTACCATATTGCAGTATTGTATCTCGACATAGTATTTGTTGTTGTTACTTATGGCATTTGGACAAGCCAAGCTCGCTATGCCGTTGGCTATGCGAGTTTAAGTCCGTAGGGTGCGTCTTTCGTTTAACCAGAGCACCGTGAAGGCGACAGTATGACTTTGCAATAAACTCCTCCGATAGATGGCACCACCAGAAGATCCACTTTCCCAATTTTGACATTGGTCTGGAAGAGAAGGGAATTCTCTTCAGACCATTATACACATGGTAACTGAGACATAATACTTAAATTATTGTTATCTACGAGTTACCAAGGAACAATATTTAAAATATTTTTGATGCAGTTTTTTTTCCTATATTCTCTCAGTTTAACTTTTACAAATAAAGATATTTACTATTTATTATATTTTTGAAAACTATTGATTTTGCCGTATTCAATGAAGACCTATTCAACATTCCCAATATGTCATCTGTTAGAAACACATGGAATGCCAGTAAAATGAATCATAAATTCAATGTTTAATAAGTTCTTAAACGCAAGGTATTTTATCTGGACTCTTCCATTGATTTGTTTTTAGTTAAGTTGTGCATAAGAATTCATTTTGGGAAGAAAGCATTATTTTTGATGCTGTTAATAGATAATTTTGCAATATATGTGTTTTTAAGTCTTAAATAGAAATTCATATTTTCAGCTTTAAACTCTAAATTTAGGCAATGATTTTTTAATTGTTTGTGGTTTTGATTATTGCAATATGCCTCTTACAAAAATATGTCTGATGAATATTCCATTCGGTTTCTTATTGCAATACATTAACATTTATCTTTTCAATTTACAAATAGAGAAATTCACGAAATCTAGGAACTCTTTCTCCAGATGAAATCTAAACGAAATAAGCATGTGATAAGTAACGCATCAATTCATTGATCCAAACGTAAAAATAATTCAAATTGAATACAGCAAAACGGGTGAATTCAACTAGTACTGCTTAATTTGTTGTTCAATTTTCAAAGTGCAACAGACCTTATAAATATAACAGTACAAATTCTTATGATACATTTATTAAAGCCACCATTTCATTTTAGTTTAAAGTAATTTGAAAACAATATCTTTATCATTCTATCTGATTTTTCTTCAAAGCAGAATACAAACAATGAAAACTGGTTCACTAAAAATTATTATTTATCGTAACAATAAAAATATTTATTACAAAAATAAGAAAATCTAAAATTCACTTTGAACCTAAATTTCATTCAAAATGATGCATTAAAGCAAACTGTGTACACCAATTCAGAAGATAATAGAATATATAACGATACATGTATTTATTTATACCTATTTTTTATTTCTTTAGTAAAAACGATTATTCATGAAAATATAGAATATTATAATTTAGAACTATTCCCTGTAAGGTTATATATTCTTTTATCGATGGGAATTTCAATTTTGCATCACAGGATAGAAATTTTATCGTTTATATATATATATATATATATATATATATATATATATATATATATATATATATATATATATATATATATATATATATGTTACATCATCAAAATAATATAGTTCAACTTGATGTTGGCGAATAATTCTATATGATTAAGTTATAATTTGGATATTTGTTTCCTTAAAATATTTCTTTACAAGTTTTAGCATTTCTAGAATTTAACTATTTTACAAACACATTCTTCGACAGGCGACAGAAAATGAGTTTTAAATCGCTGTGGATTCTATGTTAGTCGCCAATAAAATGTGACAAAAATATTTTCACATTTTAGAGTCTACCCTGAAGGAAAACCAAGCCGAAATGAAGCCTTTAACAATTGCAGCATTTTCCTGCCACCGATTCCCTTTCTTCTAATCTAATTTCAAAAGTGCTTTGTGATGTTCCACGTCCACTGCTCTATCTTCTTTAGTTTAAACTTTTTTTAACAAAAAAGGAAAAGATAGAAATATCTTCAAAAGACTATTTTATGTAATAATGAAATGAAATATTCAAGTAAAATGAATGTATATTTTAATGTATAATTCTATGATACTTTAGTTTCTTATTTAGTAATCTTTTTTGCTTTAAAAATATTTTATATCGTATGAAAATTAAAAATACTTACTAACCATTCAGAAGATTATCTAATGGCTGAAGGCTTTTGTATCATATTTTAATCTTCACAGCATTAATTGCCTTCTGAGTGGGTTTTGCATATGTAATCAGAGTATTCACTATGGAGGAAATGTGGAAAACTACCCAGCACCTACCTCGACAGAGTGTAAGGCTTATTAGGACATAATTAATTAGAACGCTCTGCACCGAGTCATGAAAATTTGATAAACTTTGCTTTCACATTCAATGTGGAATATTTGAAAGTTTCACAGATATTATCATTTTTAAAATAAATTAAAAGTTCACTACTAATTACTATAGACATATTTCTATATTTATGAATCTTGTTAATTACTCATTCAATTGAAAATTTTCTTGGTCTGATTGTTGGTATTTTCACATTTTGTTTTAAAATAATTCTCACTGTGCATTTTCTTAATCAATAAGTTTTACCGATAAATGAGAGATAAATATAATTTATACATACTTAATAGTTGATAGATGGCATACTCAATAAAATTGGTCCATATGCTGCTATTTCAACCTTTAGGTAAAAATTTACCGTACTGTCACCCTTGACAAAATTTTTAAAAAGTCGCCTAGGGTCACTGTATGTGAAATTTCCGATCGGGAAAAACGGTGGGAGGAAAATTGCTGAAATAGTGACAAATATTTCATACATTGTTGGTATCGAACAATATGCTCAACTAATTTTACAAAATTAATAAAAAACGCAGATTTATGGATTTTAAACATAAATGGTAAAATAATAAGTTGATATGTTAAATTATCCATAAAATTTTTTGATTAAATTTTATATTAATGAATTTAAATCGTTAAATATTCACGAGAAATTAATGACAAATAGGGTTGCCAAAATACTAGTTTGCCTGGTTTCCAGTAAAATTGTTCGCCAAATTTGGCGCCAAAATACGTGCCCAAGGGTGACCGTATAGTAATTTTGATACCAACCTTTACCCTCCTCTGTGTTATTTCGATAAGCATTTTTCCATAAGAACCGTGGTATTTTCTTCCCTTCGGCTTCGTGAAGATTTGTAAATCCTTTCATCAATTTTAGTTATTGAAGGATCTCTTAAAAATTCAAGTGGTACACAACTTTTTAATTCATTAAGCTGGGGAAGTATTAATTATCATATTCATTCAGAGAGAAACAAGCAATGTGGTCAAAAAGTAAAATTAATGTTGAAAGTAGGCAAAAGAGAAGGTGATTAAATAATTGAATTTTTGCTTATAATAATATGCATATTTAATCAATTTTTTGCAAAAATTAAAAAAAATTTTAATGTCTGTGTTTATCTAATTTATTACGATGCGTAATTTGTTGTGCATTGTAATATCTCTACTAGATATAACTAAAATAGACTACGTTAATACTCAATTCAATATAAAGATAAACATAAATAGCAATTTGGAACAAGTAATAGTATAGATTCCACAAAACATAAATATGTTTATACATTATACCATGTATAGAGATAAGGGTAATTCTTCAGACATTGGACCATTACACAAATCATATTATGCATGTAATATAAAGCACTATTTCAATCCACACAAATTGTTCTTATAACATATGATGTTAAGTAAAACTTCGATTTTTTGAACTAATCCGTAATTCAATAAAACAATTATACATCTCGGAATTTTTTTAAAAAATAGTTTGTTCTTTTTTTCTATTTAATAAAAGAAATTCTGATTTTGAAATCAATTTTCTTTAATTTTTGATATCTACTTCTTAAAAATTCGAATGGTTATTTTTACATACGATTTTATAGAAAGTTTATTTAAAAATAAAACTACCGGATTATGTTTTACATTTCTTATTTTCTGGGAACATGTGTGTTTCCAATTCTTATGGAATAAAATCAGAAATGAGTTTAGAAAATTTTGCTTATGCTTATGGAAAAAATTTTGTTAAAATATTTCTATTGATTTCAAGTTCTTACAGAAAAGCAGTGTATTGGTTATAAAATTATATCTTATATTTAAATTATATCTTTATCTAATGTGAAATATGTACTATCTGCCAGAAAGTATTTGGAATCCTGCAATAAATGAGAGATAAACCCAATTTATGCATAATCAATTGCTGGTAGATAGTTGGCATACTCAATAGAGTTGGTCCACGTGCCGCCATTACAACCTTTACCCTCCACGGTATGCTTTGCATAAGTATATTTTTATAAGAACAGTGGTATTTTCATCCATTCGGCTTCGTGAAGACTTGTAAATCCTTTTATCAATATTAGGTGGTTGTTGCACTTCTTAGTTTGGTGATCCAACTCAACTCAAAGTTGCTCTTATCTCAAAGGAATCTCGGATTCAAGTCTGGACTATGGGTAGACCGGTTCATCAGTTCACCTCACAGTTAACATATCAATCTATGTTAAGACTCGCAAATATGACACGGTATTATTATCCAGAAAATAGAAATGATTTAACTTATGAAATTGCCACAACGTAGAAAGCACATTGTTGTCTAGAATAGTCTTTATAAATCATACATACAACGTAGAAATCTGTGTTGAGCCTATAATGATTTCGGATCAAGGATCCCCGTCCATACCTCAAAAAACCTAACTCTACCATCTCCAAAATTTACCGTAAACACAATAAATTCCTGCTAAACGGGTTTTCCAGGCATACGCCAAAACCAGACTTTGCCATTTGCTGCAGAGCTTGAGCCTAGATTCATCACTCAAAAGAGCCTGTTTCCCTTCATCTGTGTTCCCATTTCGACTGGCCTAGCACCACTTCAACCGAGTACCATGGTTGGATTTTTCAGTCAAAAACAGGGGTGATAGCATGACCATGGGAACAAAACCAATGAGTTTCCTTATCAATGGTATTTACCAAAATAAATATCGGATTTTGCGGGTACTCTAGAAGTATGTAGATCATGAATTTGGTGCGGGTTTTCTAAATTTCTTTGCATAGGGGTCTTCTGTTTACCTCATAATTTCGTGGATTTGATGAATGGAAGCCTATCCCAACAATCGCCACTGATCTTTCTTTTCATCTTCAGAAGCCACTGTTGATTTTGAAATGCTTCCCTGACTAGATTAATACTTAAAGATCGGTCATTTCGATGATATTCAACAAATAAAACTTTCTCAACGTTAGACAGTTTTAAAATTTGCAGAACCTTGGTGCATGGGTCTTATGTCAATGCTGTTTCTTACGCGATTTTAATGACAGAAGGTGTGACACACACACACACACACACACACACACACACACTATATATATCATCATATATATATATATATATATATATATATATATATATATATATATATATATATATATATATATATATATATATATATATATATATATATATATATATATATATATAAGTCGGTACTGCAGTATTTTAATTTACGTGGTTGTCCAAATACTTATTGTTAGATAGTATATAAAAATATCATAAAATACAAAACTTTTTGATTTTTTAAAAATTTTCTTTAGAAATAAGTGATTGTATTTAATTTTGGTCTCGAAGTTATTTTCGCTTTGCACTATACTCAATGATGAGAAAATGCTATATTTTCTTTTAAATATCTCAACACTACATATTTAGAACAGAATTATTAATATTTAATTTCAAAACTATATTGAAACCAGTATGAAATATTTTATAGAAATGAATTGGATAGATTTTATTAATTATGAGTAGCATTAATTTTTGTAAATATATATAAAATTTTTTTACTTTATATATCATAGTAGTATATTAATGTTATAGTTTTATTATATTAATCATAAGTATTATATAAATTTAAAGTTTTAGAAGTTTTACTAATTATTAGCAAAATATCTAAAATTAATTTTTAAGTTATTTAAATTGTAATAAATGCCATGATAACTTTTCTTATAGAAAGCAAGACGTTCTAGCTTTTTCTAATATAATTAATAAACACTACTGTAAAAATCCAAACTTTAAATACGTATTAGTATTATAATAATTTAATAATTGCAAACTCATTAATTGCAGAACAAAATGGTGTTATAATTTTTGTGAGTTTTATTTATAGACATACTACATGAACTCCACGTTTTGATTTAAAAAGTCTTAATTTGCACCTCGTACATTGTACTTTTTAACCAGAAAAAAATTTCTTTGCCAAATATTTTTATATAAATGAGATGGTATTTGAGCATTATTTCGAAACTAGTATTTGCATAATATCATACTCCCTTGGCTTAGAGGTGGGGAAGCGTTTACAAAGCGAGAGTTACCACGTTCGATCCCAAACGCTGTTAAGCAAGGGGATATGCTATCTTCTTAAAATAATTGAACTAAATAAGCATAAAATTATTGCTTCATAATCATGTCTAAATTTCTTTGCATTTCAAATAATATATGAGCGATTACACTATGTTAATTATTCCATAAGTAAATTAGACACATTGCAATTTTTTTTTAATTTTGTTCTTTTTAAACTTATAATATTCTGTTTTTTTTGTAAATTAAATGGTTTAAGTTTAGTTTCAAAATTAGTGAAGTTAATGAGAAAGATGTGAATAAAACATATTGAAATAAAATAAAAAAAGTACCGAAAATATCTTAAAAAATTTAATAATGAAAATTAAATTGAAAAAGTTAAATAAAAAGCAAATTTTTAAAATCAATGTCATAAAATATTATTTTTATACTTACTTAGTTCAGTACAATTTTTTAATTTGATTACATTTCAAATTATGAGAATTATATGACAACATTTGTTTTTTCTGTCAAATAATTTGAAAATTAATATCGATCTTAAATAAGCAGAAATATTTGTACCGAGCATAATGAGAAACTTAAATAAGATTAAAATGTTAAAATTACAGGCAGTTCATACGAAAGAACGAAATAATATTTTACTTTACTTTTTATATAGATTTAATTAAAGTACAATAAAAGGAAGAAATGATTCTTTCAGCAAATTATTGAATTTGTGAAAGTTCCTTAGTCGCCAAAAAATTCTTTAGTCGAAGCATTTTGTCTGATAGGAAATCTATAAGTGAAATCATCCTCAAGCCACGAAACTAAAGAAAAAATATGAAAGTGAACCGGTATATTTTAGCTTTTTTTCGTTTCTAAAAATAGTAGTTACTGAGAGAACGAGTTTTCTATGAATCGAATCTGGATTTCGGATCACCTTTCATCTGAAAAAATTGCAAAAACTGCATATTTCTCGTTAAAATTCTATTATTTCCAATCACTTATCGCATTTCTTTTTTAAGAAAATTTTATGATGAAAGTGTTATTATAAATCATCCACCTATTACTGGATTAACTTGATATTTTTAAAAGTGGATGCATATTAAATTTTAATACTCATGTTACAATGTAGTTTTTGATTGATGCAAAAATCTATTGTTTTAAAATTCCATTACTTTTGATAATTTATAGTTCTTTTTCATTTTTAAAGAACTATTTCCTTATGAAATCGTTTCTGTAAACCAGTTAATTAATATTTAAGCAGTTAATAATATAACATAATGTAAGTTAAAGATTTTTTTTTTCTCAATGCGCGCATGCAGTGGGGTACTCCGTGGGTGAGCCCTTTTCTTCCCGAAAGAGAAATGATAGAGAAACATACACGTAGAAAGAAAGTAATATTCGTGCCCGATCCAGAATTCGAACTCGGGATTCTACTGCTTCTCGAAATTAAGATGTAGAAAATAGATGCATTAATAAGCATCTAAGAAGATTTCTGGTAGTTAGCCGACATTCATTCTTTAATATATTAGAGCTTGTTAGACTAGGATTTATTGTTTAAAATGAATTTCAGACCACTGTAAATATCAAGTACAAGATCAAAAATTCGAGAATGGAACTAGGGAATTAATAAACTAAGCTCTGGATAACTTACTGTTCATCAACAGCAAACGTGTGATACACTAATATTTAAATAGACTCACATTTATAGGTGCTGATAAGTATATTCATTTCCTACATGTGTGTGATAATAAAAATAAAGATAATAATATATATATATATATATATATATATAATTAGAGATATATATAATTATTAGAGATTTTTAATTTGAATACACAGCACACACACACACACACACACATGTGTGTATATATATATATATATATATATATATATATATATATATATATATATATATATATATATATATATATATATATATATATATGTATGTATGTATGTAGTATATATGTGTGTGTGAGTGTATTCAAATTAAAAAATCTCTAATAATTTCGAAATTTGAATTTAAAACCCACTCGCTTTCAAAATTTCTTTATATACAAACATTCTTCCCTCTTTTCAATGTTTTAATAAAAGTTTCAATTATAAAAGGTTTTATATTATTTAAATTGTGACTATATTGAGATAAATTAATACTTAAAATATTTAAAATTGGCTTTTGAATTAATGTAATTTCATATAAACTATATTAAATCAAAATCCGTTGCACATTAATTTACTTTTTTATTTTTATTTCAAATTATTGATATTTCATCTCCTTAAATAAATCAGATTTTCTAAAAATACATGTAGTATAAATTATGTGTAAAGAACCAATGTACAAAAATTTAATATTAAATATTTTATTTATAGAAGAGATGGTCGAAAATAGTTAAATGACTTTAAGAACTTAATCAAAATATAAATTGTATTTCTTAGACACGAATATTTAATGGGAAACGATGATCATGTCTAACACCGAGAAAAAAAATTTCCCTTCAAAACAGAGATAACTGTTCAGTTATTATAATTGTACTATTTTCTAATTCGAAATATTTTTTTTAATTTCATTTTCCTTATTCAAATGTTCATTTTGAACACGAATTAAATAAACTATATTTTCATTTTGTTTCATCACACACTCTTTTCTATGAGAAAGTTACTTTAGAGAATGTTATGATGAATTCATATCGAATTTATATTGTAGACATAAAATGGGAGAGTGAAAAAAATCGAAAGATAAATAAATATGTTATGTTAATTGACTCATAAAATGAAACTTAATCACATTTCCTTTTCATTTATTTAAATTTTTTGTAAACCTAAGTTGTGCGCCAAATAAATATGTGTCATTTGTTAATTTCCGGTTTAATTGTGGAAAATTGAGTTTTTTTTTTTTTTTTTTTTTTTACACTTCAAACAAATTATATTCCAAATTCACATTATTTGCTCGCAGTAACATTTGAATATTCCATAACGTAATGACTATAGCTTTTAAATTTATTTCTAGAAATTTTTAGATGTTCTCTTGATCTATAAATTGTATGTCTGTTTTTAAATGTTTTAACTCATGGAATTGCATTTTCATTAATTTTGAAAGTCGTATATATAAATAAATAAATTCCATTGATTTATTAACCCATATAATTTATTTATTTAGTTACATTATATTATATTTTCATCATTGTTTCTTATATTACTTTAAAAAATTTACTTTCATTGCGTCAATGTTTACTTATGGGGAAATGGATAAAATTAGAGATGTTTTGTTTGCAATGTTATATACATTTATATTATATAATACCAAAACAAATAATTATGAAGATATTTTATATAATCTTAGGTATTGTGATATTCACATTATACAAATGTCATTATTTTCCTGAAAAGTTTATTTATTGAAACCAACATTTATTTATTTTCGTCGTTTGCGTAAAACGTTTATTTGATTAGAGGTACCACTTATACTTGCTTCTTTGCACCCTTTATGGATACATGTATCTAATTTCATTTAGAAATTTATTTGTAAGAAAGAATACCATTGCCAAATAACTAACGTTAGCTATTAATTTAAATGCATTCGTTAATTTAATTTTCCTTCACTCTGAAATTAATTAAATTTTGTATTCAAAGGGTACATATTTTTATTTCGAAGCAGAAGAAATAACGAATAATATACTAAGTAATATATATCTATATGTAACTAATTTTATTTGTTATTAATCTTTTTGTTTAATAAGATCAAGTAATGTGTATTGAATATATTATAAACACGTGACCAGCATAAGAAAAAGTTTTGTTTTAACCATGTAGCTTGTAATTTCTGAGAAAGTACATTTTGTAGTCATAAAACTAAATGTCAAAACATGTAAACAGATATTTCAAGTAACTGTTATAATAGAATTATCGTATATCATTACAAAAGGAAACGTTGTCACTTGAAAGTTGAATATTTGTCTTATCCACGTTATTATTCAGAAACATAAATGATTGTAGTATATCTTCTTTCTGCGTATATCTCTGTAGAGAGAGAGTGTTTAAGAATTTTCCAGTTTCACGCTCATTAGTGACTCAGAAATATGACTCACAATATTCAAAAGTTTGTTTCCATAAAAATAATCAAAGTAGATATCAAACAACAGGTTACAAATGCTAGGTTATGTGTTACATTTAAAAAACAGTGGCACAGTTAAAAAAAATGTTGTTTTATCACTGTCTATCAGAAGTAATGGATTCTTCAGAAAGATTCCAAGTTCAAATCCAGTCACTATTAAATAATGGATGAGAGAATTATGCTCCTACTTTCTGAATGGGCTTAATTCAATGTGAAGGATAATGAGTTTCTTTAGCATTATTCTTTTCCAATGTAGCACTTGGTAAAGGTGAAAAAAAAAGGAATGTAGCTTTCACCTGTAAAATTTTTAGGGTGTTATATTAAGAATGCGAATTTATTGACAGCTAAGTCATTTATCTCTTAAAAGAGTGAACTGCTCTTACACTGAAGTTAATTTTGCAAAACGTATTGAATGTAATCGTGATTATTAATTTCTCATTATTATTTAGCATCAATCCATACCAGAAAAAACATTTTTAACGTTCGCAGCTTTGTCCTCTTTACTTGTTGATCATATAGTGTAAAAAGCTAGTATTTATTATTATTAAAATAAAATGATTTACTTAAATTTAAAACTTTCACGAAATACATATACCCCTATACAACACATTGCTTTAAAATATCCTATTAAATTTAATTGTATAAATTTTTCTCGTACTTGTAGATTCATTATGTTATAAATATTCATCATATATTGTATATTAAACTTACACTGAGAATTTTTTTTATATTTACAGTAGTTTTAAAATTTTAAAATACAAGCAATGTGACCGGACATTATAAGTTGAAATCGATAAATAAATATAATTTATTATTTATATGATTCTTCAAAAATACAAAACTTTTAAAATTATTAATTTAAATTTTACCTGTAATTATTTGTTACATGCAGATGTCAATAATTCAATTTTGTAAACGACTGCAGCTTCATAATAAAAAGTAAGCGAAAATAAAATAGTTTATCCTACTTGGATATTTATAATTATATTGAAGAAACAAAAACTTTGATTAATTTTTAATTCAAACATATAATGTAAGATTTCTAAAACTTTTCCGTATTCACTATATTTGATCTACTTTCTAGTGGTTAATGCAATGAAAAAATATTTTGTCGGTAACACTTTCTAGGAAGTCAATCTCTTGATATGGTCAAGTTCATGTGTGCCAAGGTAGATGTTCAACATTATTCCTGTTTCATCAAAACATGCATGGATAAGTCTCTCTGTATGGATAGGTGCATTATCATCTTGAAAAATCTATTTCCTGTTGTAAACAAATACATCACCACAGGATGTATCTGGTTAGCTAAAATTTCTGTATACGTTTTTCCAGTGATTCTTCTTTTCAGGGCTACGATTAGACATACAAATGATCATGATACGCAACATGCACGCTTTCTTTGGACCAGACCTCCATGGATTACTGTAGATGATTCCCTTCAGAAGATTTTCATGTGACATGTGTTGGGAGGCATTCACTTATTGCCCAAATAATGACGGATCCATCTCTATGCTTCAGAGTTGGAAGGAGACAATCATGATCATACGTTTGTGCAGATGTTCCACAAACGTGTATCTATCCTTTTGTAAGGAAATTGTGAAAGACTATTAGCTAGATCATGTTACTCTTTTCCACTTATCAATCGCCCAAGTTTCGTGAGTACGACACCATTCTTGATGACATTTGGCATTAACATCTGTTATAAAAGTATTAGGAATTGCTGCTCTACATCAAGATTTCCTGTTCATGAAGATGTTTTCTAACTGTAATTATATTGACACTGTACAGTTCATTTGCTTACTTAGGTCTGCGGTCACGTTTGTTCCAGTTTTTCGCTTTTTAGAAATTACAGTCCTCTTCTATATTCTTCGGTCTATTTCTATAAGTTTCTCTTTTATCGAATATTTTGATGTACCGAGCTTTGTGTGTGCTGTGATGAATTTAGACATTGTAACTATAGAAAAATCTAAACGTTGAGATATTTTTATCACACATACTCTAGCTTGCAATTCAGCTTCTTTGAAAATCTGAGAGGTTCAACATATTATATTTTTGAAAAAAGAATTTAGACCATACGAAATTTCAGTATAAACCTAACACATACTATCGAAATATATACATTTCTATTTATGAAAAAACTAAAAACTTTTGCTACATTTTAATGCTTACAAAGTGGTATGTCACTTCTATTTAAATGTGTTTTCATTATTTTGATAACCATTTGTATTTCCAGATAACGCGATTGCACCGTAGGAAAATGTATATTAAGGCTAGAGAGATTGGATTATTTAGATTATAATTTAGTAAAAACAAATTCATAAAATTTGGATATTGAGAAATCTTATTCTGAGAGTATTATGATGTATAATTTACTGTTATTATTTTTGTTAGCAAAAAAGAGAATTTCAAAAATTTTCCATTTTATTCAGTTACATATTTTGTTGTTCCTACCTTTTTTATTTCATTTTATTTAGCTAGAGATTTGGACATAAGTAAATAAAAGTAAAAGTTATAAGCTCAAATATATTTTTAGCGTTCATGAATGCTTAATGTAGGATTTACACGTTTATTTATAATATATGATTTATTTTTGAAATAAGTTTCCATTTTATGCCTTTTTCATTAATGAAATATTATACATTGTGTGAGCCACAGATTTTAACTTTTTTATAGTAAAATTCGTGTATGGCTTCTAGTGGAACTTAGTATTTCATTTGTGGTTCTATGGAATATTAAAATTTTAAGATATATTTTCAAGTGCAATATTTATGCCAGGGTAGCCTTTTTGCCAAAAATTTCATTCATTAAAAATTATACTTTTTTGAAGTTCAAATAATGTCATTTAATTTGCTAGATAGTTCCCTATGTAATTTAGTAATATATAAATGCCATATTTTCACTGTTTTATATTTTTTTATTAAATTCATGGTATTCTATTCATATTAATGAGTACAAAATATTTGTGCATAAAAGAAACCACACCAGTTCAATTTTCATATGCAATTGCACTAAAAAATTCCACTGCACAATCACTTTTATACGTCTTTGAAATAGTTGCAGAAAATTATTTAATAAGTAAGAGATTTCTTGAGCAACTTGTAATCACATGTCCAATAGAATAAATTCTATTAGACTGTCTTCTGGGAAGAGTAAAAGCCAATTCAGTGTCTAACCATACGCCCGCGTAGAATAGTAATAAGATAGAAGAAGTTCTCCAACTCCAACACGACACCAAATGCACTCCTGGTTTGATTAGCACTAAGAGACTCAACCCCCAACCCTCAATACCACTGCAGTTTTCCGCAAGAATCATTTTTCTTGTTCTGCTTTTTTACTTCCAATGGATTTTTTTTATCTGTATTCCTCTTAAGTCCTTTTCCTCTGGGATGCTCCTGACAGAGGATGGCTAACACTTCTTCTCAGCAGCAGTTTCCATTCACAAAAAAGTGTCAGAATGTTTTTATTGGCTTTTCCTCTCTTTTTTCTATTAACAAAGAACAAAATTTTATTGTGTTGCTTCTTTGCATCTTGACAATACATTAAGCTATCTTTTTACAGTGGATGAACGTGGAAAATGCCATTGTTGCACTTTCCCTGGAGAATATCCTAAGAAGAATTATTTCATTACGAAACCAAGCTGCGCCATTTTAATTTTTGCATAGGGAAGTTGATGGACACATTTGGTTTTCTGTTGTAATGAACACTCTTTTAAAAATTATCATAATAATCTTCAATTTTAAGAATTCAATTCAACACATTAATTGGGAATGCAAAGTTTTTTGAATTTAGTGATATTTATCAATTGCTATTAAATTTCCTTTTTATTTTTTGCTTATCCTACAGCTAAATAAATAATTTATCTATCTAAATTATATATATATATATATATATATATATATATATATATATATATATATATATATATATATATATATATATATATACAGAGAGAGAGAGAGATCACTCTGTAAATTACAAACATTATTCGCTAATATATATTAGAAATATAAATTGTCATTAATTTTATATTTATCATTATATTTTAAAATGTACATAGATGTTTTGAATAAATACAGAGTCTTCAAAGTAAAAACGGTTCTGCTTATATATTTAAAAAATATCAATGAAAATAAATAAAAATAAAGAATTTAAAATAAAATTTTAAAAATTATAATTTAAATATATATATGAATCTTTATTATGATAAAAACATTAATGCATTTTCTAAAATAATAGACTCTTTCAGTGTTCTGAACTGGATAGAAATTCATTTATGTTTTTTATTAATCATGATTTTTTACGCCTAGAAAACTTTATGATGTGTCTCGTTCGTGAACAAAATAATTATATTTTCAGACTTCAGATAACATATTAATGAGGTTAATTTCCTATTTCCATCATCATTATAATACACATTTTAATATTGCTTCATTAGAAAATTGCAAAATTATTCCAACAGGCAAATCATAGTCAAATTCTTATATAAGAATAAATTTACAATTTTATATATTTACAAAAAAATACTTTTTCACAATAAAATAAGTCTACACACGTAGTTTTACCAATAACTAAATGCATTTATTTTTATATGATAAAACAACTTGATTATCTTGTTTTACCTACATATACATTTAGTGTATTTTTATTTTTCATTTTGTTGTTGAAAACTATATATTTTCAGTGTACTATTTATTATTTCCGATAGTTTGATTTCATTACTTATAGTTAGGAAAATAAAACTTATCTCTTTATTTTTTTGTTTTTTTTTCTAAAACCAAGAAATGTTTTAATCATAATAATTACAATTTAAAATAATTTTCTAGTCGATAAATTTCTGCAAATCATGTGAAATAATATATGAAAGTAATAGTTTTTAAGAATAAAAGGGGATGTTGAGTATCATCAGTCACTAATTTATCGAGAAAGAAAAGTTTTTCGTATGTTACCCTTGTTTTCCAATGTCCGGCTGCCATTAGGATATACCTATTCAGAGCTACAAGGGGATGATATTTTATACAGTGGGACACCCACTGGGTGTGCCATCGTTGTCCGAAAGTGAAGGGATAAAGAAACGCGCCCAAAGAGAGAAAAGAACATCCGTGCCATAGCCATTATTCGAACCAGGACCTACTGCTTTGAAGTTAGGGATGCTAACTACTCAATGATCGGTTGGCTTTATCCTATAATCTATTCTACCTACAAGTTATTCTACCTAGACTTATAGTGAACTGTTAACAGGGTTGGGATTTTCGGAGAGAAAATGTGTGTTCCTCTGAATATCCGGACTTTGATATCAGCCATTGTCGAATGATGGACGATGTATGTTGCAATTATCCTTACTGAATGTATATTTTAAAGTTAACTAATTACTTATGAAAAGTCATTCCGGAAATCATAACTCGAATGAAACATTCATGTTTTACGAGGTCTTCGAAATACAGCTTTTAATTGCAACATCATGAAGTGTTTTGTTTTAATTCCCAGTCGTAGAACATTAAAATATATAAATGATCCTTCTATTGTTACTTTCTGAGAGAAATTGTAAAAAGTTCTGCATACACAAAATACAGTTTTTGCTTCCTGTTTTTATAGTTATTTTATATTGATAAAAATGTCACGTACTTTTAACTGCCATTAAACTGTAATTAGAGCAGACTGTTTTCTTATTATGTACATTAGTAAGAATGCTCTAAGTGTGGGTCGTTCACCTTTGATTCTAATTTATTTTTCTCTATAGTGCATATAATTTAATAAATAAACTTTACCCTTGCATTCTAAATTGCTATTGTTTTCTCATTAACTATAAATTTTATTTAATGCTTCCTTCTATTTACCGAAATTATAATTTGCATTAAATATACTTATTACCTATATATGCTATTTTAAATTAATGATGCCGACCGATGGCTGAGTGGTTAGCGCTCCTGACTCCTGAGCTGTGGGTCCTGGGTTCGAATCCCGGTTCGGGCTTACTTTCTTTCTCTGTTCTCTCTGTGTTTCTCTATCCTTTCTTCCGTGATGATGCATGAATGTGTCCCACCCTATAAACGGGTTTGTGGTGGTATGGCGCGGGCAACGCTACTCGCCTCCGTGACTTGGTTCACAGGTGCCCGCTGAGTAACGACAAATGAGTAGCAGTTTCTGTCCTTGCTGTTGCATAAGGTTCAATCCTCAAGTGCCCGCCGTTGGAAAAAAATTAATGATGTTAAAATTTAAAAACACGTATAAAATTCAAAACTGAGTCAGCACAAAATCAGACAGAACTACGCTTATCAAAATATATTAAATAATAGACAAATGGTTCAAAAACACTGTAAGAAAAACAATACATGAAATTAAACATAAACGATACCGGATAAGGTAGTTCTGTATGTATGTTTTTGAATTTTTCACATTTGTCATATACGACTTACTTATAGCAGTTGCTGATTGCGTAAAGTCATCAATAATAATAATTTGGCCATAATAGAAATTTGGCATTTCATAAATAATTTAGCCACGTCAAATTGACGTATATCCTTTACTTCTTTAAATTAATTAAAAAATACCTAATGAGAGAAATTTCAAGAAAGATCTATTTTGTTTTATCAAGATCAATATTCTATAAGGCACTAATTAATCACCACATCCTTCAAAAACTTGCAAAACGTGAAAAAAAAATTCAAATAGAAATTACTCTGTATAGCTGGTAACCGTGAGCAGCTCGAATATCTCTATTAGAAGAATATTTGTTGTATGCTGTTCTCTGAAATCCCACAACAAGAATTTGCCGCAGCTATCAAATAATCTTAATTATCTGCCTGTAACTAACCTGGGGAACTCATAATGTTGTATTACACATCTCCTATGAATTCGAAGGAAAAAAAAAACAACCATTTCCTGAAGATGTTTTCAAACGCAAAAATTTTACATGTCTGTTACAGATAAATTATTCAAAATTTTACAACAGCATTTTAATGTGGCCTAGTATCGTGACATGTTGTACACTTGTTTGTGGATAACACTTATCTTGATTGAATGGACACAAGTATTCAATTTTTCTTTTTGACATTTTTTTTAGAATTACTTGACATTGTTTAAGCATAAGATTTGACATCAATTGTAGTTTCAACATGACAGGACAACATCTTTTTACCACAAAGTCAAAGTTTTCCATCTTAATTTCCATTTTAGTCGCATGAATTTTTAATTATTTTGTATGTTTTATCACTTTTTAAGTTATATTTTACAGTTTTTGTTTAAGTTATCTGGTATACTCTGGCAACGCATATGTTAAACGTATATATATATATGCCCCTATATATATATATATATATATATATATATATATATATATATATATATATATATATATATATATATATATATATATATATATATATATATATATATATATATATATATATATATATATATATATATATATATATATATATATATATATATATATATATATATATATATATATATATATATATATATATATATATATATATATATATATATATATATATATATATATATATGTATATATATATATATTTATATATAAATATATACATATATATATATATACATATATATATATATATATATATATATATATATATATATATATATATATATATATATATATATATATATATATATATATATATATATATATATATATATATATATATATATATATATATATATATATATATATATATATATATATATATTTGATATTTGATTTTTTTCCTAGTTTATCAACGAAATATCACTCTGATCATAGAAACTCCAAATAACTTAGTCCGATAAATGTAAAAACTCGGATATTAATTTATAAAAATTTTAAGACAATAAAAAGACACTCATCTATATTTAATGATAAATTAAAATGATTGTAGCTTGTAATTATGTTTTTCTTTCAGTGAAGTTGATTGTTCGGAGAGAGAAATTTAAACTTCAAATTATAATATTATTTCATGTAACATTAGAGTAAAAATAAAAAGTAAAGTGTTAGCTTTAGATTCTTTCAATGTCAAATCTTTTTGACCTTCAAATTCCAATAAAAATAACCAATGCACAGTAATACACTGAAAAATTAAGTGCATACCAATTTAAATCTATAGTTTTAAAATATATAACTATAGATTTAAATTATGCATTTGTGTATACACGAATAAAATAATCAATTCTTATAAAAATATCAGTAATACATTTAAACTGCTACACTTATTTATTCTAAATATCTACATATTTTAATCTATTTAAAAAATAATCCATTTTAGAGGGAATCTAATCGCCTATTATTTAGGAAGTTATAACTCGAGAACAATTTAAACAGAAAAGAAGACATTATAAATCTATTTGTTTTAAAACTTATCTCTTGCTATCTCTTGTTTGTTGTAGTATTGTCTAATCATTAACATGATAAAACGAAATCAAGAAGACTCTGCAATTGCAGTTTCTTATGTATTGTTCACTTATTCATGTATCCAAGCAATCTCTTCGAGGCAACCACCTGCCCTCCTCCTTGTATTGATTTCGTACTCGATAATGCATAAGTCTAGGAACAAATGCAATCTGAATAATGCACGCACTTGTTTAAACAAATGTCGTGATTTAAATTCAGAAAAGAAAAACTGTTTTGAAGGAAACTATGACTTTTGAACAATTAAGAAGGAATAAATTCCTTAAAAAAATAAATTATTATTATTCACTAACAACACATTCTCTGTTCTTTCTTATAGCAATGGATACTTTTAATGTACAACATATTATAAGCTTTACCTATAATGGATCTTATGTATATATATATATATATATATATATATATATATATATATATATATATATATATATATATATATATATATATATATATATATATATATATATATTATATACATATATATACATCATTTTGTTTTAATCCATAGATTGCATATTTTATTTTGTACAACTTTGGATTAATTTTTCTATACAATAATAGCTAAAAGGTATTTTAAGCTAATAATGTTTAATATTCGTAGAATTCGTCTTTTTTTAAAAAAAAAAACTCATTCACCTTTGGAGCTCAGTAGTGAAAAAGTGATTTTTCTGTTATAATTGCCATCATGAACACTCAAATATACTTATAAGGGTATTAGTGCAATGGTTGCATATTTTCAGGAATAATAAAGTAAACATAAACAATGAGAAAATTGCATAGCAATAAGGATCAGAAACAGATTCTTGTCGTAATAGTGACAACATAAAGCATTAGAAAGGATGGATACGAAAAAGATGAGAAAACACGTTACTTTTCTTATTATTGCAAAAAAGTAAAGAACATTATTATGTGAAGAAAATTAACAGAAAAGAGACAGTGATCAACATATATATATATATATATATATATATATATATATATATATATATATATATATATATATATATATATATATATATATATATATATAAAGTGTATTCAAAATTACTATCTTCTATGTCAGTTGTTAAGTTTTTCCAACTACTCATATGATACATACAACAATATCCTTAATACTGTTAACTAGAGTTACATTCACGAGTATCGTGACATATCCTTATAGTAAGTAATCAATGCAGATGAGATCTGGATATCATGCTGGCCAGTGTTGTGGATCACTTAGAACGATCCGCTGCAATACGTCTCATCCAGGTATACACGAATGTCAATACTGTCTGCAACAGAGTCAAATATTTTTTTACCTTTATGCAGTACTAAAAAAATAAAAAAGCAGCAAAATTGAGATATGTCAGCATAAATTAAATACAATATGAAGAACAATAAAACAATTAAGACAAATTTTGAAAATCACTGAGAATAAAACAATATACAATATTAAAAATAGGAGGAAAGCATAGAGACTTGGTCTTCATCAGTAGGAGATGGTCTGTAGTTCCTTCTACAGTGGGTTTATTTACTTTGCTTCATAATACTTTTTTGCTTAAATTTTTGAAATAAATATCTATATGCTTCTTTCTTTTAATACAAACACTTATCGGGAGGATTGCTCAAAGTCTTTAGAAAAAAGTGCTTAATTAATATAATTGACCATCTGCCTCCTGATGAAGACGTGATTCCTATGCTTTCCTCCTATTCATTGCATTGTATTTTATTTTAGTCTCAGTGAATTTCAAATTTTGTCTTAATTGTTTGATTGTTCATCAAGTTGTATTATATATATATATATATATATATATATATATATATATATATATATATATATATATATATATATATATATATATATATATATATATATATATATATATATATATATATATATATATATATATATATATATATATATATATATATATATATATATATATATATATATATATATATATATATATATATATATATATATATATATATATATATATATATATAATATATATATATATATATATATATATATATATATATATATATAATATATATATATATATATATATATATATATATATATATATATATATATATATATATATATATATATATATATATATATATATATATATATATATATATATATATATATATATATATATATATATATATATATATTTGAAGCCCGGTGGCTTAGTGGCAGCGTTTCACGCTCCCATGATGCAGGTCCGAGGTTCGATCCTCGGGCTGGGCAAGGTTGACTCAGTCTTTCATCCCTTCAGTGGGTCGATTAACTGAGTACCAAGCATGCTTGGGAACTAAACACTTACGTTAGGCTGACCACCTAATTGGGACATATGCTTCGCACACCAGGGCCCTCGGTCATGAAAACAGTTATGGGAAATGTAGGCTTTGGCCCACATGGGCTGTCGTGCCATGGAGTTAAGTTTATATAGATATATTCTTTTTTACACGTAAGTCAACTGAAATTTCAAAACATGAAGTGCCAGTGCCTTTCTCGAAATTTTGAGATGTTCTTGTATTCACTTCTACATACCATATTAATTAACATTATTTCCTTAATTAATGTGGTACGCAGAAATATCTCTTTTACATACCATGTTAATTAAATTACGATCTAATTAGTGTAAATTATAGAGATAAAATGAATGTGTAATTGGCGATACTGGATATTTAATATGCATAAGCCTTTTAAAAATATCCGGATCTTTCCATGAATCATGTATTGAATCTGATAACTTCCAGAGTTAAGATTTTTCTTAATAGCTACGATTTATTAATACTTTTGATGTCTTCTTAGTTTAACAAAAATTTTAACCTTGAATTTCTATCAATTTCCTGATAATTAAATATGTAGAACTACTAACAAAATTTGCCAATTCTACAAGCAAGTAAATAAAAGTGATTCCCCTCTATTTTCAACTTACCTTGTATTTTCTAGAATTAAAACATTTTATGTTTTTATGTAACATTTTTTTATGTAATCATACTAATTATTTTATATTCTCCAGGAAAATAAAAGCGATTTAGATTCTTTAGAATTCCTTAGAAATTTCAGACATAATATTGTAAATAAATAATTTGCATATTATGCGATAATTTGACCTTACATAACAATTTTTTTCAAAGACATTTCAAGTTCAAATGCTTTTTAAACTCTTCATCGCAAACAAACATGAAATAGGTAAATCAAAATTTTCTAATGATTGTGAGGAAAAAATTAAACCCCTTATTTTAATGGCGATGTTATCCACTTTTTTTTTTTTTTTTGCAAATTTCCTTTGCAAAATACATTACAATTTTTCATTTAATTCATATAACTATTGTCATATGACGCTTATGCTAGAATTATAATCCAAATTTTCCTTGCTGTAGCACTTTTAAAATTTAAAATATAAAAATTACTTTCTGGAAAACAAACATCAAATATTGAAATTAGAGTAAATATTAAATGCATATAAATTAGCGTTAACAAATAAATCATATTTTCCAGAATATACTCTATATATATTTAAATTGCTCATCTTAAAGAAAAGTATAAATATTGGTTAAACGCGTTCGCGATTACTTCAATTTTTTCAGCATACTTTAACGTTTAAATATGATTAAAATTATTATTAAAATGTTAGAAGAATTAATCAAAATATATTTTACATATTTTTAATGTGTCATTTTTATATTAATATTTACTCTTAAGTAATAATTTTTAATATATTACCTCATATTTTTTTCACTATAAAAATTAAAAATTCTTAGTTTTTGAAGAACTTATAAATGTAACTTTCAACATTTTTTTATCTTCTTGCAAAATTAAAGCTGGCATTGTATAATAAAATATGCAAATGGATTGCTAAAAATTATTTTAATTGTCTAACAAAACACTATGTTTTCATTTTACGCAATACTTTTTCAAAGATATTTAATCAGCTTCAATGTAACAAAAATCTTAATTAAAGATTATATTTCTAATTATGATCTGTATTCACTATTTCTTTTAAATATTTATCTTACCTTAATATTCATTAAAAAGGAAATTACAATTTATGTGGTTTTCTAAGTATAATTTCAAAAAATCGCGTAAATGATTAGATTAATGTTTATATTAATGATAAAACTTAGAACTTTTTTGAAGTATAATTTATATAGATTTGATATTCCGTGGTGGATAGTACAATAATTAAAAATATTGTGATATTATTTATCATTGATTATTACATTTATTCTTAAATAAGACTTTTTCTCATGACAGAAAATTTAAGAATCTTGTACCAACTGCACTAAAACAGATGTAAGTACAGAAACTTAAAAACTGCAATATCTGGAAACCCCTTTCTTAAACAAAGGCAATATTATTTTTTTCGCATACCTTGCGCCAAAAGAGAAAAAGAAAATATTAGTCTCAAAAAATATCCAGTTTCAGTTTTAAATAAAGGTAATCAAAACATTATTTTATTGCTTTAGACATTGTGAATGAGAATTTATGTAAAATAATTACTTGTTAACTCAATGTACTGAAATAAATTCGCGTGAAAAATTAATTTAACATGATAAATTAAATTCAAAATCGAGATATTAGATGATAGAAAGTAGTAAAACCAGTATCATTTTCCTCTATTTCGACCCAGACAATAATACTTATTTAAGAATAAATTTCACCAGTTGAATTTTTAGAATTTAATATTTTCATTACGTACACTATTATATTTAGTAGTACATTATGATTTTAATGTATTATAATAACATTATTGTTAAATTTTATGCTCCATTGTAATATGATATAAAATGAATTTCAATTAAAATTTTAATTATTCTCACAAAAATGTAGGATTAAAAAATTTTTGCAGTTTATTTAGAGTAAGATCTTAATATATACGCTTTCAATTGTTAATATTATCTAAGTATAGAGAGTATTCTTATTCAATTAATCATATTTCAACAAAAATACAAAAAAAATGAATTGCCGAATAAAATTATTCTATACTATTCATAATTTCAGAAACAAAATTTTCCTAAAGGAATAAAACACATTAAAAGAATTTGAAAATTCTTTATTTTTTAAATACATTGTAATAGAATTTAAAGTATAAAATTATATGTGTTGTGATAACTGTTATTTATAATTTTAAATAGAAGCCTAATATTTAAATAGTGTGTCCTTGCTTTGATCACGTGCAAAAAAATTACGGTTGAATAACAAAAAAATGAACTTACTTTTATTATTAATATAAATTTCACACAAATACACAAAACACCTAAAATAATTACTGAATTTTTCACTATGATCATAATTGATACATTTATTTTATTTTTTTTTATAATACTGATAATTTTAAACATAAATACATTTAACTTGATTTTAAAATTGATAAACAAATCAGTAAAATTTCTTTTATCTGATTATGCAAAAGATACATGTAATAGCTTTTCCTTTAAATTTATGCAATTTCTTCTAAAATTTGCTACAATCATTACCTTTAAAAACAGCAAAAAAAAAACTAGTTTAAATTTGAATATCACAAAGTTAACCACAAACAAAGTAAGAAAATCTAATATATCTATTCGCGTGACTAACACTGTTGGTTATTAAGTTTAGTTTGGTTCATTTTCCTGATTAGAATATTCAGGAAACGGGCTGAATGCGAATTAACTGTTAAGCAGTTTGGCGACAAAGTTCCCGACACGGAAAGCCAAACTTTCATTATAGGTTTCTTTCCAATTCTCGTGCCAGCAGAAAAGTTGCTTTCCAGTGAAAGGATTAATTAATGTAGAAATATCTTCTGCTTGTGATTAATATTAATATAAGAACTCATTTTGCTACCGCATGAAATAATTTTTCTTTCCAGCGACATCAGATTCGTTGGCAATGTTTCCGGTTTTCATCTGGATCACGAAATCATACATGTACGATATGAAGAAATATGACATTTCACATGTTTCAAAATATTGTGTGGCTTTAAAACTTTCCACATTTTAGCAATTAATATAGAATTACTTTCATTATTCATTGATGGCTCGCTGTACATTAACAGTAAAGCTGCGATTTTCAAATTCTTAATATGGTGGATTCTGTTGTAGCCATTATTGGCTAACGAGAAACGAACATAGTATTTTTGCTTTCTGTATGCACATCTGTGCGTGAATGCTTCGAAAATTACCAGAATTTCTTTTTTATTATTAATTAAGGAAGTTTTGTCTTCCAAAAATATTGTTAAACATCAGCCAAATTAGCTTTTAGTCGCTTATGTATCAATGACTTCAATGCAGAATATGCTATATACCTAATTTTAATTTTGTTCAATAAGCAGGTGAAGTTTCTGTTTAATTAAGTAATTTAACAGAAACCTTAGCAAATAAAGTTTCTATTAAATTAAATATTTAAAGATAAATTTTAAAAATTTTGAATTTTGTAAATCGAAATTATATTTTATTTAAGAATACAAAATATAATTAAATTTGTAAGATTTGAATTACATTGTATAATATATCATAAACTGACGGAAAGTGATAATTTTAATGAATCTTTTAAACTTAAAAACATAAATAAGTAATTAGTTGCATTTAGTAATGTAATGAATTTAATTATAGATATTCAATAAATGTGAAATTTATAACAAAGCAGCTAATAAAAATTGCTTCTTATTTTTGTTCAGATTTTGCTGCATAGTTAACCTAAAACTTCTTAAAAGAAACAAAATATAGTTTTCAAATAATATTAATATTTTCATCTAATAAGCAAAATAACATTCTCTGAAATTGCAGAACACAAAAAAGTTCTTAATTTCTAAGTTGTATTTTATAAACCTACACATTAATTTAAAATTAAGTTTAAAAGCGAAACCATCGCCCCTTTAAAAAATAAGAAAAACAGATTTGAATTTTAACTCCATATAGTCTATCTTTTCTATTAGCAAAACTTCCAGATAATTAGAAAGTGAAATTAAACGATGCATATTTAAGATCTCCTTTTGTTTATTTAATACTAAATCTCCATTTTAAGTGAAATCATCCACCAAAACAGAGAACCTCCTTCGAACTATTATTACTTTTTACAATTCGAAATCGATAAATTCTTTTTTTCCCCTTTTTTTCACTTCTTACCGCCAGCAAAGTGATTTTCTAGAGTCTTAATCCTTTCTGCCAAAACGTCGCGGAGATCTTTCCGAAGAAGAAAGTAAGTTACGTCATGACGGAGGCAGTATGCAACGTCTCCTAGCGGGAGAATTTGAAATCTCCCGTTACAACCGATCATTTCTCCAGTTTTCGGCATTCAGCGATCAGTCGCTAACTCAGCGCGTTCTTCCACTTTGAACCATATGCTTGGGATTTATTAATATTTCATTCTTTGGATTTACGTGCAAATCGCGTCGCACAGTAAACGTCGATATGATTGTTCCAATAAATCTTCAAGTTTTAGTATCACTTTGGATCGTGATTGAAGAGCTTGCTTGAAGTTATATATATATCTATATATTTTACAAAGAAAATATGTAATGCTTCCTTTTTTTATTGCAATGGCATAGCACTCTGGCTGTAGAGTGAAAGAACCGCAAACAATAAACCGAACGGTTGGAACGGCAAAGAATGTTGTTTACAGTACCGACGTACGGTAAGGCCTTGGGTCGAAAAATTAATCAGTATAATTGTGAGTCCGGTCCTCCTCCCCTGTGGATATGTTTTTGGTATAACGAATTGTTCTTACCCTGCATGAACTGTAACTAGTTATCCTATTCTGTGCAAAACCAAGGAATAACATGAAAGATTGCATGATAGATTTGCTGTTTGTATTTTTGCATGTTATTAGCATGAATTATTCATTTGTTGTATTTTGAATAACTTTAGTAATATTATCTCGCATGGCTTGTATAATCATTGACTTAAATATGCATGACACAAACTTTCAATTTATGAAATTTTTACTTCAATTCCTCATGCAACATTAATGTATTTTGTAATAATTTACTAAATTAAAATGGTAATAAAATATCTTTTATTTAAAATTAAATAAATATAATACGTAATAGCAGCGTTATAAAAATATTAAACATTTAATATTTATTTGTACTTTTAGTTTTTATTTCAATTTTTGTTTATTTATATTTCATCAAATTATATGAATTATCCACTTTTTTATTGATAAAAATTATTATCAATTGTGAAGACAAAAAAGATTATATTTTTATTTAAACAAAGGCATTAACTTATGAAAAAAGTATAATTTATTAAAGGCTTCATAATTTTTTTTGCTTTCACTTGAATTATTTGTACCTTATTTATCCGTAATCAAGTAATAAACAACTGTTGTACACTTTTAAGTAAGAAAATTATAAATAAATGTGAAACAGGGATAAAACTGTTTAATTTTCTTGTAAATATACTTCCTTGTTTACTAAATAAATGAAATGATAATATACTGAATGCTTTTAGTGATTTTTTATTTTATCAGTTTTAGTTTTCTATTTACATTTCATAATATAATATGCACCAGAACTTACTATTAAATGAATTTAAAATGTAGGTTGGGGTGGGATATTTATGTTGTGTTTAATTAATAAAATTTGAAATAATAATATGTTGTTTGAATCTGCAGTATTTTAACCATAAAAGTATTTTTCATATTCTAATATTTCATTTTAAAAGAAGAAAATGCTGAATCCTTATAAAATTATAAGCATAAGAACGTAGGAATGTTTAGGAAAGTTCATCTTTAATGTTTCTTTAGTGTTACTGTTATATGTTTTTCATTTGTTATAAAACTAAAATTATGTACGAAGACATGTAATTTGAACATGCAATGGTCATGTTAGTGACAAAGCCAAGTTGAACAGTAATCAATTTAAGCCTTGAAATTCCACATTTGAAAATTTTATTATTGATCGATTTCACAAATATACAGAAAGAAAATAACAAAAAATATATATTTAATACATTCAAATTTCTCTTGAAAGCAATTTTCTTTCAACAAATTGTACTTTTTCAAAATATTTGAGTGGAAAAATAAGATCAAATCATATAACATAAAATAAAAGTTATGTAAAAATCGAATGATGAGCTTGTTTTATAAAGAAAAGTAAAAAATGTAAATAAAAAATAATTGTTCACTCATCATTTTATGCAAATAATAGTCAATTTGGACAATAAAGCAGACGCAAACAAAACACGGATATTGTAGTTAAAAATATGAAAGCGATTGGATTATGAATCCTTTGCGTTTATCACAGACATGCTATTCATACAAAACCAACAAACATGGAAAATAAATATATTCCCTGATTGTAAGTTAGAAGCATATGGTTATTAGGGTGCATAACAAAAACATTTTTAAAAGCCTGTTTTGTTCCCTTATTATATATTCTTATTGTAGAATGTGCATGTTGCATGTTTATTATCATATTTGCTTGGATTGCAAAACTAGTCTCAAAATTTGATTGGAGTGGTGATTGTAAAAAAATATATAACTGTATAGCATACATATAAAGGAACATTATATATTTGAAAAAAATATGAGCTGTAAAACTGTCAATATACTATTTCAGTAAAAAAAAATAAAATAAAATAAAACAAAACAAGATACTTAATTTTTAAAGAGACTACTAAAAGCACTTCAATAACAATTTTCATTAAGCAAAGTACTTTAAAAAGATTACTACAAATTTGTAAATTTTGTATGATTATTTATCATAATTTATTTACAAAATTGAATAGGAGCATAAATTTTGGTTCTTGAATTTTTAAATGCATTTCTCATATATTTTACGTATTAGATAACTTGCTTTCACTTTTTTTCTAACTTATATAGGAATCATTTGTAGAATAAAGATCTAAATATTAATAAATTCAAATTTGGTTTTCTACCAATTCAAATTCAACTTCATTAATATTTGTAGAGTTGATTTCTTTTATATGTGCTTTCTGGACACATCTTATTTGTTGTTTTATAACACATTTTGAGGAATTTCTAAACACTCAAATTAAAAAATACTTTGCATTTACAAAGGATTTTTATTTGACATTTTTGGAACACATTTTGTTATAATTTTCCAAGCATTTGTGGATTTTAATTTCATGACAGCTTACAGAAAATGTTTCCAACGCATTTTAATTTTGATATTCTCTCAAGAGATACTTTACTGAAATACTTATGCCAATTTTTATATCAGCTTTTATTTAATTTATGAATTAAAACATTTATTTTCTGATTTCTTCAGTTTTTAAACATTACTTTGTTACGATTTACTTTAGTACAAATCATTAGTAAATACAGATACTAGTGAACAATATGAAAATATCATAAACTTCTTTCTGAGATTTTCATAGTAACGTTGAATAATCATTCTTAACATTTATTTGCCATGTTTCTTTGTATAAATCATTAAGTCTGTTAAATCCTTAATTAAAATAGGGCAATTAAAATGCATCGATGAACTAAAATTTAAAATAGTGCAAGAGGTACTTTATAAGTGTTTGTTCAGAGAATTTCAAATATAGGCGCTGTATAAAGTACTATAGCAAATACGTATTTCTTCTCTGTAAGTGGATGCTGAAAATCATAAGTTAACGATGTTGGTAAATTAGAGTTAGTTGCAGAAGGTCCAAAGGTTAGATACTAATCCGAGCCCACACTCTTGATGCGAATGATTTTGATTGGTGTTAATTGTTATTTTTCACCAATTTTTATAACACAGCTTTGATACACTATCTATGATAAACGTAACTATTTCTGAAATTTTATTTTGGCTTGGCGCTTTTTTTCAGTTTGTCGCCAAAAGTGTTGGCTCTCCTAGGATTTCACCGGTCCAAAATATGACATCTTGCACGGTATAAGTTAAATACATATAAAGTATTTACCAGAAATCTGCTTTTTTTGCAAAAAATTAAACAATTACAAAAATTCACAATATGTGAAACATCTTAATTTTTTTGTTGCTTTGATACATTTTTAAATATATTACCTAAATATTCGTATAGTATAAGTTTAGCACAAAAACTCATTTGAATAAAAAGTAAAAAATTATAGACTTTAGAAAAATATTATTTTTATACTTTTAATTTTTGGAACTTATTTGCCATTCATTTAATTTATATATTTAATTTTTTTGAATTTTTTTCTTTCACCCATAGGAAACATTTGGAAATCATAATTATTCTCATGTTCAGTAAATTACGTAAAAATTGACTAACAACTTTCCTATTGCAGCCCAAAAGTTAAAACTTATTCCCATAAATAAAAAAAATATCATCAACTTGATTTATTGACTTAATTATAAATAATGTCAGTAAAGACATAATATCAAAGTTACAAAGATTATAATTATAAAGCTTATATACGCAAAGATTCAGCTTAAAATAAAAACAAACCACAAACTTAAACCAAATGAATATTTAGATTGGTGAATTTTTTTGAATATCTAGATTACCGATTGTGAAACTGAGTTTCATAGATTAAGTTAATTAGCTGTCAATTTTATGGATCAAATAATAAGTAACAAATAATATTAAAACCTGTAACAGAAATGTTACAGGTTTTAACAATATTTTATTTTTAATACATTCCTTAAATATATCATTAAATTACATGCATCAATGTGTGATTAATTACTCGATTCCAAAATGCTTAAAGTCACAATGTGTTACTGATATTTAAGGAAATAAAAAACGATTCAAACCTACAATATATTTAAACATAATTGAGAATCATTTGAATATTGCTAAATATAAAACATAAAAAAATTTATAATGTCATGATAGTTATGGAAACTTGACATGCTTAGTTTGCTTAGAAATTGTAAAAGAAGATTAAAAATTTTATTAAAAAAAATTCTACACAGTCATATATTTACTGTAAGAAATATATATTCTAAAGCAAGATGTTACATGTATACATACATATATATGTATATACGTATATATATATATATACATATATATATAATTCTTTCGAAAATTAAGTAATCACCACTCCAATTATTGTTAAGCCAACTCCACCCATTTTTGTTCTTATTCCTCTCTTTTACTGGTCATTTTTTTCTTTCTGCGCCTGCTGCCCTAAGTTGTCCAGCATTTCAGCCAATTCCCTCTCGTCTTCAGGCCGATGTTATGTCCAACCGTTGGTTTTTTCGACGACCCAACAAGGATCCTTTCCGGATGACCTCCTCCCCACCAAAGTGGGTGGTAGACAGCTCCACGTGTGGGGGTGACAAGAGAAGCAGGGAGAGATGTCTCCCGCCCTCCACTCTACCGAGAATCGAACTGACAGCCTCCAGTCCGACCGCAGGGCATGTGCCCCCGCTGTCGCCAGTCAAAAATCTCGGGGTGCCTTCACTAGTGCTGCAAACGACGGATAGCTTGGATAATATTGCGCCGCACATCCCCAGGTCATTACTTAATTTGCATATTTTAATTAATCATTAATTGGTTCTGATTCTCTGTTACTCAGTTCTTACATTATTATGTAATTTACAGCTCTAATTAAGAATACTCAATTTGAATGTAGAAGTTGTTATTTGTAAAAGGAAAATTTTATTTATAATTCTCTTTTTGTCATTAATACTAGCAGGTAACTTTTAGCAACATTAGGTACTTTATAACATTGACAAAAAAACGGTTCTTTGACTTATTTGCTTTTTTGTGCATTTATTGATAACTAAATGAAGTACAAATAGCTTCCTACGTATACCAATAAAAATACGTAATACAAATAAGTTTGTCTTACAAGTTAATATTCTTAATTTTATATTCGATATATATGTAAGCATTAGAAAAAAACAAAACAAGCAAAATCAATAACATTGAAAACTATACACATTTTTTTAATGAGAATTATTTTAAAAGCATGGCTAGACTTATTTTATTGGAGACATCGCTAAATCTCAGGTATTCTATTCTCTATCTTCTGGACACAAAGTCACCTATTCCTTCCATGATACTATAATTCCACAATTTGTCTCTGTTGAAAAACAACAACTGTTTTAGAGATAAATATAAGCTGTATCCATATGAGTAAATTTGTTATTTACTAAAACATAAAATCGTTCTAAGAGAATGAATTTTTATATTTAAATTAATCAAAAAATAAATAAATAAATTTGCTGAAAACCGAGTAAAAAACAGCAATCTATGAATATCAATAAGGATACAATAAGATCTAAAAGCATACCAACCCACTCATTCATCAAATACTTTCGACAAAAGAACAATTCATGTTTGACATTGTGTGTTTTTTATCCTTCACTGTTTTCCTTGATATGATAATTGAAGACACGTTATTTTATTGACCACAAAACCTATTATTTCCCCCAAATAAAGGACAGTTGGTACAAAGCGTTCTGAAACAGAAAATCTTTTCGGAAACAGCAAGAATAAATCAATTTAATTTTTACTCATTTATTATTTATAATTTCCGTTCCTATTAGGAATAGTTTTATTAATAGATCAACAGGAAGTAAAATTACAGATATTTTGGTGCTATGAAGTAATACAAATAATTAAGCTAATAAATATAATCATTCATATAAATATTAAATCATAACTATAATGAACAGAAATTTGAATTGCTAATTCAAACGAAAATTGTTTACTGCTCTCTCTAAAGTTTATTTAACTGTCAGTTTTTCATTAATTTTTTGCAACTCCTTGTCAATTTAGTTACTATACATAACATAACTATGATTTTTAAGAAACATTAAATTTTGTCTACTCACAATATTAAAATGAATGGTTTTTCCGTGTTAACCATTTCTCAGACTTTATCTTCAAAAGGTATATGAATATCACAATCTTTTCAAAACTATTTTTACATATTTCAACTGATTAAATATAAAATATTTTTAATTTAGAACTATTTTTTCTTTTATAAAATCAATTGTAGATGTGAATCACTAACCATGATCAACAGATAAAATATTAAAGATTATGTTATTCAGTTTAGATAAATACAAGTTTATTCACCACAGAAGATACATATTCAGCCCTGATAAATATGTCAATACTAAATCTCATTATAAACACAAAATTATCACATCCAGTCAAATTATAATAATTGGTTGACTTTAATGACATTGTTCTTACGACTTATTAAATATAAAAATTATGTACAATGTTTGTCTCGAAAAATGATTGACGATTGATCAAATGAAATTTTGATGACGCTATGGATAAACATAAAATTATCCTTTTTAAAGCATATGTCCTCTTCCCTCGGAAACTACATTGATGGTAAATAGTTTGCCTGATGGTTCTTGCAATGAGGGTATTTTAAACATTGAGCAGGATTAAAGATGAAATGCATGGGGTTCATCTATGGCTAGGGTTAGGCAATGATTTTCAGGGTAAAATGTCAGGGATTCAAACCCAATCACAAATGAACAACGGGAAAAGGATGTTGCATTTCTACATCTATGCCTGTTGAAGGGTGTGCAGCGTGTTTTTTCAATTTTTTCCTCTGAGATTTGTGAATGCGCCCCACTAGCTTAGACAAGACCTAGCAGTAGATGATTTACGAGATGGATATCAGTATGCAATGCAGCATACTTTGATCATTAGATTGTCTGCTACGTGGAATCAAAACATACTACGATATTTTGATGATTAATATATGGACGTAACTTTCCTGTTTCAGCTTCTAAAATTTGTCTTAGGACGAGCATAGCTCGGCAATGAATGAGTAAAATGAAACTAAAACATTTACTTTTTTTACGTTTTACACTTAGGAATGAGTTTATGCATTATTTCCAATTTTATAGAATTTATAAATGACTGACATATAATTATGTGATAACATAAAATATTGCATAAAAATTGTTTAGCAGTAGTATTAAATATTTCTTATCTTTTATATTCAAACAAATTATTATATTTAATCTCTACTGTTTGGACTACAGCTCAACTTGTGCGGTATGATAAGATTTTGGTCATTCCTTCAACTGCTTATAATGGGGCTGGGGTTTCTGGATCAACAGAAGCTGCATCTCCCCTCCTCCTTATGATTCGTGAATCCAGTAGGGGTCTCACGTATTTCAAATGCAGGAAATTCTTTGAGGTCTGCTCTAAATGTAAAACTAAGCAGGCTTCTCCTAATCACATCCTAGACTTTTTGGCACTTACCAGAGAGAATATATACTCATCCTCCCTTCTGGTCCTCTATTTCCTTAAGGTCAGCGATCTGATGAACCTTGTTTGATTCGTCAGACATTTAGAGGAGAGGCCACAACACAACAACAACAACTGCTAACGGATTCCACTCACATTTACTGTGTGTATGTTAAAAATCATAATAAATACATTAGTATTGTTCGAATTCAGCCAATTGAACCAAAAAAATGATCAATGATCACAAATTACTGTCATATAATTTAGAAAATATTGATTTTCAATACCACCAACTCATTACATGCTTTAATGTAACTTCTCCTTTTTAAATAGCTGAATTTTTTTGAAAAGATTTGTAGAACTTCGATAGAGATATGTAGCGTTTGCTTCTGCAATACCTTTATCTTGTCACGTGTATAAGCTATGAGATTTTTATTTCAACAGAATTAACTGATTTGGAAAGAGTTCACCATCACAAGCGTTATGTTATTGAATTTTTTCCAACCCAGCCAGCTATCCATTATAGAGGATATTGGTAGCAGAAGCACGTAAATTAATTCGTAGTAGCAATACCCTTACAGGTGAAGTAATATTGAAATAATATGGTGGTAAAAAGCCAGTTATCCTGGGAAAACCCCAGGACTAGGAAAACCTATTCCTGGGGCTTTCTCATTGGACCATACTGCAAAATTGCAAGAATTTATTCACATCCAAGATTACGATGGAAGTTATTTAATGCTCTCTTACAGGAGATGCCACCAATTCCATTCCCGGTTGTATTAAGAGATCTAAATGAACAAAAATAACTGAACATTAGGAAAATAATTTATTAATAAATTTTCAAATGAACATATTTATTTAAAATATTAAGTAAACTTTATTATTTCTTAAAATGAACAACAATGAAATTACTAAAAACCTGTATTCTAAGTACATAATATTTTCCAAAGTGAAACATTTATGTTGTTATTGTCGTGTCCTAGATAGTGACGAAAGTTTTCTGTATGAGGGCCCACAGTTCCGGGGCCTGGAGGCTGTAGAGAATTTCTTGAGGTGGTCCGCCAAGTTGAAACAGGGATCTAATGATTGCTCGGCAGTCAAACATTTGGTCTGGTGAAAGTTCAGAATCTGGACAGTTTCTGGTGGATGTATAGGATCTTGTGTTATCAGGTGCTATTTTCATGCCTTTGAAATGGCCTGTTTGAAGTCTGGATATTATTGAAGATAGATTTCTGGGGCAATTAAGGTCTGGGATGGATGGCTTACTGAATTGTCGGTTGGAAATTTTACGTCGGGCGGCTGCGTTAGCATCAACGAAAGTCCAAATCATGAGCTTCCTTTGCAAGGATGTCAGCACACTCATTCCCTTCAATACCAACATGGGCAGGGATCTATTGCAGTGTGCATGGCTTCTTAATTTGGCAGAGAAGAGCATTAATGTATTGAGTTACTGTAGTTTTACCATTGCATATAAATTCTAATGCGGATTTTGAATCTGTAAAGCATACCATACCCACGGTTGAATCATCATGGAAGTGAAATATGTAAAAAGAGAGGGCTTCTTTAATTGCAACTAGTTCACTAGTAAAATTTGAGGCGATTAGGTCTGAAGGAACTCTGAGATTGGTTTTGAAATATTTATTATTTATATAATTGAAATGTATAATTCGGTTATTTAGTAGAATGACTAGGTATTTCATGGAATAGCTATATAAGTCAGTTAAAGTATATAATGAAGGAATCTTTCATGCTTTACCTAGTTATTTTATAAAATAACTAATAATAGAATATTAATCTAAAATAAACAAACTATATCAAAGTTATTTTATAAATTAATTTATCATAAGTAAGAAAATTTTAGTAAGAAAAAACATGTGATGTTATTTGTTGTTGCTCATATAGCTAAAAATGTTACACCGTCTAAATTCTACTTCTGAAAGTAAGGGAATGAAGTGTTAACACGTTATTGGAAAGAAACTGAACTAAATGCAATTCAAAACTAACTAAAAGCAGTTGGAACCAGTTCAAAGAACTTTCGAGTCTGCATTTCATATTTTAGCGATCAAGTAATCGTTATTCTATAGAATACCTAGTTTAATCGAAGAAATTCAATGTTTTATATACTTTAGCTGACTTGTATAGTTATTTCATGAAATGCTTAGTTAATCTATGAAATAACAGAATTTTTACTTTAAAAGTAAGATACACCCACACCCACCCACACACATACACACACATACATCACACACACATATATATATATATATATATATATATATATATATATATATATATATATATATATATATATATATATATATATATATATATATATATATAATGAGGCTATAGTTTAATTGAAAGGATAATTTGATTATGAATAATTTATTTTTAATGTTCAAAAATATGATAATATAAAGGTCCTTCGTGCACTATTTAGTAACGGACATTAAATCATGTTTACTGCAAACTATATTTCTTAAAATTAAGTGAATGGATCCATTGCTAATCCCTTATAATATTAAACATAATTCTTTTAAACACAAAATAATTTGAATTTCATGGCATCCGAGTTTATATATTAAAGAAAATGGAGATTAGAAATATCAAGAGAAGTATTACACAAAATCTTCTTTTTAAGAGGCTTAATTTTCTCATATCTTTACATCATTTAAATTACCAGAGGAAACAGGATTACTGAGGAATCAATATTCCCCTTATACAGTAACAAGTTCGGTGATATTTCTTTTTAACAAGAGAATGCCCCAGTGACATAATGAATACAACTCGAGCAAACTCTCTTGTTGAGAAGAGGAGGAAAATTTTCATGTTTTTCATTTGCATAATTAGATAGTTGTATTTTGAATTGAGGAGTTATAACGAATTCTAATTCTTTTGTTAGATTTGATGCAGTGTAATGTTTTCAATATTTCGTCTTCAATTAAATGCTTTTCAGTTTCAAACGAATAAATTAACATATGTTATATTTTTGAAGTTAACTTTTCAAAATAATTATGAATTTATTCGAATATTACGGTTAATTATACAGATGTTGAGATCTTGAAAGAATGGGTTATTAATGAGTTTATTATGAATATTGACCGATAATGACTAAAAATAAATATCAAAATATTGGATTACAAATTTAAAATTATTTGCTCATCATGTTTTGCCAAATGAATATAAGACAACTAAACATTTTAATGTATTTCAAAACTAAATTTTATATGAATAAAAAAATCAAAATGCTATGAATTATCTGGTGTAGTTATAATTTTATGAACAAATGAATGAAATTTGATTTTCTATAATATGAAATAAGTTGTCTGAAACCAAATTTAATAATCAGAAATATTTAAGAATTTGTATTTTATTGGGTTGTTCTCGGGAAGTAATTTCGTTTTTCATGTAAATGAAAAACGTATAACGAATAAATACCGTATTACATTGCATATTGTCCATTCTAGTACAATAGCTTTTACCATCTTTCTGGTAGTAGCACGATTTCACACTCATAAAGTGGTTGGTTAGTTTTTACTAGCAAAAAGCTGATCCAGGTAGGGAAAACAAAATTACCTTCCGAACAACCCAATACATTTATTTTTAATAACTTAGTTATTAGGATTATTTTCACGATAATTTATTATTAATATTTGAAATTAGATTAGTTTTTTTAGCTTGATTTATACGATTGAAATATAAATATTAATGAAATTTCTAAATGGAGTTTTAATACAATTTAATTTAAGTTTCTACGGAGTTACATTGCATTTGCTCATAAGATGTTCCTATCAGCAATTGGACATACTTTTGCATTTATTTTTTAAATCACAGGATTTAAAGAAGGCTACTTTAATAACTATTAAATAAATTAATCAGAGAGTTATTGGAATATAGCATATCCAGGCAATTATTATAAATATAGTTCTTCTATATTAAGGTTTAAAAATAATAAAATTCAAAACTATAATACATTGTTTGTTTGAGAAAAAAAATAATAAACAACTAGATCTTAAAATAATAAACAACTTGCTCATAATATCCAGACACTAAATCATCATTATGCATTGTTTACATATTATCTTTAGTTCTGATTATTACTTTATAAGATATTTTTATGATTTCTTGCCTTTATAATTCCGATACATTCTGCTTACTATTTCTAAGAAAACTATAAATTCGTCATTTTAAAATCAATCAAAAGTCTAAAAAATCTTAAGTGTTTAAAACTTTTCTATAGGGATAGTTTTCTGAAGAATAAAAGTACATATTCAGTCAAAAACAAAAACAACTGAAGTTTTCTTACTAATAATATGAAAACATAATGCTTCACAATATTTCATATAAACTGGACAGTGAAATTTTATTGCTGAATATTTTTCAATGTAATATTTCAGAAATAATGTTTTCAAACTATATATTTGTTTTAAAAAATTATTAAAAAAATTTACAATTTTTTACTTTTAAATATTTTATTTTATTATGAATGTAAACTTTATTCGAATTCATAGAAAGAGCTGGTTATTAGATAACCTATAAAACTATTGTTTTTCTTAAATTTTATTTTCAATATCTTTATAGCCATTTTAAACATTATATATCTTTGTAAAAAAGAATGTTTTTCAAAAAAATTCGTTACGAAACGATACTTTAGATTTACTATTAATATTTCTTTAAATCAATAAATTGTTTAACAAAATAAACAAAAAAACAAAATAATGATACAACATGACTTAAGGCAACGTTTGTTAAAAGCACAAAAAATGTTTTTGTAAGCATTCAATTCATGTTGAAAGTTTCTTTTTAAGCTGAAGGATAAAAATGCTTTATTCTAAACATTTTATACTTTATAAAAATGAAAAAAAAATATTTTACATAAAGAAACATAGTACAAAAGCGTTCAGATTTCAAAATAAATAAACTACTTGAATAAACCCCTGGTTTATGTTTTAGTGTATCTTAAAACTATTTTAAAAAAGTGAGTAAAATGATAATAGCTCAATAGAATTTATTTTTAATAAGTTAATGATTTTTCGAAAAGTAAATTTCATTATTATTAAAAATATGTGAAAAATATATATTCGACTAATATAGATTATGACAACTTAGCAAAACTAACTGCTCAGCTAGAAAATTATAATTATTACATATTTAAGAGCGAGTATAAGGAAAAAGGTGTTAGTACTTATACCGATATATTATATATATGTTTGATATCAAATTTTGCTGAATCCATTTATCAAATAAAAAATATGCTGACCACTGTAAACGCAACACCTTGAAATAAGCATGCAAATAAAATGAAATTTACAACATTCATTAGCGGAGGTGAGATATGTAAATGAATGGAATTTCAGCGCAAACGCACATCACGCGCGCCTGTAGCGGAACTTTAATGGTTGGTGATTTTGACGATTTCAATTTCGGCAATCATGTTTATCTTGTGCTTTTTTTTTTAAAAAAAAAAAGAGATCAATGACGCCTCTTAGAAAACAACGATCATTTTTTGATCAAATACCCAATTCGACAGTGGAAGGATAGTGGCCTACCGAGATTGTGGATTATCTTGCAGAGAAATCTGACGAAACCAAACAACTGTAATGCGGATATGTGATCGTTGGATGCAGGAGGCTACGACGTACCGACGTTTTCGATCGCATCCACCTTAGTTCACCACTTCGCGCAATGCCTGGCAAATTGTGTGCTTGGCAGTGTCGCTCAGCTACATCACGATCGATAGCGTAGCACATTCAGTCTGTAACGCATTACCCAGTGTCTCCACGTATTATTCGACGCAGTTACAGTAAAGTAAAGCGGTCTGTCCGCAAGACGTCCATTGCTTCGTCTACCCTTCACTCAGAACCACAGACGTCTCAGCCGCCAATGGTGCGATGAAAGAAGGATGTGGACGGCAAGATGTATGAAATTACCTTTACCGACGAGTCACGCTTTTGTCTGCAAAACCACGAAGGTCACATTCCAGACTGGAGAGAGGACGCTGAACAGCTGCGTTATGCACCGCTACACTGGTCATACACAGGCTGTTATGGTATGGGGTGGTATTAGATATCATTCTCGCACTTTCTAGTGCGTAATGCCGGTCAGTCAGCGGAGATGAGTGTTGGTGCAAGGACTACTAGCACCAACACTCATCTCCGAAGTGTTGGTGCTAGTAGTCCTTCCTGACATTTAGGACTAGTAGTCCTTCCTTACATTTACATTTAGCTTGCCCACAGCCATATTTCAATAGTACAATGCGCGAACAACCGTGTCACGCATTGTCCAAGGGTTCTTCGACAATCGCCAGATTGAATTACTTGCCTGACCAACTCGCCCTTTGGATCTTTCACCGATAGCAAACATGTGTTCGAGGGTTGCTCAACGATTGACCCAGATTATATCCCCAGCTACCACACTAAATCAACTTTATCAATGTTTGGAAGCTGCTTTGTCTACTGTACCCCAAAAACACATCCAAAGTCTCTTTGAATCAATGTCAAGGCGAGTGGCAGCGGTGAACTCCAACAACTCTGGGTACTGCGTTTGTCAGGAACCACACTTCACAGAAATCTATAAATTTAATGATTTGATACTTGGTCAACATGTTATCTACAAAATAAATTTGTTGTGATATCTCTTGTCTTTCTTGGTGATGCAATTTGGGTTTATTTTATCTCATTTATAATTTTTTTAAATTTTGTTCTTAATAAAGAAACATTCAAAATATAAATACCTTAAAAATATGCTTTAAATATTTTTTCAGGAAAATTTATACGACATATTTGTTAGAAAAATCAGAAATTTCTTTTTGTTATATGATTTATCCATTGTACATTCTCCAAATCATTAAATATGAAATATAAATTGTATGTTATTTAAGTAAATTTAAGAATTCAAATTATATAGTTTAATTATACTTATAAGATTATACTGGGCAAAATTAAGCAAGAGATTTAACTGTTATTTAGTAAAATGAAATAGATTCTCTTTTTCCTTTGATAAATCGTCGAGTTGCGCTATAGTTCTCTAAAATGTTTTCATGTTTGAATCATAAAATATTTTAGAATGACATCATAATTTCGCTGACTTTATACATATGCCATACAATGCAGACTTGCGTAATCTTTAAAACAAATATCAATTGATCAATTGAAAGGAGAACACTAATTTCGCAGTTTATTTTTGTTAAAATATTTAACAGTCACGATTATCAAAATTGGAATTTAAAATTGGTTATAATGTAAAGCTTTAAATACATTCAAAATCTACTTTATATATATTCAGAAAATCTAAACTATATAAGCACAAGCGATTTATATATTGCAATTACAAATTAATATGTATTTTAATATTATAAACATATTAGCTCATTTGCAAATGAAAATAACAAGATAAATTAATTCAATTAAATAGAAATGGCACGAATATAAAAATAATTATATCTAATATTAAATTAAATATATAAAATATTATATCTAATTTTAAAATAATAGAGTAAATATTTATATAAAATTCAAATTTTTTCTACTAAAGACTGCAATGATCTTTAATAATTTAATAAATAATAAATTTGTGAAGAATTTTCAACAAAGAAAAATTTACATTGAAGAGGTGAATGAAATTACAAAAGGAATATGATAGTATTTTATAATTACATACTATTCCACTGAAAATTAGGTATATTTGCTCTGCGTAGTAAAAATCCTATGATTGCTGTAAGGCATTTTAACTTCACCGCGAAAATTGCCTTCCAGAAGGATTTTCCATTGATAATAGGCTCATAGTCATCCGGAAAACTCTCAAGCACCAAATCCAACTATTGCGCATGTGGTATTCTGTTAAAATAACGTAAAAATGCTCAATGTCTCACAATTATTAAAAATTAGCATTTGACTACATTATGTTTAGTTATCTTAGGTCGCAGAGGCCTGGTTCTTTAGGTGGATCGTTTTCGTTATTGGAAGGTAAAGAGTTCGAATCTCGATCCTACCAAAGTTCTGTCGTGTTCGATAATTGCAGTACATTAAATATGTCATAGTCGCAATGTTCTGCATTCAAAATGATACCTATTATAATCGTAGGACAAGTTTGGTTGTGTTTTGCTTCTTCCTTGCTTCTAATTCACATTTCAGGACTACCATGACATACTCACTATTAGAAAAGATGGTAGCATTATGGAAAATATCAGCTGAACAATGTAATAATATTTAATTATCTTATACTGTCTTTTATTTGATTCTTGAGTCTTGCAGTTTTGTTTATGATTGTAAGCGTTTTTTAAGTGTTGCTATCAAAATAAGCTTATGTAAAACAAGTTTATATATCTATATATATATATATATATATATATATATATATATATATATATATATATATATTAATATATATATATATATATAATATATATATATTATATATATATATATATATATATATATATATATATATATATATATATATATATATATATATATATATATATATATATATATATATATATATATATAAAAATTTTAACTTAGAAATATTATCTGAATTCACAAGTCAAAATTTTATTTCAAAACAGAAAAAAGTATCAAATTCTTGTTATTGCTTTACCGTTTTTTCTATTAAAAAACTTATTTAATTTTTCAGTTGTTTTTAACTTAAGTTCATAGAAAATGCTGTGTGTAGTTTTTAAAATAATAATTATTATAATTTTTCTTGTTATTTAAATTTATCTTTAAATATAAATTTAAAAAATGTCATTTAGGTGAAAAATAAATTATATACATATCAAACTCAATTCATGAAATATTGATAAAGCATTTAAATTTAAATGAAATTTTATGAAAGTAGAAACATATTCTAAAATGAAAAACAAGAAGTTGAATTTGAATCATGAATAACAATAAAAAATGTTTATGTGAAACTAAGGAGCAAACTATTGCTCTTCCTTAGTTTATTTTGTCAAGATATGGAAATAGCTTTTGATTTGTCATTAACTTAAGTGTATAATTTTTAGCAAGTTTTAAAATATATTAATTTAATTATTGTGATTTCTTGGAGTCATTTAAAATTTTTAGATGTAGCATAACATTTTGCAACTGAATAAAAAATAACAAATTTTAGTTACAAATAATTAATTATTTACTAAGCATTAAAATTATGTGAATAAAATAAAGAAACACTACATAAATTGATAAATAAAGTATTTGATGAAAAACAAAATCAGAAACTAAAAATTTTGAAACAGAAACAAAAAATTATTGCAGTTGGTTTCACAACTTAGTTCACTCATCTACGAAAATTGATTGTTCACTCTTTCCCATAGCCAATTTTTCATGATGCTTATTAATAATGTCGATGACCACAGGTTTAAAATATAATGAACTTGATTCCCTATTTATTCTATATATACACGAAAAAGGCTAAAAAGAAATTCTCATCTATTATTACAACCCTATTTTTAGAAATTCAGTATCATTTATCGTTCACTACACGCATGTTAAAAAGAGAGCATAAATCATATCTTTCATATATATTGCAGGTTTAGTAAGCCTAATACAAAAAGCTGTGACGGGTGTATAATTTTCTTCATATGAGCCAAAGTGAGGCACGCTTAAGCGTAATTTGATGAAATGACTCTAGCGCACAAGTGCTAGGAATTTTAATCCCCAATTAATTTAAACCTAAAGTTAGGTTCTTGTGTCACGTAAATAAAACCTTATTGGATTACCATTCTGCAACAAAACCAATTTTTAAGACTCTAATAGAACTAAACAAACCATTAAAATTAAAAAAGTTTATTCAAAATGCTGAATAATTTAGGCAAAATATTATGGATCTCGATTATTTTATTAAATTTATTTAGTAAATTAAGTGTACTTATCTCAATAATATTTCTCACACATCTTGAAACATTAGTTAAATAACGAAAACTTAAAGCTGGTACTTAAATTTATGTTTTCGCGCCACGTGAACAAAATCACATCGGAATATCATTCATCAAATATTTTAAGTTTCATACCACTTTTGTTAAATTTAAAAACTGGTATAGTTCTCAAAATGTTATTTAGTTGGGTAATCTTATTAAATTTACTTAGTAAACTCACTATAATTGTCTAAATAATATTCTTTAAAAAAACAAAGTTTGCTTGTTGCTATATTACTGTAATAATGCAAAGTATTTTATGTGAAAACAGTGTTATCATACATTATTTTCACAATCAGTATATGGTGATACGGAGCAGAATATGAAAATTAAAAGCTCATTGAAACACTGTTGTAATGAAAGAGTTAATTAAAACACTTAAAAAAATTTAATGTTTCATTGAAAATTTTATATGAAAAAACACTGGATTCTAAAAATTGATAAGACCTGTCATTGTATAAAATTCCATATATTCACAATAGTAAAAGAATATTTCCGTTCCAGTTGATCATTTACATTTTGGATGATTTGATATCACATAACAGCAACAATCATGTAAAATTAACAATTATTAAATATTGGTTGGATACTTCATGTTAAATTTAAATTAAGCATATTAATATGTGTACATACATAAGCTGTAAAATGCCTTTATTTTCGGTAATAGTTGTTTGAATGACATTAAGTGCCTATGCAATCGATAACTGCATTTGTTTTTGTAAATATGGTAGCTTTAAATGATTATGTTCTGAGAATGTCTACAGGGTGAAAGTTATTGAACCATATTAAATGAAACTGTAACGAAATCTGAATGCTTTTTGTGATGAAGTGACTTCTGAATTGTTGTATCATGGTATCTGTATGCAACTTGTTATTGTTTGTTGTTCATAAGTGAAAATCTCCCGATACAACTTGCATCAGTGTACATCGCTTGTGAATGCCTACTATGCAAGCAAGCTCCAAATAAGTTAGCGTCAGAGTAAAAACTGAAGACCATTGGTTCAAGTGTGTTAACAATCAAGAATTTCATTCCAAAATATGTGATCAGGTAATTGTTATGACATCTTTGGTAATTTTTTTCATCAATCAGTGTTGTATTCATTGATAAGCACGGTGATTACTGAACGATATGTGAAAGGGGATTTCATTCCCATTATTCCTCTAATTTCGATAAGATGGGGATTACACCAAACGGAGCTCAACCCTATTGGGGTAAGAGTCTATATTGGGGTAAGAGTCTTGCAGAATGTTTTTGGTTACCGCATTCTGTCTCTGTGGTACTCAGAAGCTACTGGAATGGAATTCACTTTGCCAGACTGTGATTCCATGTGATTCATTTTTGCGTGTTTATATTAAATACAAGCCATTCAGAAGCAACTCTGAAGTCATTGCTGATTTGAAAAGTGTCATTCAGGATGTCATATATATCATCGTTATTCAGACACTTCAGCGGGTCATCCAAAACATTGCTTTTTGTCTGCACCATACCATTAACAATGATAGCCCGCAAACCGAACATCATACCTACATCCGCGACCTACAACTATGCTGTCGATTATTTCTCCTGAAGATCTGGAACAACACATAAAGAAATATTACTTCAATAAAAGATTCAATTAATGGAAAAATTGCAAATAGGCTGAAGCATTCATTCACATCTCACATTTATTCGCAAAAATCATTGGCTATTAACGAAATCCTTACTAGAAAATGTATTGCTGGCCAAAGCTAGAACAAGATCTTTTCCTACCAATTCGATTCTATTTAGGATTAATCTCTGTCATACAGATCGTTATCAATGCGATGAATCTGAAAAAATAGATCATATTTTCCTAGACTGTCCATTATACGAACATCTGCGGAATCAATTACGAAAAAAATTAGGAATAGGAGCATTTTCATTTTCTTGGATATTTGAACTATCTACATATCTGGAAATTAAAATTCTTGCTTACTGGGAATTTCTACGACTGTCTAAAAGATTTCAATATTAATGACATAAAAGAATGAAAGTTGTAACATCAAAAATCCTTGAACAGTCTTCTATCACAAATTTTATAAATCCGAATTATCTGCTCATATCAAGACATATCTCTTTGTGTTCAACGATTAATTAAAATACATCAATCGACTTTTCTTAAATAATGTTTGTAAATTGACTATAAATCCTTTCCAAACACCTTCTTCAATGTTAGCTACAAGCATTTTAGCACAGAGCTCCAAAAGTGTCCGTCATAACTACCTTAATGACCATCAAACTTAATCTTATTTTTATGACAATGATTGATGTAGTTTTTACTAATGTTTTGCTCGCAATTTCATTTAAATACCAATGGCAATCATCATTGCAGTAAAAATGTTTCGTGGAATCATCGTTTGCTTCTTTATAGTACTGCCAATGGAAATTAAATTTGATTATCATAAGAATCCATCTCATTTGATGTTTCTGAAACCATCAATAGCCCCATTTTTTCATTTTCTTCCTATGTAACATATTTGTAGAACCAATTACCTTTCTATACTTCTGCAATATTGAAAGAAGATGGTTTGCTTAAAAAGCATCTTCTTCATTCCATGCAAAGTTAAAAAAATAATTTGCAGAAGTCTTAATATATTAACCAACAAAACAAATCCTTAAAACACCTTAAGATTGTTTAAATGTATTTTAACTTATTAAGTAATGCTATCCATTTCAATTTTTATCTTTGATATGAATTGCTACTGTTTGATGTAAGTTATTCCTTATTATGTATAGTTTTATGTGGTATAATGGTCTTTTGATTCCATCCAATAAAATCTTTTATACATTTTTGGAAATCTACTTGGCTATAGAGCCGCATATATTTCTTGTTGCTATTTTATCACTGAAACGGTACTCACATTCGTATTTTGATAACCAAAATTTTAGTTTAAAACCAAAACACGATACGTTTTTGTTGACATTATTTTTATATAGAAATTGGGTTTAATCATTTCGAGTTGTAGTAAATAAAATGAATATATTTGATCTCCTTTGATTTATAGTTTCACAAATTGTCGATTAATAATATGTCACAGTAAATTAAACATAAATATTTTATTCTTTTCTCAATTTTCTCCTGAATTCCTTGCATTCTTTTTATTATTTCTTTGTTAAGAATTTTAAATTTTTTTCTTGCAATTGAGTATAAAGCATTTTTGTCAGATTTCAAATTCCCATTACTAAGAGAAGTAGAAATATTTCACAAGAGCTAACAAGTATTTCTTTTAATTCTTAAGCAAAATGATGCCATACTCCTTATTTGAACTCTACTAGAAATGTAGAAACTTACTTTTTTGTATACTACTTTGAAATTTAGTAGTTGGTATTAATAATTCTTAAAGACATTGTGTTGATCATGAAGAGATACAGATGTTCATCATGGAGTTTTCTAATATTAAAAAGTTACTGCGTAATATGTTTTACTCATCTGATAATGCAATCGTAAAACGTGAGATTCCTCATATACGAAATTCTAAACCGTGGTTTTGAAGAAGCGCTTCGAAGTTGAGATGATACCTCCTATTGAATGGTTTTTGTAGTTCGTTACTGAATTATGATCTTTAAAAAATAGCTACTAAATACTATTCATTTCAAGTTTTAGAATAAATAAATAACAGAGTAAAAATATTTGTGTGTGTGATAAAAAGAGTTGAGATTAGCTCACTAAATCTTCAAAATGAACTTGGGTATGCAGGAAAGGTTTTTATCTAATAATGTTTTCACAATAATTGGATTCCATTCATTTATCACTTTTAACTCTAAAATTAATCAATCAAAATTTAAATAAATATAATTGAAAAAATGTATGTTATTAAATACATCATAAAATAAGTTATAAGTAAATAAAAAAATAAGTTATCATATTACGCTTATAATATTTAAATGAAAATAATTTCATGAATACTTAAAAATAAATATTACATTTAATTGTTGTACCCTTCCCAACTTAAGCAGTAGTAAAATAAATTTTACTTAAATGCACTCCCGTTGAATGACATAGACCGCCATAAAAGTACAATTAGTATACGCATACGCAGATTATTTATTTATTATGTTTAAACTAATCACAATTAATTTATTTCAATTTTACAGTTATAAGTTATAGCATCATTAATAGAACATATGCTCTATTTGTATAGCAAGAAAATACTTTACATGCACATACACACACACACACATATATATATATATACACAGTATGTCCATTAAAGTCCCTTCCCACCCTCTTAACTTCGGAACGGCTGCTACTATAGTTATAAAAATAGTGTCTAGGTATAGTAAAGTAGCCATGCTCTACTGAATGAAAAAGAATGCTGCGCCACCTGGTGGTAAACTGCGGAATTAGCATTCGAGATAGAGAGAAAAAGTGATTTACAAAGTTGTAGAGCATCCTCGATTTAGTACGAAAAGATATCTTGTAGGCATTAATGTGAAGAATACAACTATTAAAACGCACATTTGTTCTTTCGTGCTGTGACGTGACAAAATGATCTAAGAAAGAAAAAAAAATAGTTATAACAATATACTGTATTTAAGATATTCACACTTCTCACTGTCAGCTACAATGCACATTTGAATCCTCGCTTGAAGATCACGTTGCACACGTTGGAGCATACAGCGTGACACGTTGGAACACGCGACCGTAATGCGTCGTTTAAGGACCTGCAATTTTTGTGGAGGGGTCGCAGACTCCTGCTGTTTCAAGTATCTCTACAGGAAAAAGCCCAGTGGAGTCAGATCAGGAGACCGTGGAGGCCATTCTTCGAAATAGCCATAAACTATTATTTGGTTGCCAAATTCCTTGACGAGGTATTGTTTCACTGAAGATGTCTTATGAGCAGGCGCGCCGTCATGTTGAAACCATAGATTCTTAAGATTAAACAACGGCAGGTTCTCCACAAAATCGGGTATTACCTTCTGTAGCAATTGTAAATATCGTGCAATCGTTAACGTGCCATTATAAAATATTGGGCCTATCAGATTTTTATTGTAAATTGCGCACCAAACGTTAATAGCATACCGCATTTGATGTCGAACGTCGACGAAATATTTAGGATTTTCCAGCGCCCAGTAATGGGTGCTTTGCCTATTGTACATGCCATTCCATCAAAAGCATGCCTCATTCGTCCACATTATATCTGCTAACAAAGTTGGCTTTACCTATATTTGATTCATGACGAAGTTGCACCATGCATAGCATCGCTCGGCATCCCCGACCACTAACATCTGTTCAAGCGTTGGTCGGTATGGATGAGCACCTGATTCGCTTAGCATTTTCCAAACCTGACTTTTGGAGAGACCACTTTTCGTACTAAATCGAGAATGCTCGACAACTTTGTAAATCATTTTTTTTACCTATCTCGTTCCGTTTTCTAGATAGGAACGCTAGCTTCCACATTTTTCCACCAGGTGGCGCAGTAGGTGGTTTCATTCAGTAGCGCATGGTTACTTTAATATACCTAGACACCACTTTTATGAATATACAGCAGCCGTTTCAAAGTTAAGAGGGTGGCTAGGGATTTTAGTGGACATACTATATATATATATATATATATATATATATATATATATATATATATATATATATATATATATATATATATATATATATATATATATATATATATATATTTATATACATATATATATATATTTATATACAAAATATCCTATATGATAATGTATGTTTTTTTAGCATATTTATTTTCGTAATTAGTATTTTTAACAAATAAAATTTTAATTAATATTTACATACATATTTAAGGAGAGCAGGAATGGAAATCAGTTGGATGTTATAACTAATATTCTTGAGTGAAATTAAATTAAACTATAAAGCAATTTAATTTGACCACGAGTAAAATATGATTATTTTCTTTTAATAAGATACGAGACACACAACAATACATAAAAGAAAATTTTAGTTTATTTTATTTTACTCTTTTAATAAGATTTTTCTTTCATTTGTATGCTTTGAACAAGACATCAATGTTAATTATAAGAAAAAGTGATTACGTAATTTATTAAATTTCTTTATTGTATGAACTAATTAAAATGCGCAAATTAAAGGAGAGTTATTTCATGTGATAAATTTAATTACATTTTATTCATAAAGTCATCCAATGAGAAAAATGATAAATTTTTTTATAATATTTATTTTATGAAGTTTGAACTATATAAATGGCAGTTAAACTATTTAAAAATATATTAATTAAATATGAATTGAACTTGGTGTATACATTTAGTTCTTCTTTATATTTGTTTTCATTTTGATATATTTCTTAAACAAAAACCATTAATATTTAAATTTCCTATTCCGCATTACTTTTTGCACTTCCTTACAATTTAATTATTTTATCAGAATGTTTTGAGAAAAATATTTATGTTATTATACTTACTTTTGAAATAAATATATTTTCATCTAATGAAAAAGAAATAATATGAAAGTATTATGAAATGATTATTTTAAATTTAAATCATCCTAATTTAAATAATTCCGTTCCTTTTCTATTTCAATGAGCATTTTGACACCTTAATTCAAAATGTTTATATAGAAGTACCTAAATATTTTGAAGTCAAACTTTCAATAACATTTTCTTCAGATGATCAAAGTGGTATTTACGTTAAATAATTATTTATTGACTGTAATTAGTCCAAAACTTCATAACTTTAAAGAACTAATGGTTGTTGCATATTTTTCATGAAATTTGTCTATTATAATATAACTTTTATAATAATAATATATAATTATATATTGAAATCTAAAATATACTTCTAATTTCCACATATTCTTTCTATTAGTGAAATTTCTTTACTATTTTTCAATGCAAATATTGCAGACTAAAAATTTGCTTATTTCATAAAATGTTAAATATTAAAGCATAAATATAGTTTTGATAATGTTAAAATTATGCTATATATATATATATATATATATATATATATATATATAATTTTGAATTTTTGATTTAATGCCAAATAGTTAGACATTTATCATTAATATCAAATTCTTTTAATTTAAAATCTAAAATTTGAATATATATTTTAAATTTTTTCTAATCAAAAAATTAAATATAATTAGTTTATAAATATTTCAAAACAAATTTAAATCTAAAACATAATTATTTAAGGTAATTAAGGTTTAAATGAATTTTCATTCTTCATTGATTTCAACATTCGCATTACGTGATATAAGTTTCTTATACATGTATTTTATTAATTTAAGCAGGCATTCATTACGCATTTCTGTAGGAAAATAACCATTTATTTTCACACAATAGCATTATTGTTTTAAGTATTAATGCTTAAAAATGTTCCATCCAACCACTTGAATTCATTCATAGTTATAAATGTCTTTAGCTAGGAGTATTTGCCTCATGTAATGATGCCAAGGGAGTGTGCAATGAAATGAATTTGTTAATATTAGAAAGTATCCATTAATTAGAAAAATAATTTAATTTATAAAAAATAAGTTTTATCTTTCCTTACGCCTTTCGTACAAAATTACGGTATTGTTCTTCTTCGATATTGTTCTAAAGTTTGGAAAATTGTTCTAATCTCATTTCGTTCAAAACATAAATCGATTATGTTAGTGAAATATTCATATTATTAAAGGAATTTATGCTATAATAAAACTATCTATAAAATAGAATGCTTTAGAAACACATGTATTGGCAAAAAATAATTTAAATACCATTGGATATTTAATAGTTTCTTTTGTAAATATTGCATATCAGGAAAGTTCTTAACAATATTTTCTTAACTCCTATTGTATGACTCTTTAAAGTATCTGAAGTAATCGATTGCAATATATCTTATTTAGATTAAAGTTTAAAACAATAATTTGCATTTCTGAGACCGGTATGCAGAATAAAGTATCATGTAAATAATAGTTTTCTTTAGTTCAGAAAACGTTTTATTATACTTCAATAAAGAAGTAAATAATTGGTATGTGTTGTTATAAAAACATATACAAACTTACGGAAATTAAAAATTCGTAACATTATACTTCAAAAAATAAAATGTAATTAATTTGTCGAAAATTAAACAAGCATCTTGCTTGTAAAAATAAACTGTCAGAAAGTACGAATTCTGGCTTGTGAAATAAACGCCTGTTTTTGACATCTATAATTCTTGTTCTTCTTGTACCAGTATGATAGATATTGACTTACATCTTCTTTGAATTAATTGAATAACGAAAATCTACCTTTTTTTAGGCTTCTTAATTAATTAAGGAAAAGAAAAAACGTTTGAGGTTGTTTTTTTTTCGTTATTTTTTTAGTTTTTTTGCTTTGCTAATAAAATTAAGCTATACGTTGCTTAATACAATTTTCTCATTATGAAGATATTGAAAGAAAACTCATTTAAATAATTAGCGAAAATAATTAAAATCATATTTCGGTTAAGCTATGAAAGTATGCTTTTTGTTATAAGTTAGCCGCATTATTCTATGTATACCACATATAAAATTGCTTTATATTAATAAAAAAGTGCACTAAAATTTTATATAAATTGCTTTAATTGCTTTATTATAATGAAGCATTTAGAACTACATTATATGGGAGATTTAATAAGAAGAGCTGAAATAATAATGGAAAATACAATAGTAAAAATTAGGATATCAACTCTTCCTTCAGGCATTAAAAGTTTCTTGAAATATGTCGTTGAACAGTAAAGCGTAATAAAACATACAGAGATAAAGTTTGAGAGCACTTCCTTCGGATAACGTTGTAAAATGTGACGCCTTCCACCATTAAACCCTTCTTTCATGCAGTATTCCGCCTTCCATTAGATGCATTCCGGAACAAAAAAAAGACCTCCGACTGGAATAAAAAGTATCCCACTAAGTGACGCGGAAATATATATATGAGGCATCAATTTATTCGTTTCAAGGCCATTGGCAGGAATTCCGGATAGCTAGTACTGGATGGAGTCCTAGGGTGGGGTTCACGTGGGCGTAGCTTTCGTGTTGAAACGGGGCTATTTTTAATGATTTTATGGCCACTTTTCAGAGCTTGTCCACCAATATTGGCTTAAAATCGTAGAAAGAAGTTGTATGGGTTAGAAATGCAACTGCAATAAATATTCCAGCTATCGCAATGTCTAAAACCTTTCTTTCCAATAATTTTTCTTTGTTCTTAATTTTCAAACTTATTTCTTTGTACTTCAAAATATAACTGAAGTTATGAGAAATATGTCTTGAATGCAAGATAAAAACTATAGAGTAATGTGCTTATATTTAAGAAGAATTTCATCCAATATCTATCTATCTATCTATATCTATATCTATATCTATCTATCTATCTATCTATCTATCTATATATATATATATATATATATATATATATATATATATATATATATATATATATATATATATATATATATATATATATATATATATATATATATATATATATATATATATATTTTATGATGTAACTTCTATCATTTCATGCCATTATATTTTAACAAATTGTTAAAAATACATTATGTAATTTATATATTTAACATGGTATTGAAATCTGTGATTAACCAGTTAAATCGAAAAAAATTTGCAAGCAGGTAAAAATAGATAAAAATTCCATATTTCAATATGGGATGTTAACCAAGAGGTGAAAACAATATACGTAAAATGAACTTTTAAAAAAATTACCTTTCTTATAAATACTTTAAACTTAAATTCGATTTACGAATTTGAGTGCATTTTTTTCAATTTTCGAAACATTTGTACATAAAAAATATATTAGAAATTAGAAATCTAAATTTTTGAAATACATATTACTCAGAAGTAAATTGGATCATTTTAATGTTATATTCTAAGAAAATGTTGAAGCGTATAGGATATAAAATGACATTAACTCACAGCAAACATTTTAAAGAAAAAAGTATTTTTTAAAAATTATTTAGTTAGACATAAACAATTCCATCATGTTAACAATGAGTTTTAACAATAAATGTTTTTCAGAAATCTGAATGTTATTCTCTATGTGTTTTAAAATTTTTAAACTAAAGAAATTTATTTCAGAAAATTTAAAACAAACTACTAATCTGGAAATCTGAAAAAAATATTTTTAATCTGCAAAATTTGAATTACTCTTTCCAAAAAATTGGAAAAGGTTGACATTTAGGATCTTACATTTTATTAAAAATTTTGAGCATTCAAAATAAAAATCTTTTATTTCATAACTTTAGAATAAAGAGAAACTTTGACTTAGAACACAAACCAGTCGTTTACTTTAGATGCATACTTTAAATATATCCCTCTTTAAAATGCCGAAAGTACTGATAAATTTAGTTACCGAATAAACTAGAAAACCCGTATTATTAGCAAAGAACTTGAATTTGTATTAATTTAATGGTAAATATGTATTAATTTGAAAAGTAAAAAAAAGTATTAAGTAAAATATGAATTAAATAGATCAAGTCATTAGAGTTTGAAGAAAACGAACTTTACAGAATTAAATACTTTTAGAACAATTATTTTAATAGCTATAGATTTTCTCCTTTATTGTTTAATGAACAATAAATAACTATTTGTTGATAACTTGTTTATTGAGCAAATTCGGTTTTCACTTAACAATAGCCACGTCCATATCAATAGTAAAATTCTACCAAAGACTTCATGAAATAATAAAATTTGAGTAAAAGCAGCTAGTGTTATAAAACAACATGGAACTGAAGATAAATTTTAGTATTTATATTTAATAATAATTTTTAGATGATAGTACTGAATGTGCCGATGAAGGTTTCTATATTGAAAATGATGAAGCTATAAGAATTTTGATGCAATATATTGTGTTCCCCCAATATGTACGTTAAAATTATAATAACTCTAAAAAGCTTTTTCGTACTTTGGAAAAAAAATTCATTATTGTACAACTCTTGGACAGTTTGTTATCAATATGTTTTTCTACTAATATTAAACACAGGTACATTTAAAATACAAGAGGAATCTTTAAATAAATAATTCTTTTTTTGAATAATTTTTTAATACAACACTTTATTACAATGCATTAAATAAAAATGGAAGTGTATAAGCAATAGCCCAGAAATATTAAATGAGTAAATATTTTTCAATTCGGAAAGATAACCCAAAATAAATAATGAGCTTTCTAAATCTTTTTAATATTTTATTGACTTGTAAAAAAGCTTCGTTGCGCAGAAAGTAAAGTATGTTTTGTTGTAAAAAGTGAAAATATAATATATTTACGATAAAAAACCAATTTTGTTGTGTTCCTTCTCTTCTCTACATAGTTATTTCCTACATTTAAATATTTGTATCATCTTGTAACACATTTATAAATCTATAATATAATTTTTTGGGCTGGTCTATTATGGCAAATGCTTCGTACATTTTCTCCAAATAGTTTATCACCTAGAAATTAATTAAATTAAAAAAATCGAAATTGTTAATAGTAAAGTCAACTTCACAGAATTGATTCAACTCTATTTGAGTTATTGCCACAATATGAGCCAGCCAGAAGCTATAAAATAATCCACTCTCAAATAGAAAGAAAATTAAGCCTTCTATCTCAGAAGTATTCTGATTTATTATTTTTTAGAATCTTATATTGATTTGCGTTCTTAGTAATATATTTTGGCATGAAATTGATTGACAACATGGAGCACAATAATTTAACATATAAACTTTGAGGCTAGTGATCAAACGCAATAAATTTTTAAATGCAGGATTTGATAGCGGAGTGAAATGAGTTTATGTGATTTCATGTATGTCGAATTTTTTCCCTATAAATATTGTGATTTTTGGAATTTATTGTCTGCTTTACTGTGACACTTCTTGTTAGTCATTTTATATAGGGTACTTCTGGTTAGACAGCCTAACGACGAAATGCCTTGGTAAGGCAGCTTATTTCCCCAAATTTACTTCCGGGAGGGATTTTTTATAAATAGTGAGCTAATTTCCGATAACTTGAGAAAGGAAACCCGGAAAATTCCCAAGAACTCACCTCAACGAAAGCTAGTAAGTCACTGCTGCCCATAGTAAATGCAACACATTGAAGGAAGCATGCAAATAACATGAAATTTACAAAATTCATTAGAGGAGGTGAGATATGCAAACGATTAGAATTTCAGTGCAGACACACACAACACATATCACACTGTGACGATGCTTCAAAGCACTATTTAAGGCTTGAAGATTTCAACGATATCAAGTTCAGCACACGAAACCAAAAACTGTAATACGGTTATATAATCTTTAGATGCTGGAGGATACGACGGACCGACGTCTTTGATCGCATCCACCTCAGTGTGTTTACGTGTTGACAGGCAAATAGTGCTTATGGCAGCGACGGATCGCTTAGCTACATCACGTACCATATCTTAGCACATTCAGACTGTAACGCATCATCCAGTGTCTGCTTGTACCATTCGACGCCATTTACAGCAGAGTGGTCTGTCCGCAAAACGTTCACTGCTTCGTCTGCGTTTGACTCAGAATCACAGACGTCTCCGCCGACAATGATGCGATGAAAGAAGGATGTAGACGGCAGAATGTGATGAAAGTTTCTTTACTGACAAGTCACATGTTTGTCAACAACGCCATGATGGTCGTATTCGAGTCTGGAGACACCGTGGGGAGAGAATGCTGAACAGCTGCGTTATGCACCGCCACACTGATCGTGCACCGGGTGTTATGGTATTTAGTGGTATTGGATATCACTCTCACACACTCTCTAGTACGCATTGTCTCTTATTTACACTGCCAGCGCTACATCTCCAAGCGTTGGAAACACTTGTACTTTCTGACATTCAGGTCTTGCTCACAGCCACATTTAAACGGGACAATGCGAGATCACGCGTGGCACGCATTGTCTATGGGTTCTTCGTCAATCGCCAAATTGGATTGCTTTTCTAGTCTACTCGCTCGCCAGATGATTCACTGATACAAAACATGTGGTTCATGGTTGCTCAATGATTGACCTAGATTACATCCCCAGCTTCCACACTAGACCAACTTTGGGAACGTGTGAAAGCTGCTTGGTCTGTTGTACTCCAAGAACACACCCAAAGTTTCTTTGAATCAATGCAGTGGCGTGTGGCAACGTTAATTTCCAACAATTGCGGCTAGCTATTCTGGCTACTGGTTTTGGCAAGAGCCACACTTCACATAATTTTACAAATTTTATCATTTGATACTTGGTTAAAAGTTGTCTACAAAGTATATTTTTTGTGATATCTCTTGTCTTTATTGGTGGGTGGCCAGCAGTATATATATATACATATATATATATATATATATATATATATATATATATATATATATATATATATATATATATATATATATATATATACAACAATACCACATTTGATATTATTTAAATTAAGTTATTCTTCAATAGCTAATTTAATTGCTTCTTTTATTTTTACAATTGCTATGGTAAGGTAATTTTTCGTGTAAAGTCTTAGGCTGTGTAATAATTAAAGTATTATGTGAGAAAATGCATTTCTATTATCTCTTTTAAACGTAAAATTTTATGCATTTGTCGAAAAAAATATCTGAGTTTCTCATAAAATGTACAAAATAAACATGGCTTTAATTATGTTAAGAAATTGTTTATAAATATATTTTAGTAAATACTAATATTATGTAACATATATGTATTGAAATATGAGTATTTATTATTTCGTTTTATATTAATAAATTGGATAACATAAATTCATTTTATTCTACTTTATATAAGATGTGACGAGTATATAAATTTGGCTACACAATATAAACTTTAAATGATTTACTTTCATATTGATTTTAATTTTATTTAAATATGCAACAATATTCGAAATCAGAAAATTTGTATATCGAATTTTAAAATTACATTTTAAGTCATTAACTGGAACTGCCAAAAACAATTCAAAATTCATCATCATTGGTACAATTCCTTAGATTCAATGTTATGAATGATTATAGTTTTTCTCATCGTAAATTTTATTAATTATACAAGATGTTTTAGCACAAACAATTCATTTTCAAGTAATACATCAAAATATGTAAAATAAATTAATTTAATAAAATAGTACATTAAATGTTTAAAATGAGAGATTATTAAATAAAAGCAAAAAAAAATATTTATTTATTAATGATATATTTCATATATTTATATCTCCTTAATAAATCAATTTTATTTTTATCAAATGCTAGTAAATTTATGAATCAATTAAATAAATTTTGCCTTAGACGAATATTTAAAATAAAATTCGATATAAACTATACAATAAATTTATTAAATTATTAATTTATTTAAATTTTATTATTAAATCAGTTTTTTATATTTATTTTTTCATGTTTCCTACTTTTTTTTGTAATGATTCAATGTCAGACATTATCTATCACTTAATGTTATTCTATTCAGAATAGGAAATCCTTTCTTTAGCGTTAGTGTGTGTGTTAATCATATCAAAAAATCACTTAATCTTATTTTTCTTCAAAAGTTATTCACAAGGTCTTTAAGATTTATTCAAGTGAAAATTTCATTTCCAAAGGCACTTCAAGCATTTTGTAATCGTTCGACCTTTCAAATTTCTTTTCAGTCTTTACAAGAAATATTCAAGAATATTTTTAACAAAAGTAATGTTATTGCTGAAACGGTTTATTCAAAAAAAGTTAATATTAGATTTAACGTTTCAAATTTAATTTAGGATTAATAAAAAATTAAAAAATAATTTAATGCAGCACATATAAGTATTAAAGTGACTTTTTTAATTTGTTTTAAATTTTTTTATAAAATTTTGATCTAACAATTATTATATCAAATTATCACATAATTTTTCAAACTTGTTTCAGCTAACTGTACTTGATGCTCTAGTCTTTGCTAAACATGACATATTTAAATAATATTTTTAATTTATTTAATCATAAGATATGCTTAAATATAATTAAAATAAAATCTTTGCTATATGTTAATGGCTATTATTAAAAAAATTAATTTTTAAGTATTTTAAAATAAATTTAAAAATTAATATGAAATAAAGAAATCAAAAATAGCTATGATTTATGTATAATATTTTAACCCATTTTATTTATTAAATATATGTAATAACATTTGGTACCTATACTATCTTCTGAATGATTGTATTAGATAAAGTCTGCAAAATTTCGCATATATACTATTTTAATGAAGGAATGCATTGAGTAATGTGTACAAATATTTGATACGTATATTCTTCACATGGGCGAGTATACCGAGTATATATTATTATTTGACATATGTCTTATTTGCACGAAAGAATATATTAGATTAAATCCATCAACATTTCACATTTATTCTATTTGAATGAAAGAATGTACCTAGTTAAATGCATTATCCATTGATTGAAATGTATTATTTCTCCGAAAGAGTTTCCACGAAACAATGTTACAAGAAAAATAAACAAGTAAAACAAGAAATATATATATATATATATATATATATATATATATATATATATATATATATATATATATATATATATATATATATATATATATATATATATATATATATATATATATATATATATATATATATATATATATATATATATATATAATTGAAAATTGAAATCTTATAAATTGCTAAGAACAAAATAATAACTTAGGAGGGTCAAAATTTGTCACATGTTTTCACTATGTAAGGGTAATTATATCAGTCATTCCATATTAAATATTTGTAGAAATAATATCCAAATCAGAAATTTTATTTTTAGTAATAATATAAAATGCTCTTATTTTCCTTGTATGATAATTTACTTGTTGTGAAATGATGAAAATTTCATTCTTTGTTAATTATTGTCAAACTATTTTGAAATAATTAAAATGAATTGGTTTAAATATAGTTTTATGTGGAAAAAAATTTTTGCAGCAAAAAAATTGTGGTTCGTACTTATGATAATATACATGAGTTTTCGAAATGGAAGTACTTAAATTGATGGAAGATTAAAATAAATGCTCAGAAATAATTTTTATTTATGCAGTTTTTGCATCACTAGTTTTTGCTTCTAATGATATAATGTATCAATTTCCATCGAAAATGATTTTCGTCCTTGTTGTCAAAAAAAAAAAAAAATCTAACACACGATCTCTACCATAAAATATTTTAAGAAATGTCATATTGGTTGCTATTATTGTTTGTAGATTAACGCAGAAAGGCTCGGTATTTAAACTTCGAGTAACAGAATGAAAAGCTGATTAGGAGCATCAATAAGGGAATCTCCATTTATACAGGTGCTCCCCGTTAAATAACAATACAATAAAGGCAAAACGCACTATGGAAAACATAATATAAAACTATTAGAGGAGACATATCAACAATTGGAGATATTTTATTATAATCCTCTTAATTCTACTTATCCAATTGTTTTATGATCCTCTTAAACCTACCCGTAGTTAATAATACCTCGTCTTCATCAATGGTTATTTATTAATCCTGGCTGATTTTGCTTGAATTTCTCTGCAGGGAATTAATGCATTACTTCGCATTCAAGTCTCATGTGATCAAGATTCTCTCGACACAGCTTTCGTAACAATTGGACACAATATTGTTTAAACATTTATTAAAAATATTATCTTTAATAGGTAACTTTAATAATCAACTTTTTTGACACATCTGATAAATTACATTTTAACATACTATATATGTTCCAAATAAGTAGAAGATAATATGCAAATATAAACATAGGTCTTGCGAGCTTATTAATACTTTGTTATTTTATCGATGATTGATATAAACTCACTTGAAAGTTAAACAGTTATCATCATGGCACAGGTGTCGTATGATTTCAAATTCCGAAATTTTTTGGCGATGAAGAAATGTTGCCAAGATGACGTATCGTGATGTTCGCGATGACGTAAATACTAGGGTTACCAAAATAGAATTTTCTGCATAATTCTTATAGGTCTCCATATGTATGACGTAATAAAAACGAAGTTGCCAGATACATAATAATATCAGCCAAAAAATCTCCAATCTCAGAATTTGGAATCATGGATTATACGGCACCTGTGTCATCGTCATGTACAAAGTAAGTATAAATAGGCAAGTTAATGAATAACATAAAAGTTTTTTTTATAAAATTAATGAGTTATAGAAGCAAGTTATGTGTGCTTAAAAAATAGAGATTGGGGACCATACAATAAATTACTTGTTTACCCACAGCATATCCCACAAAAACTTTTAATTAAATATAATGAAGAAATTTAAAGGAAGATTAAATTTTAAATAAAAAATACAAATAAAACTTGACATTTAAATTATTTTGTTATATTTAAAAAAAACCACTGTGTGCTTCTTTTAATGAGCAATATTTAAAATTTGCAATAATATTTAGAATTTTATTTGGTTTGAAATTTTTGTGATTTCTTAATTTTTTTTACCCAAATTTATTTTCAGTAAACTTTTTTTTATACATTTTCTTATTGATTACAAAGTGGTCACATTGTTTTTAAAAAATATTCAACACCTTAATGGGCAATTTATAAATGTGAAATTTTGAATAATAATGAATTAAAAACTTTGTATTTAGTAGTTTTTTTTCTAAAATTCATGTTTTTTTAATGTTGCTAAAGAATTTTGCTAATTACTCAATTTCATCTAAGAGGTACATCACCGTATTGTTATTACCTTACAAATGAATAAATATACAATGCTTACAAAGTTATGAGAAATAGTTATTTAACAAAGTAAATAAAAAAATCTTATTTGCATTTAAAATTTTATTACTCAATGTATTTTACTTACTGTAGAATTTTTGCTACTATTTTAACTATATTTATGTTTTTTAATTTATGTCATATAAAAGTAAAGTAGGAAAATGAATATGAAATGACCTTTAACATCTGTATAAAGTATGTGCGAATCTAATAAAAGACCCGGTGATCTTTACAATTATCTTGCTAGTTTATAGTTTCCTTAATATATCTGAACCCTTTTAAAGCATCGATGCATGGGAATATGATAGTAACTAATCTGAATTTCGTGTCAAGATTTTTTTATTATTATACCACAATCTTTGCACCAATAATTATTGTGATTCAGAAATGTTAAGTGGTTCAGGTCTACTTGGGCAACGCATAGAATTCGTTTCCTCGATTGAGACACGTTTATGTTTACTATTTATTAGTTAAGAAAATTCTTCCCAGAAGGGAAATTTCAAAAGGTAAATAAGAAAATTCTTCCTGAAGATAAATAAGAAATTCTTTCCAGATGGTGAATTCCGGAAGGAAAATAACAAAAATTCTTTCCAGATGGTGAATTTCGGAAGGTAAATACGAAATTCTTTCCGGAAGGTAAATAAGAAAATTCTTTCCCGATGGTGAATTCCGGAAGATAAATAAGAAATTCTTTCCGGAAGGTAAATAAGAAAATTCTTTTCGGTGATGAATTCCGGAAGGTAAATAAGAAAATTCTTTCCCGGTGGTGAAATCCTGAAGGTAAATAAGAAATCTCTTTCCGGAAGGTGAATTCCGCAATACGATGCTAAAAGGTTTTGCAACACCTCCAACAAATTAGACTGCCCATTAGTGGCGCCTAAAATAAATTTCAAAAGAATAAATGATTATTGACCTGAATTTTGGCTTGATCGTTTGTAGATTTGATACCACTCCATGTGCATTGAAATTTATAATGATTTAGATTTTCCTTTAAATTGTAAGGATCAAACAAAATGGTCTTTGTATGCCAAGAGACATTAAACTGTATATCATACCAAACCATTCCCGAATAATGTAAAAAATAAATAAACTGTGTTGTAATGAAACTAATAAATAAATATTTACAATAACTGTCAAAATACTGCCGGGCTTTTATTTTCATTTTTCTTGATATTTAATAACACGAGTTCAAAATATAAAAAATAACATTTACAAAAATAACTTTGTTATTTTACATTTTGAATATTTGCTCTACAGTAGTACTTCATAATCAAATAAATCGCAATGAAAGTATCCAATGGATTAGAATCTCCATCATATTTTCTCATTTCATATTACTGTGTATCTATATTAAGTTTACTCACCGTGTATAAAACTTTTAACATTTAAAAGCAATAAAGAGCTTTAGCATTTGCTTCAACAGTTCGTGAGTTCAGTTCAAAATTTATAAGGGCTCAGAAACTTTTCAAACATCAAACTCTCGTCCGGTCCTTGTGGGGAAAAATGCAAATGTAGAGTGCGAAAACAAAGCAAACAAACATATAAATAAATACAATATTTTCAACATCACAAGGGAAGAAACCATAAAAATTTCATAGCAAAGTATCTAATAATTGTTAAAAACAGAAGTATTAAGTATTGTGATGAATATGCATAAATGAACTGTTTCATTTTTATGTGGAAATCAGTTATGCTTTCACGATAAGGAGCAAAATGCTCGAAGTGTTGTGGATTGACTTCAGTTTCCATTTGCGTATTAAATTTAAACAATCGCTGGAGGGTATTTATTTGGGGAAATGTCTACCTACTCCCTTTCAGCTTAAGTAATCTCCCTACAGAAATAACAACTAGTAAGGGTTAATCTCATTTGATTATTCTTTACGCAGTCAGATACTAATCAAGAGAGTATGCGTGGTAAATATTCGAAAGACCTAAAATAAAGACTAGGTCGTTGATATGACGAAGTTGGCAATTTCATAGTTGATATTTTCAATCTTTTTCTGACCTAAAATTACGAGTGAGTACAACAATCGTAATTTAGTAATCTTAAGATGAAAACCATTTACTATTAACTGTAACTTCATGTTGTGATGAGGTTCTGATAGGTTTGGGGGAAAAGCATCTTCTTCGTGATTGGCTGCAATACTTGATCTACATGAAAACTGTCATGTTGAGAGGGCTTACGAACACTGAAATTTTCTTAAAATCTAATGCTACTTTGTTAAAGTCATAGGAAAAAGGTAACCAGCTCAGGTGTCAACTTCATCATTTAATTAAATTTCAAAATTAGGAGGCAGATGGCTATGTGTAATGTGTTGGCTCAGTTGAAAAAAATAGATATTCAAAACGTGTTGCAATAACCTAACCAAGCTATACTTTGTTTTTTGTAAACTATCAAGTTATAGCAATTAAAATTTCCAATATAGCGTCGTTCCTTGAGAAAAAATTGTAATCCTAATCCTCGAAAACCATTATTTACATACTTAAATTATGTTTTTTTTTAAATGTTTCAACATTTTACTTTTCTCACTCGCAATAATAGGCAATTTTATAATTTTTTATGATAATGTTTCGATGATGGTGTGCTGTTTTAAAAATTACATAAAAATGTACATTTAATTTTATTCATTATACATTCCAACTTTATCCTCTTGATAAATAGCTCACCAGTTATTTTTCATATTAGTCTTTAGTGATTTTAATAAAAACTTACATTGAATGCAACTAAGAACGATAAATATCTTTATTAATTAATTAAAATGCATTTAAATTATAAACTTTTTTTAAATGTTTGATATTTTAATCTTTGTCACTATCAATTATAGGCCAGCTATATATTTTTTTCGAAATTGCTGCATTATTTTAAAAATTACATGAAAAGTACGTATTTTATTTAATTAATTCGACATTTTAACTTTATCTCTTTCATCATTAAATGATAATTATTTCATTTCTTTTAATTCATATTTTTTTGAATAAAAATAAAACAATTACGTTGAATGTAACTAAAAAACGATGCAAAATTTGGTTTTATAATTAATTATAACTGTATATTTTAATATTTATTATCCCTCGATAATCACTAGTTGTCAGAACAGTTTGTGTATTGTTAGGAGTTATTGGATATAATGGTGTCACTAATAGTGTCTGGGCAATTGGAATAAATAAATAAATGTAAGAATAATTTAAAATTACTTTTTCATTTTTTGATTAATTACTCAAAAAGTGTGAACTCTGTTTATATATTAAATTTACAATATATTTAATTATTATTTCAGCTGTGACAACAAATCACATACATTTTAAAAATTCGAATATCAAACATTCTTAGAGATTTATTCCTTTTATGGCACAAAAAGCTTTTAAAAATAAACCATCAGAAATGAAACTAAGTTCATTTTTCGCTGTCTTTTCGGGTCCATGTTAGTACTTTATTTCACAGATTGCGGGATGCATTTTAATCTTATCTCTTCTGGTTTTGATTGGAATGCCATGACCAGATAGTGCCTCTTTCAAAACAATTTTGCTACGAAAAGTAGCAACAAAAGTTTCATCCACAGGATATATATAAAAAACAATTTTCTTAAGACCAACTGATGCGGCTTAAAAACCCAACCACCCAGGGAATTAATCGGGGAAAAGTAAGAAAATTTTAGCTTCACGCTGGTTTTCTCGAATAACCAGCAGAAGTACTCAGTATAAAGTAACTCGAACGGAATTCTGGAACAAGAAAACACTAAACGTAATTACTCTTAAAAATCTCGCCAATGTTGAAAGACTCTTTATTTCTCTGGACTTGTGGAAGAGATATTCTTTAATTAAAAGAGCGGGAAAAGTCATTGAGATAAAGATATTTAAAGAATTTAAAACCTAAGTTAAATTATAAACGTCTATAGGTATGTATATAATAATATATATACATATACAATAAATTTCTTTTAATAATATAGATGTGAACTTTGAAACATATTACTTATAAAAATTATTTATGTAAAAAACTTTTTAATAAATTAGGAGAAGAGAATTAGTTTATCTCATATTATTAACTGTATTTTAAAAATAATACAGAATTATTTAAACATATTGTTGGTTTTCGTGATCATTGATTAATTTATATATTTAAAATGCGTAAGAATAAGTTATTAAGTAAACTTTTAAAAAAATTTAATATATTATCTAAAATTCATCCCAATATTATTACAAATTTTGTGACCTCTAGTGGCCAAGTAAGCCTAAAAAATAATTCCATCAAAATGTAGTGAAGGTATTTGAGATTTGATTAAAATTACGTATGATATTAGTATATTTGAGTACATGAACAAAAGATTCTGTAATACATGCATATATTTTAGTAATTATAATTTCAATAAAATAGTTAAACAGTTTTTATGTGAATTGAATTTTAAACACTATACATATGCGCAGTGGTGTTAAGATTTTTGGTATAAACTGATTAATATATTCAAAAAAGTTTGATTATCTTTATTTTCTTAATAGCTATGCATTTATTTAAAGATAATGATGTTATCAGAAAATACAAATGGGTTCTTAGTTTGCAAAAAAAATCTGATTAATTAATTCCACTAATTGTGTGGATAGTAGAAAATAGAAAGTGTTTTATAAAGTCATGTGAATTTATTTTTTAACAACGCTTGTTATTTTATTTAGCAATTATTGAGCTAAAAATATCTGAAAAAAGTGTATAGAAAAAGCAGCAAAATATGTAGGGAAATTATTTTTAACTCCCACAAAAATAATTAAATATGAAGCTGTTCGACTGCTTATAAAACTCATATGAAATTAATTTCATCAAAAAAACTCAAATAGATATTTTACCATTAAATCATTATAAATAAACAAAAAAACTTTATTCATTTTAATTATATGTAATCTTTGATAAATATAGATTAAAACCACGTTTAGAAGAAACAATATTTGCAAAAACAGATCAATTCTATCAGATAATTCCGAATATGTTCTTTTTATCTGCTTTGCGATCGAAAATTCCAAAATGATTGTTTTGAGAGGGAGCTGCATTGAAAACAAATAATGCTCTCGCGTAAACTTTTGAATTACCTAAACCAAAGGATTCAGATTGTTCTTATCTTGCTTTCAGAAATCCATGCGCTGTGTAGCCGTAATGTATCCATGTTTCTATCGATTGAATTTTTCTATTCGCTTCGATATCGTTTGGCATAATATAAGAAAGTGTTTTGATGATAGAACTTGAACATTTTGTTTCTTTTCCACCATAGTTTTACAAAAAGCAGAATACAGAAAAAATATTTAACAAGTTAATATTAAAATAATAATCAATTTTATGTATGTCTAATTAGTATATGAAACTTCCTACAAATTTTTATCTAATGTTCATGTTTAGCCCTATTTTAGTCATTTTTATATAAAAACGGTACTTTTCTATTATGATCATCTTAACGGGCAAGAAAAATATCGTAAATAATTGTCATAAATATACAATTTGCATAGTGCATTGTCTAAAAATGCTTACGTTTTCAGAAACTGTTAAAAAATGCTGCAAACATTTTATTTACATTTTATAGTTTAAATAATTATCACTTTTTGATGAAACTTTTTTAAACGATAATATTTGTTTCTGACAGAAACTGTTTAGCAATTGTATCGTTGATCGATTGCTTAACTATAATGCAATATTACATTTTATTCAATGAGACAGAATTAAATTTTGCTTTATTGAATAGTTTTTATAGTTTTTTGTCCTTGTGACCGTAATGCTTCTTCTTATCTACAAAATTCTAGAAGAAAATTCTTTTTATCTACAAAAAGCTATTTTTCACACCAACTAGATTTAGCTTTGTTCAGTAGTTAGCTTTTTTATCTTTCTTTATCACTTTTTAGTCAATTTTTGCACAAAAGAAATTTATTTAGTGTATATTAAATTTTAAAAAAAATTTGGAGCCAATAAAATCATCGCATCTAATTTAACCGTAAAAAACTTACTATTTCTTTAGGATCAAAAGCGGGGATATAATAAAAAAGTTCCAAAAAAACTGATTCATAAAAATGTATACAAATATCTTTGTTTAAAGCTTATGTTCTGAATCACTTACATGAGACATTAACTAAAGTATGAAAAATATTAAATATTCTACACATTAATTTGAAAAATTTACTTTATTTAAACAATATTTAATTTTAAATAAATTGCTTTTAACTTTTTTCAGTATCTGATAAGCTAATTAAAATTGGAATTTTGGTTAAAAAATTAATTTTGCATCTTGTAGAAAAAACAGACTCTGGCACTATATTAATCTATGTTCATACTTATGAATTCCATTTTAATTATTTACAAAAAGAAAATTGAAATTCAGTAAACTTATTGTACATATGGGAGATTAGATTTTAGAACTAAAAATGCTTACCAAAAATTTTCCTTACTTCATCTTTATTACTTTAAATTAAAATTATTGGAATGAAAAAAATTGTAAAAACAGTTGTTGTTCTTTACTAATTTTCAAAATAAGAATTTAAACATAGATAGCAATTAGAAAAATTACTAAATTCAAATTACATTTCATTAAATCAGTTTAACTTATTTGTTTTATTACAGTCATTTCAAGGTTTTCTGTTTCTTCTCAATCCACTTTTAGCCCTGATATATTGACTAAATCAACTAACTCCTGATCTGATAGGATCATCTGACTTAATACTAAATCTATCATCTTCAAATTTCAACCCCCTCCCAGAAAAGCTATGTTAGACCCTAGAAAAGTTTTAATTATGTAAGCCATCACAACAATCCAGATTTGGCAGTGTCAGATTTCGCCCCACTATTTCCTAAATACTGCATAATGTGTTAAAAAAGTGTTAAAAATGTTTACTTTGTAAAAAATGTTAAGTCTAGTAAAAAATGTACTGAACCAATATCGAATGTTAAATTAGAAGTGGTAATAAATACTAAGTTGAAGAAATGATGATTATACAGGAATGAATTTTAATACCGTCTGTGTTCAAGGAAAGTGTCTTCAAATGTATATTGTTGATTTAAAATTCCAAAAAATGCTTAAAATAAAATGCATTTCTTTGAATTCATTAAAATTAAAAATACTTTATAGTTATATCTTACACATTTCTTCTTCGTATCTTTTATTTTACAGACAAATTTTTTTAATGCACTATAATTTTTCGCAATTTTTCTAATTTTCAAAAATATACAAAATCAGTTCCTTTACGTTCATGAAGCTAAATCATAACTTTAAAGGCAAATTTAATTTATGTCATAAGAGGAAATTTTTAAAACGTTTTATAATTTTTCCATCTGTTTCAGTTCAAATAGTCAACATTAATAAATGAACAAGAAATTGCGTTAAAAATTTAATATAATTTATTAAATTCGTTGTTTATTAAAAATGGAAGATTTAATGATTTTTTTAAGGAAATTCATTGATATGGTTGATTTTAAAAAATACAGACATGCTAATAAATATGCATCAAAAATAAATGAGGAATGCATTTTTAATGCATTAAGATAATGTGATGATAAACGTTAAAAAAAGGTAAAGTTTATATATGTATCTTTTAAACGTATTTCGTAAAATTAATTATGTTCATGATTTCAGAAATAAAGATCTTCTCACAAAAATGAGTTATGGTAAATTACACTTCATATCAAAAATATTACTCATATATTTCAAATTGCTGAATGGGAAACTTAAATTAATGCGTTTAAAATTATTTTAAATTCTGTATCTTTTTTAATTGCCTTAAAAAAATTTAAATAAAGCATTTTTATTGACTGGTAAGAGATTTTTCATAAACTTTTCACCATTGGTAGGTAAAATGATAACGTCAGAAAAAATAGTAAGTTAACTATTTTTCTAATATCACAAGATTGATATTGTTGAAATTTATAAATAAATTTCCTACTTTTGGTACGAATACAAATTAAAAATCGACGGAACAAGTTTGTTGTTGTCGTGTGCCAGCTAGGCTGGCATTATGAGGTGCGCTGCTCCACTATTCCAACTGAGCCATTTTAAAGTGTGGAGTCCGACTTCTTCAGTATACGCATGCTATTGGTACACGTTTATGCCCCCTCAAGTCCTGCAGGCCACCTCAAAGAGTGCTCTAATAGCCGGCGAGGGGGTGTACCTGTGAGGAACGGGTGAAGTACTTCGGGAGAGTAATCTCCTGGTAGGGTCACCCAAGGCGTGAAGGCCGTTCCAATATGCTCAGCTAAGGTTTACAGGCATTAGGAGCTAAGTCAGACTTCTACCTTAGGTTCTAACATAGGACAAGGTGCACCAGGTCTCCGGATCAACAGAAGCTGTCAATTTTTCCCCTTTACCATGAGTCCACATCCTTGATACTTCCAAAGACATCCTGGAACCGCCACAACATTTAAGGGCTCCAGAGTACATCAGACGACACTGTCTCAACTTTCTACTGGCCACTTGATGTGTATGATCTTTGAGGACGGTGAAAGAAAATACCCAACATGCCCCAAGTGCGACAATGCACCGTTTTGCCCGCAACACATCTTGAAGTGCTTGGGGTTTTCTCGTGTGGAGGCTGTGAAAAGTCCACATCTGCTTTTGGACTTTTTGGCTTTCTTATGGATCTGGTCTAGTTCCACTAGACCAGATGGGGATTAGTCCCACCACCCACCACACGTTTATAGGGTAGGCAACCATTCAGATTGCATCTGCATATTGAAGAATTATTCAAAATATTGTAAAAAAATTGTTTTTTTATTTTATTACATGATAATTTTATTTTAAGCCCTTTAAAATATCCGTGAAAAGTTGAAATTAATTATTTCAATATTTTGATATATTTACTTAATTTAATCTGTATAAATAAATTTTTGCTTTTATTGACTTAAAATGTTTTCGGGTCACATCTTGGAAATTAGATCAGATAATTTGTAACTCTTTAACTGTTATAAATTAAATTATCCATCTAAACTTGAATGATAATTGAATCAAATATAGATTTGGATCAATAATAGTCATATAAATATTTTTGTCACAAAATATCTTTGCGTTATTAAGTACACTTATTTATTAATGATAAATGTAAATGTTTACTACTTTTAATAAATTAACTCTTTTCTAAACGATTTACTTAGTTTGATTTCTTATTTTTCTCTAGTTTCTAATTAAAAATTCAGGAAATAGATTTTGAAACCAGTGACTTCTATATACCCAATATTTTACTGAAATATTTCTTAATTTCTGTTCATTAATTTAATAAAAAGTTAATGAATCACTTGCAATGCCTAGTTGAATCTGTTTTTTTTACTTCTGGAAACAAACGAACATAAAAAAGTTTTTTACGAGAGAAATAAGATAACTTCAAATGTTTTTCTTTCCTAAAATCAACTAAAGATTTTGCTTTAGTTGATCAGACTTTCGTGACAAGTTTTCCTCACGAAGAAATAAAACTGAAATCGTATTTTCAGTATATAGAAATTTAATTTAGTTTGAAACTGACAACTATTTTTTAGGAAAGGATAACATGGCATATCAAAACCAATCTTATTAATCAAGTTATTACTATAGTTTTCTCTAAACTATATTCGTTATTAAAAAAAATGAAGGTTTGAAAAATCCTTCATATACCTCTTATTTTGTGGTTATTTTATTCAAAGCTAAATATAAATAAGGTTATTTTGGCGCTTGTTACTTTAAGTTAATGTGATTTTGATGATGGGGTTAAATTTTTGAAGAAATTTATTTCTAAACAGAAAATTTTATTTATTAAGTCTAATATACCCCTTCAAGCTATTCCATATTTTATAGTTTCCAATTTTAAATACTTTATTTCTAATATATATTTCGTGTAACTTAGAGTCCTTGTATTTTAATTTCACTAAATAGTTTTTTACAATATTAGTAATTAATTTTATATTTTAAAGAAAATTAAGTTCTGTTCTATCTAACATAAACATTCTTTAACAAACATTTGGTTATAAATGTTAAAACTCATACAATTTTCACAACATTTCATATAAGAATAGTTGCATGATATGTTAAAGTGTGACGAAAAATGTTTAATATTATGTAATGAATATTTGCTGAAATTTTATCCAAAATTTTGTTTTCTAAATGAGCAAATGATTCATGTTTTGTTTTCACTTATTACAAGAGAATATGCTTGAAATTCTGGAGTACCTTTATGCATTCAAAAAAATCAGAATCTTACCATTGCCTACATTTTTACATTCTCTGGATTCAAATATAAGTACTTAAAAATTAATTGCATTTAATTCAGATGAGTATATAAAAAATGCAATAATTTAATTTTAAAGGGATATTCTATCTATTCAACTTTTCAAAATTTTTTAGGTAAGAGGCCATGTTCCCTATTTAAAAAAGAAGTTGATTATAAATTTTAACCGACAAATGAACAAGAACCAGATCCTTTTTCTGTTATTCAACAATAGTACGAATGTACATCAAACCTCCTTTTTACCACACACAAAAAGATAAATTTTAATTAAACTCAAGCGACACTAAATCAATTGCATAAGGCATTCGATTTTCTAGTGACCACATTCTAAAGTGATAAAAAAATTATTGATAACTAATTTAATAGCTGTAGGTATCCTTTATTTTATTATGGTACTGAATTTGGAGCTCCTTTTAATTTAATGTAAGGAGTATGATCTCAAAAAAATTAACTCGTATCAGACTTTTAGTTGAGATATTAAACAACGTTGAATAACGCGGGAAAGAAATATTTAAAGATTTTAAAGCAGATTTCGGATGTTAATCTATATTTTATGTAATAATAAATAAATACAATCATTGATAAGACATTGTGAGTGAGATGTAGACATGAAGGCATAACATTAATGAAATCACTATAATTTATATATTTTGGTAGATATAGAGTTAAGATCACTCTAGATTTACATTGTTGTGAGCATGAAGACCAATTATAATAATTATTAACTTCAATTCTAAATTTATATCCAATTCCTTTACTGATTAATTAACCTGAGTGATTATTTGGAATCACATATTATTAAAAATGGGTAAAGATTCTTTCGATTATTATTGGTTTAAAACAGAATCACATAGTTTCTTATAATCTGTTAAAGTTACACAAATAATAAACAAAGTAATATTAATGAGCTGTTTTTGACTTAAATATTTCTTTAAAAATGAAAAAAACAATGTTTGGCAGAATTCATAATGCTAGACATATTTGTAACAATATTTATTTTTTAGTTGCAATCATTTCTATTTCTTTTTGGTTACTTTTTTCATAACACGGTACATTTATAATTTTCTAATTGCAAAGACATTTGCTAATCATGAAAGAGTCAATAACTGTTTTTTAAATCATTAATGTGTAATCCGGTAGATTACGTTCCGGTAGATTTATAAAGTTAAAAGAAAGGTAAAAGAGAGAGAGAGAGATATCAAAGAAAAGAATAAAAAATTTTCTTCCCCAGTAAACCAATCTTCCATTTAAAAGATGATTCTTTTCAATTGTCTTTGGACATCCTATTACATACTTCGGATTTTAGAACGTGATTCATAATTTTTGTGGTGTTGTTTAAAGTCTTCTTAAATGTCTATCGTATAAAAAAGTTTGCCCGCAAACCTGGTTAAGAAACTACATTAGATAAAGATACATTTTTAGTTTGAAATAATAATTTAAAATAAATAATTAACCATAGATTAAAGTTATATAAGAGAATTTCGAATATTCTTTAGATCTATTTAGTATATTTAACTTTCATGTGTTCAAGATATTCTTATAGACCAGTTTTTGCCTCTATTAATTATAAATTTTATTAATTAGTTTAATTAACTGATTGAATTTTCACAAAAGGTATCTTTTAACTCATTTATTATTCCTTTAAAATTTAGTTTCTTAAAAATAATTATTGTTTCAAATATTAATAAAAATTTCATATATTTTGATTGTATAATTGATAAGGTGTAGTGCTTAAACTAAATTTTTTTCATTAAAATTTTTTAGATGTGAATGTGAAATTTCTAAACTCACCAAATCATTAAGAAGATTTACTTAAATTCCACGCGCGTTATATATGTACAAACTAGTTTTTATTCATGTATATGCATATTTAAGTGTTATTAGAGAAATATTTTATTCGTTAAATATTAAATACGAATTTTCAGATTAAAATAATAATTTGGAATGCTACCAATTTACATTCAGACCATCAAAAATTATTAAAAATTTATAATGTATCTTTTTTTGTAAAGATAAAATTTTTATTGACTTGAAACTGAGAAATTTATTTCCAGTAAATATATGAATTTATTTTAAAACACATTTAGTTGAAATATAAATTTGTTCGATTCTTGAATAAATGAAAGATTAAAAAATAAATTTTTAAATATTTTATCATGTTTATTTTAATTTGAAGATTTTAGTAAGGAGTGGTAATTAAATATCCAGCCTAATCACAAACATTAATTTCTTTTTAAAAACATTATACAAATATTTCAATCCTTTTCAAAACAATCTCCTTCCCTACCATACATCGTTTTACATGTATCTTCTACTGAACATAACAGTGTTGCAGGTTTTTTAAGTATCACATTTTTCATCACTCATGCAGAAAACACTGATAAGTTAGGGTATTGTTCTCATTATCAGAAAGTAATGATTTCGAATCCCGACTTAACTGAAGATGCGTTATATTCATTAACAGTGGCTGTTGCAAGTTTAATAGGCCATGGTGGCAGTGTCCTCCAAGTGAAATGATACCTCGAAGGGCAATCAAGTATTGGGGCTGTGTCTCTGCTATTAAATTACGAATACCCCCACCTGGTTGCTTCCACATAACTGTTTGTTGTACCAGCATGCTTCCCTGTACCTAGCCATAAGTTAGATTCTACCAGTTAGATAGAAGCAGCCGGGTGGAGACTTCGTGATTTTGAAGCAGGGACCAAAGCATACGATCCCCAATACTTGGCCTGCCACCTTCAGAGGTATCATTTTACTAGGAGGACATTGCATCCACTCCCAATTTCAACGTCCCCCAGACGCCTTACGGAAACGGATCTACCTAACTGGATCTAGGTTTCTAAAAAAATGCTGGTGCAATAACAATCTGTCATGCAGACTGAAAATGTATGACCTTTATTCACTTCTTATTTTTAGAAATAGGAAGAAAGGGCATGCTGAGAGTTTTATGAGTTACGCAGTGTGCTCGAGCACTATAATGCATTTATTTACCAAGAATTGCTTCACTCAGAAAGCATTTCGTTCCAGAACACAGTCTTCGTGTAAAACTCAAGTGAATTTACTGCATAGATCAATCACTTTCTTCCTGATCCTTCCTCAAAAATTTCTTAATGCCTTGTTATAATATTGTAAGTTTATCATTGTGATTTGAGATATTCATTCTATCATGACCATACCACTAATATTGATTAAAATCAATAGCATGACATGCAGCTTATAATTGTTTATTCGAAATTTTTTAGACCTTGGAGCTGTATATGGATGTTGCTAAGTTTCTGAGTCATACTGCAATAATCACGTTACGTCACATGTGATGGCAGTTCCAATTTAAATTCGTCCGTGAAATCATTCCATGTTATCCGAGTGAAAGTTTCTCTTATTAATTGTTTATTTATATGTTTTTTGGTTGGTCCTGTAATTGTAGAGGAAATATTTAATGGGGTATAAAATATTGCAGTAAGTTTTGCTTTGGGGAGTTAATGTGTGACAGAAGATTTTCATTGTACAACTAATGTCAATGATAAATTGATGTTCACATGATACTTCATTAAATGGAATAGCTGAATACTCGTAAATACTGAATTATTTAGATAACTTTTACATTTTAAAGTATGTAATAATTCAGTCCAAAATAATTTTATTAAATGAACTAATGTGTTATCTATCACTTTGTAGCTAACAACCTAGAAGGTGCATAACACACAGATTTTTGTTCATACATAATTGAAAGAAAAGCGTATAGTAGAAAGTACTTAGTAAAAGTAAAACCGCAGAAATTTCCAAATATCCATTTTAATGAATCAATAATCCTGAAGCATAAAAAGCAATATCAACATTTGTTCACCATCAGGGGGGTAGCAAACTAAATGTATTCTACTTTGATATATTTGTTATTACTTTGAAAATATTTACAATGGTCTTTAAAAATAGTGAAAACAAATAAAAAATCATTAGCAGATTAAAAAAAATAAATTCTGCATTTTTTATTTTACCTTATAATCTCCATCTTGATTTTAAAATCTAACGATATTTAAGTTGCCAGATACATTTTTGTAATATTTCTCAAACATATTGTCAATCTCATAAAATTTATTTTATGCATTCATTTAACATTCATTTATTTTATGAATTCAGAGAAGCAAACAATAATTCAAATTGGTTATATTTTATTCAAACTTGCATTAATTTAAAATAAAACCAAACGGAGAAATATTAAGTGAATAGAAGCAAACAAGCAAGCTTTACAAAACTAATTTATTAAATATAATAAATTATTTTCGTAAAGATTTCAAAATTGATATATGTTATTTAAAATGAAAAAAATTCTACTACAGGTTTAAAATAATAAGTATGTTTTCACAAAATGTTCCCTTCAAAATTCATTTGAGATCGTAGTTTTTGCATTTACCTCTAAAAAACTCAAGCTCAAGCTATTACCTCTAAAAAACTTTTTAATGAATATGAATTTTAATTAAAAATATATATCTTTATCTTTTCAAAGTAAATGCTTAAAGTCAAATATTCCTAGTTTATCTAAAAGTCAAATTCAAACGAAGATTTATGAGTATTATTTGACGCTACTGATAAGAAAAAGATACCAATTCAAGATTCCAAAGAAAACTTAAGATTGCTACATTCTTAAGCAGTACTTTATGGGGGCGGAAATGTTCTTTACACTTAGATAGAAAAAGCACTTCCAAATATTGAAGCAAAGTAACTTTACAAAATTCCTTTCCATGTCTCCTTCTAACTTTTTGAATCTAAATGAGAAACATAAAAGAAAAATAACTTCAAAAAAAAAGATTATTCGTCCTTAACAAAAGCATAAAAGAACAAAAATATCTAACGTAAAAAATTGTGGCGGTAAATTTTCTACGTTTTTCAAATCCACGTAGAATGTTATGTTTAGCCTCAATCTTTTTTTATGTTCTAGTTTGCAGATATTACTTGTTTCTTAACCTGTTTATTCTCTTTATTTCTCCCAAAAAAAACAGGAAACAAACTATACTTCAGAACATACATTACGTTTCGGGAGATCTTGAATTTTTGAAATTTCAATGTTTCTTTGGAACTAGAATAAATCAATGGAAATGTGATATTGAGTAATATTTAATAGGTAAAACGGGGACATTGGGATAAAACTTTGATGTAATCAATAATACACATTGCTTACATGAATCTGGAAAAGAAGTTTTGTGTTAATGTTTGATGTATACTTTCCTTTTTAAGAGATGCAGGAAGAACCTATTGCATTTATTAAAACTATTTCTGATGGTTTGTTATATTCACGAGTATATAAGCTAACATTTTTCATATAAACAAATCACATTTAATTTTGTAATTAAATAACTTTTATTTTTTTTAATTTGTTTTTTTTTTCCCCAATGATATGTTCGAACTTGAAAAAATGATATTCAAGATATAGGCTACTTTTTATTTTCAGACTTCTTTAAGTTTTAATATAAATGCGCTTATATTCATAAGCAAATTCAAAAGAATGTCAAAATTATTTATGAAAATTTTCTCGGTGAATTTTTATGAAGCTTTCAGAATTAGGAATTGTTGAGCTGTATTTCGAAAATAAAATTAAATAAATCTTAAATTCAAATGAATTATATGATTTATTGAAACCATATAAGTGCACATGAAAAATAATACTTAAAGTCAGTTTTAGTATCAGACAGAGGATAAAAAGCATTTGGATCAAGTTAGATTTTTCAAATTTCGTTGTATATTCTAGATATATATTTTATGTTAACTCATGGGTGTCAAAAAATATTTTTCCATTTTTTTGGAAAACTCTCACGTTTTTATTTAATATGTTCTTAGTTTAATAAATAAATATGCGGTGACAGATTTATATCGTAGTATATCTTAACCTTCAATAAAGTTACTTTTATTTATTCATACAATGATTTTGAGAAAATTTTAGAATTGAATTATCACAATTCCTGCTCAGAGCAGAATGGCCAAAGATTTTATAGCAAAATAATCATGCCTCATTTCCAACCTGTTCAATCGTATTCTTTTCAAAACAGTATGATAACTAGTTTTCTTAGTATAGAAAACCTTGCTCCTTTCAAAATAAAATGATGTTTCAACTCAAAGAAGAAAGGTCAAAATTCTTCTCAAAGAAGATTGTGCTTCTTTCATGAAATAATAACTGGTATTTTATCATAGCAGTGTAATCATGATTATTTCAACGATAAGGGGTATAGCAAATGAATTTTAAAAAAATGCTTTGTTTATATATGAATATGCACAGTATATGTGCAAAAGTACATAAGATTTATGAATCTTAAATATATGTAATTTAGCATCTCGGGTTTGTCCGTGAATTAACTGCGGAATTAAAAGCCTTAAGTATCATAACTATTTTAAAGCTTTTGTATGACATCCTAACTAAAAGTAACCGAAAATTTCCTTAATACTGATTCTAAAATCTGTATCCTAAAAATTAACATAAATGGCACATGCAAGTTAGGAAGATAATTTTTTGTCTTTCTTTAAACTTTTCTCAAAGAAAGCAAAATTTAGAAGAATCGGAATACTCACTAAGGAAGTAATATATAACGCATGAAAACGAGGATCTGAGAAAAAAGTTCCTTATATTTCTTAACAAAAATATGACCCTCTCTAAGGTTCATCAAAAATTCTATGGAGCGCAATTATTCACCAAGCTTTGTAATTTTATACAAACTTTTACAGTTTACGTAGGAAAATTTATCATTTTCAACTTCGTGCAACAATCAATCTTTCATGTTCTATTTGTGTTTCTAATTAACTATTGTAGTGTGTGTGTGACTCCTGAAAAATTAATCTATTATTTATCAGATTAGAAAACATTTTATCGCATTAATAGCTTAAATGGCATTACATTAGAAATCATTGTCAATCAAGATGACATCCAAGTTATCAAGGGTATTGTGGGAATGATATGAACCCTTTTTTTGCATTGAGTGAAAGTTTTCCAAAATTATACTAATTGAAAAAATGATTAGGAGAGGCGTGATATACAATAATTTTTCGTTCTATTTCTAGTTCTTCTATGCAATGAGTGAATATAGCTTAATTTACATGAAAATATTTTAGCGGTTGCCAAACTGTTGTGGATTTTTAAAGTTTTACAACAGTTTTCAGCATCTAGCTTCAGATTTTACAGTCTATTTACAGATATGTATCGGACATTAATTTGTAATAGAATAATTATGTTTATCAGCTTAAATAAGTTTGTGATTTATATGCAATTTTATTTAACTTATAACCTCAAATGTTTCAAAATCTACATCAAAGTAAGAATTGTTTCCAACTTTAACATTATTCTAAAATCACTTTTTTATTTATGTATTAAATTTATTATCATTAATTTATGAATTCTTCAATTAATAATTAATGAACTTTTATTTAAGAGTTTTATTATTTTGAATTCTAAATTTGATTCATTAACTTAATAGTTTTTAATTATTTTATGAATTTTTAACTAATTTATAAATTTAACTTATGGATTTATGAACTTTTATGAAGTTTCATTAAATACCGAATTTTTAAGTAAAAATACATTATTTAAAAATTTACAAAAATGTATTGCGATTCAAAATATTTGATAGAAAATTATAAATATTCCTCCAAATCATTTTATTTTTATGCTTAAATTAATACCATATACATAACCTAAAATTGAAATGCAGTTTTAAAGACGAATGAATAAAGTCTTTCCAATTCAACGTTTTGAAATGTTTTCTATGTGACTATATAGGGTGCCCATAAATTCGAAAGCACTTAAAAAGTCATAAAAGTAAGGAATTGCAATTCCTGAATTTAGTTAACGACAAACAGATTTTTACAAAAGAGATTTATTACAAATAAAAATTTAGTTCAAATTTTTGTCGACAGAGGGCGAAATCATAGAATCGTATTGAAACCACAGAACTTTGTGTAACTTACATTTATTAGCATTCAGGTAAATCCTTATAAGGCTATCATTACAATAATTTTTCTGCGTTTCAAGCAGCACACAAACTTATTTGCAACCTTATGAAAACACCACTAATTGCAACATGTAGTATGTCCTAATGGATACAAAAGATTTCGTTTTGAATGAGATCTCCTTTGAGGAAGATATTTTACCGCGCTATCCAAGTAGCAAAATACCTTGACTATATATTGGATAATCCTGGCGTCATCTTAGTCCATTTAAGCTGTCTAGATTGGCCCAATCTTAGATGGTCTACATTTCGTTATATTGGGTTAAGGTAGACAACCAAGATAAGGTGAAACTTAGCAGTCCATATTGGAACAATCTTGGTGAAAATTAAAGTTTTGTCTTCATTATAGGTAGCACATATTGGTAACAAAGAATTTTATTAAAAATTATAAAATTACAATGAAGCTTTTTTTAAATTATTGAAAAAATGCACAATTTTTTTCTCTTAAAGCTCTATTGTAGCATCTTGCATAAGTAAATGAATTTTCATGATATACTTGACATATAGATCTAATTGTTATGAAAGTCACATTCTAAATAATCATATTAGTAATATGAAAATTTAATTTATTTAACATTAAAAACAAATCATATATTTCTGCATTACTTAACACTAACTCATAATTCAAACTGTCAATTTTTGTGTATAAATTTATAATCATATTTTTAAATTTTATACTATTTTTATTTCACTAAATAATGGGGATTTTTTTATTAAATGAATTCCAGTCAAATTAAAAAATAAATTTTTTTCTTTTCTTGCAAAAAACTTTAATACAAAAGAAATGTGCACTTAAAATCATATCTTTTTAAATAAAACTCTCATAAGGGAAATAAAAATTCTTAATTTTGTAAACATTTTTGACTAATGATGAATTGTTCTAATTTTTAACACAAATGCATCAAAAAGAATTTTTTTTATTAATGGTGGACATTGAGTGACTACCCCTTCACCACAACAAGCCCGAAAAACTGCTACTTATCTATCTTTACCCGGTGTGTACCTGTGAACCAAGTCATATTGGCGAGTAGCATTACCCACGCCATACCACCACAAACCTATTCATACGTTGGACCACATTTACAAATCATCTCAAAAGAAAGGACAGAGAAACACAAAGCAAAAAAAGCATCCATGCCCGAACCGGGATCCGAACCCGGGACTAACAATCTTGTAGAAAGGAACGTTAACCACGCAGGCATCGGTCGGCGAATCAAAAAAGCTGTAAGTTTAATTAAGTTTTCAGTTCAATGTTAATCATTAATTGTGTTAGAATTTTCATTTTAATTCACATCTCACTGACTAATTTTAAAATATATTACCTTTTTACACACGAAGCAGCACAAATACATGATTGGAACTCACATAAATTTATAAAGAATTAGAATTACTTTAAAGTAAAGATTGCTAATTTAAGGAAATTCCATCCCGAAGACCCAAGACTAATAAGACATAATAGTTTATTTAAAAAAATTGTATTTGACTTAATATATATGATTTGACAGTTTAGATAATACTTTTTATTTCTTTGCATTCCTATCATCTAGTTATTTTTAATTTTTTGCATCTTCACCATAATTTTTCAAGATTTGAAAAGCACAAATGTAACAAAAATTATTAGAATGAAATTTCATTTTCATGTGCACTAATATGACTAAAAACTTATCCAAGATCTTTTCAAACTCTACAAAGATTTTCAATTGTGAAAAGTTTAAAAAAATTTGCAAAGTTGATTTCTTGTTTTAATATAATTAAATTGTTGTAATAAAATTACAAAATAAACTAATTATATTGTTGTAATCAAAATATTAAACTTGTTTCTTGGATGTAACTTCAATTATTGACTATTTTAATAAGCATTTAAAATTCTCATAAGAGCAAATTATATCATTTATATAATTATTGCTTATTATAATCTTTGGCATATCTGGAATTTTACGTAACAACACAGTAAAAAGTCAACTTGGGTCATTTCTAGTGAGTGAAGGGGCATTAATTTTTGCAGAAAGATTGATTAGTTGTTCTTCAATAAATGTGCTTATCAGGAACAACCTCATGGGAGATATAATATGAGGCACTGCACTCTCCTGCTTGAACGTTATTTTACGAAGGAGATTACGTTCCAATAATCCCAATATCAATTTTGTTTGTATCCAGCATTATTCGCTACATGAGCCTGCTTTTGCAGAGAACTCATCAAAAAGATAGCCTACACTAGTAAACCCAGTGAAGCAACAAAAAAGTGTCAGACATGAAGAAAATAACGGCTTCTCACTGTAGGCTATCTTTCTCATTTGTCCAGATGTGACGATTATGGGTACTGACTTTACCCATGCAATAAAAATTGACCGCATCAGTTCAGAAGATTCTGTGCATTATGAATTTCTTGCTATTTTTGTAAACCCTGTCCAGCAAATTCTTCTCTCTCAAATATGGCACCTGGTGAGAATGATTGCCATTTGTGGGGGTGCAAGTTAGCACATTATATAGGGTATAGAAAACTGATGTATTTAGTTCACCACTTACTCACTTCACTTTTCGTGTGTTATTTACCTAAATTGTGGACTGCTTCCATAGATTAAACATTTGGCAAACCACAAGTGATATGTAGGATTCTTTCGGTAGAAGGGTTATGACACAAATGTCCGGTTTCTTCAAAACGTCTTACTAGGTTAGAGAAATCAGATAAGAGTTATTGGGCTTTTCATTCTTTTCTATGAGTGAAATCTTCGTAGTCTTGCCCCGAGTTTTCATGGGTGAGGTGAAACATCTTAATCAGTATTGCTCTTTACCAACTAAAATTGAAATCAATGTGTGAGACGTAAGTATGCGACAGGAATTGGATTCGTCAAAAGACATGACAAACAGAAGCCCTGAATTTTATAAAGCTTTGATTTGCATATTGAATGTGATTTCATTGCCTGAAGATCACTCTGCTGACAAATTTGAACTTAACTATTTTTTCCCTACCAAAATTATCCCTTTTCATTTGAATCAATTTGTCACTGACCGCATTTGTACAATCTAATTTCTTCCAATTTAATGAATTTTTAAAGTATTTATGAATTTCTGTGAAATCTGTATTTTATATATATAATTAAAGGTAAATAAACGTAGATATTAAAATTTTTTTGTGTTTGATTAAAGCTCTGTTTTTCATATTTAATGTGGTTTCATTGCCTGAAGCGCTCTATATTTATAAAAATTTCAACTTAACTATTTTTTTCCAAAATGTCTCTTCGTGTGAATCAATTTGTCACTAACCACACTCGCATGATCTAATTTTTTTCACTTTTAGGAATTTTTAAAGTGTTTATGAATTTATGGGACACCCCGTATATTTTAATTTAAAGATAATTAAACGTAGATAATAAAATTATTTGTCAGTAAGAACTATTGGAAAAGAGTCTTAAATTTGATAACAGCATAAAGTGATGCTTTCTACCTTCATTGTAATTTTGACAAGGTTAGGAAGTTATTAATATTAGCTACTTGAATATGCCTTTTATGAAATAAAAATTCACACACAAGATCTATCTATCTATCTATACACATCACACACACACACACACACACACACACACACACACACACACACACACACACACACACATATATATATATATATATATATATATATATATATATATATATATATATATATATATATATAATTTTTGTTTCTTTTGTTGCAATAAAGTTATGCAAATAAATCAATATCAAGCTTTAAAAAATCCGATACTACTAAAATGAATACTTTAGACTGCAGATATATAATTTATTAGATTTGCCAATGATAAAAGAAAAAGCAAGTCTTTTTAACAATATGAAACAGAAATCCCATTCTGTTGATATTCGGAAATAATAAATTAAATGCCTCGTAGAGCTTTAATCTTAACAAAGTATTCTTCACTAATAACAAGCATATGCATTCGAAACAATAAATTAACTAAAAAAAAAGAAAGTAGAGTGGTAAAGTCTAGAATTACTAATCGAATCTTGGACGTAAGATTTTAGGGGGAACTGTAACTGAATTGAGATTTTTCTTCTCATTCATAATAGAAATGTATCGGAAATACGTTAATTGAACGAGGGAATTTCCTTTTTGATAATAGAATATAAGAAAACGCAATCATAACTTTAGTATTAACAGGATCTTGGTAATGTGTCATCTTACAAATTTCATTTCGGTTCATATAATTGAATTTATTTATACATATAGTGTTAAATTTCTGTGAATGAATCTGAAAGACTATCTATTTAATGCAAATAAAATCTTATTAATCTAATCTGATATCTAATTTTATTTTTTAACCATTTTTAATTGAGTTTATTTATATAAGATGCTTTCTATTTCTGTGCGTAAATGAAATCTGTGTAAAATTAATCTTTCTTTAGACTTGTTGACAGAAAAAGGACTTTACATGTGATAAATTGTATTGTTAGAAATAATTTTTTATAACATATACTATTTTTATTTTAATCTATTTAAACACAAGCTTTATAATCTTAAAAATAATTTTTAAAATATTTGATTACATGAAACATAATAATACAGCTAATGATACAGTAAAGTTTATATTAATAATGCTAATTTTAGCGAAATGTAGGATATAAAAAATTCAAGTGAATATATACATTCCATGAACATAATATTTATTAATATATCTGCGGTCATTTTTTAAACTTATATATTTACAGAATAGTTTCACTGTATCAAACCATAAATTGATTATTTAACTAAATTACTATTAATTTTAAGCAGGCTGTAAGCATTATATGCTATACTAATAGAAACTCTGTAATAATAACAATACGAATAATGATGTCGACATCAATTCCCTTACCACATTTATTTTATAAACTTACATAATTTTAAAATAATGTTAATATAACAATAATTTAAAATTATTATAACATACATACATACATACATATATATATATATATATATATATATATATATATATATATATATATATATATATATATATATATATATAAGGATATATACTATAGATATCATATATATATATATATACTATATATATATATACTATATATATAATTTATCAGTAATAACAGCATCAAATTAATGATTATATAGGATATAACTCTAGAATCAAAAACTGATAAAATATACAAAATTATGTTTTCATTTATTTAAAAAAGAAGCGTTTCTTTTTTAATGATTTCTTTTCGATAACATCCTTTGTTATCTGCTCATCATTAATTTCCGGCATCTTAATAGAAATAAATATCATGTGTAGGAGAATATCCTTGCTGAAACAAATATATTGTGAAATTAAGAAAAATGTCCTTATATATGCTGTAATCTTGATATTACTTAAGTTGGGACACGTATTTAAGTAGCCATCTCTTCAAGCAAAGGTAGTTTTTTTTTCTGTAAACCTATTTATTTTGAGAAAATTATAGAAAATTTACTTTGATTATTTTTGGAGAAATGTGTACATAATGAAAAACGTTCCTTTCCTTCGTGCCCTTGACATCTTTATTCGCTTGATTAAGATCCTAAATTCTTGGCAGAATTTTTTTATTTTATTTTGCGGTATATTACGCTTTCAACACGCATGTCTTTCATGGTAGTTGCTTTAGAGTTTTCCATGTTACTTCCTACTTGATTTCGCCAAACATGACTATGTCCCATTGTGACAAGTCTCGCAAAAGTCATCAATAGAAAGTGAATATTGAAGAAGCCTCATAACAATCTGTTGTTGTTAATCTCTCTCTGCTGTATGTCGTAAAATCAATATCTTAGTGCTTGATTTTTTTGTTAGTATTAGAAATCAATTTGTCTGTAAGTAAATATTATCAATTGTATTAGAGCAGTAAAAACAATAAAATATAGTTAAGTTTGAATGATTTACAATACGAAATTTTACTGGTTTAATTCCCAGTCTACGATAGGTGTTTGTAATTAATTTGAACTTTACTCATTGTTGCTGAATTAAGCTTCTAAAATTTACCACAGAAACATAAGTTAAATAGATACATTAACTTCTCTACTAAATATGGATAAAAAATTGATTTGAATTTTTTCAAGAATTAAATACATTAACTACTCTACTAAATAAATAAATAATACACTATTAATTAAATACATTAGCTTTTCTACTAAATATATATAATACAAATAAATTTAATTTTTTTTTTTCAAAAATTACTAATTTGATGAATCATATTCCGCTGGTTGTTTGATCTTTAAATAATGTAACATTTCCTAAAGTATCTGCTTATATAAATTTTAATGTCTTGATAAGATTCAGTTTTGAACTAAATCTGGTAGAAGACATTGCATTTCCATATAATATAAATTAAATATTTTTGTTAGACTTTAAAATATATTACTTAAATAATATAAAATAGAAATGTCTCAAAAGTTATATATCATACTGTGTGATTTCCTTACTCTAATATTATAAATCTTTTGAAAATAGTTGTGTTTCATCAAAATAAATGCTTTAGAAAGCATTATATTTGAAACTTCAGGTTAATATACATTGGATTTATGTTTCTAAGCAATAAAAAATTGGGTAATATATATTTCTAGACAAAAACATTAGCTGTCAAACATAAAACTTTAATGCAATATACTTTAACTAATTCAAACATAAGAATAGTTAAGTGAATGGCATATTTATTACCTGATACTTCACACAACATTTCATAAAAAGAGAACTGCTTTTCTAAATCCTCTTATAAGTTATTATTAATGAAAAGTACATTTTTGTGTAAGGATCAAAATGCCTCTTTCCATTCAAGCATGGCCAACAAGCGCCTTTACTACCACTTCTGACGTGTGTGGTGACGTTTATTGTTCCAATATTTATAGATATTGAGCTCGGATGTCATATTGCTCACACTATGAAGGAGAACTCAGCTCACATAAAGAGATTGCGTATTAGAATTTAGTGAACATACGTTACAGTAAGGATCTATTATTTTCATGGAAAAATAAATGAGACAGAGTAAATTAATTTGTGTTTTAATGTCTGTAAATTAGAGACTCGGGAAAAATGTACATATTAATCACCGAAAAATGCAAAATTTATTGTAACGAGTTGGATAATATTATACGTTTTACACTCTAAATTTATTAATAGGTAATATATTGTAATATATATTATGAAAAACAACATATTGTTTGAGGAATGGAAATATGATTGCATATGACAGACTGAAGAATGATAACATATATATCTATATATATGTATATGTGTGTATGTTTACAATTAAACAACCTCTTTAAAATATTTTAATAAATTAATTAAATAACTATTAAAACATTTAACAGTTTATTAATAGACAAAAATTTATTTTCGCATAAATCTCCGAAAATGTCTGCAGTCACGCTATATGCCATGTTTAAAGGAAAAAATAAAACTTGGTGCAATATTTAAAATTGAAGTAAAATTAGTAGTTACCTCAAAGCCATTGCTTATGATAATAAACATTGATGCTGATTTCAAAGAGGCTCTGTCTGTAATATAACTTTTGATGTCACAAAATTATTGCTGATGATATAGTAACAGCTAATCTTAATTTTGAAAGAAATGTTGAACGGTAAATTTAATTTTAAAAGGAATAAAAACGCACGTGTTTTTTTATGTTTTATTTTAGCAGTAGAATACCTATAACTACAGTCAGTATTAAGGATAAAATTTCCGACTTTTTGAATTGATTATAAAATATGCTGTAACCTGTTACTAAATTTGATATAATTTAACACATAGTCTTTTTATGAATATTTCAAAGAGGAATGTGTTTATAAAGAACAATTGTACTGATAAAAGCACATGAGAATATTTTATCCGCGTGATAAAAATTTTATTTACTAAATGAATTTCTATAGTTATCTAAGATGAACAGACTTAAATGATTAGTACAGAAGCCTATACATTTTATCTTTAATAACAATAGACTCTTTTAATTGCTTATGCATTCAAAAATGAATAACTGCTCTTATCGTAACTATTTAAAAATGTTTAAATTCTTATCATTTACAAGAATTTTACAAAAATACTGCAATGTAACAGTAAATTCATTATTCTATAAAAATATTCAGCAGATAAACTGATGTCAATGCTTATATAGCATAAAGTAAAGTTATCCAGCGGCTGCGTTATTTATTAGTATATTCTGTTAAATATCTAGATATTTTTAAACATAATTTAAGTATTTGCTAAATGTGTGTTTCATTTAATAATACAACTGTTTTAGAACGCTTTGTTTTAGCTGAATGTCAGGTGAAATCACTTACATCTAAAATCTTGCAATTTCAAGATTTAAGGAAATATTAAATACATGTTGTTGAAATAAAAAAAATATAAACTACCATTAATCCTAAATTAATATTAATATTTAAAAGAACAAATAAGGTGTGATTTCTGATCAAAAAGCGAATGTTATCCCTTTCAGTGATTTCAGTCTGAAATAATAAAAAAAACTCTTTAACTCAACAGAAATATATCTTGAGTGTAATTTTATTTTATTACCATTACCAAGTGTGAATTTGTGAATTGCATAATGTATTACGTTCTATGAATTATAAATTTATAATTTAAAATATTTATCCACATAGAATTAAATGAATAAATAATGAAATATATAAATGAAGTTTTTTACATGCTCTAAAAAGGAATATTTATCAATTAAGTAATCTAAAATATGCTTTCCATAATTAGCTTTATTTTAAAAAACAACATAATATAATCAATAACCTAATAAAAACAACAAATATTAGCTTTAAAATAGACACAAAATTTATATTAAAAAAAGGAAAAATTATATAAAGAAACATGTTCTCTAATATTAATGCAGTATTTTAAATATATTTTTTTTAAAAATCTTAGATTCATTTGTATACCTTATTTTATTTTTTTAACAAATCCTTCATTTAAATTTATGATTTCTATATACCAATATTTGTAAAACGCAACGATTTGTAAACATTGCATCATCAAATAAACGAGCTTTTATTAATTTAAATTCAATTAAGTCTGAATAGACTTTGAATATTTAAATATCTCTACATTTCTATTTAATAACTTATATATATTCAAATTAATATCCATTAATTTTAATTTCTATTCTATCCTTAGTATTTGAAGGTATACTAAATTTCCATAATGATCATTTGTTGTTACTTGAATACATATTTTTAACTTTAAGTGTTTTGTTTTACAAAATTTATTTTCACTATCAAGATATTCAAAAACTTAAATTCAATTTATAACACTAAATGATTAAAACAGTCCACTGATGAAAATATTTTTCAAACACACATATTTATAAAAATATTAACAAATATTTATCATACCATTTTCATATTTTTTTTAAAAACTGGTCCTAAAACCTCTGGTTATGATTATTTACTACAGTTAATATATAAAATAACTATCTTAAGAATAGTTATTTCATAAGGAAACAAGTAAAATTAGTTGTGCTGAAGCTATAAATAAAAAAGGTTATTTGTAATTCTAGAAAAATAAAGTTAACATATATTTTATTAGTGCATTTATTTACTGCATAAAAATTATCATTACCAAATTCAAAATATCAACAATTAGTGTGGTAATAGATAAGTAACAAATAAATATAATCATATCTCCTTTGCCTCAATGTTTTAATTATATATTTAAAATTCAAAAAAAAAACATTCCTTCAAAACATTACATTACGAGCTTAGTAAATATGTTAAGATTTAACTTGTTTAATTTTTTTAAGTTATTGCTATATTTTATTTCCATTGTTATTTTGTCTAAATTTCATAAAAGTTAAAAAGCACACTTTAATCAATCAAATTTCAGGAAATAATCATTTTGTTTGCATTGTATATTTGAAAATATTATTTATTTTACAGACCTGAAAATTAAATATTAGTGTGGATATTTTTAAGAAAAGCTTAGAAGAATAATTCATTTAGATGTATAAGCTAAACGTTATTATAATTCTTTATTTACTGAATAGTGGGATTTACATTGTTTCTTTTATTTTTTAGAGTTCGAGTTGAATTTTATGTAAATGAAAATACACTTAAAGAGCGCCTACAACTATTCTTCATAAAAAATCAAAGATCAAGTGAGTACATATCTAATACATTTATTAAACTTGTATTCTTACATTTAATATCCTTTATTTAATGTCAACGTTTTATTACAATTATTTTTACTTAGAATAGGATGTATATTTTTATGAGTAATTTAATTATTTTGTAATTAATTTCAGATATTTAAGCGAAAATTATATACATAATATTATGTTATTTAAAAAAATGTTATTAACACTATAACGCAATTAATTGTAGGTAAAAAGTTGTTAACTAATTCTAGTTATTTTTCAAAACCAATTCCCAAATAAACATATACTCAAAACGTTGCGTAAATTGATTATAGCTAGAGAATTTACAAAGATAGTTAGTTGCTTTTTTGCTACAATACGGCTTAAATCTTCATTAATCTCCATAGGGACATTTTTAAGGAAATAAATGAAACAATCTCATAAAATAAACATTTTTAACAGTTAAATGTTGGCTTTTAATTAAAATAAAATGGTAATTTAAATTTAATTTACGGTTATTGCTCCAAATACACTTATTATAATGAATAGTTCTTTTACATTAGAATAAGGTAGATAAAATATATATACCATTTTAAAATTTAAAAACTTGAAACATTTTGAATCTTTTCATTTTGCTTTATTTTTAATGATTTATATTTAGCAGAACAAAATTAGATTGTTATATAAGCAGTGCACCTCATTCATTAATTTCATAAATGTGAAATTAATTTTATTAATAGAAAATATTGAATGTGTGATGTGTTTTAACATCAGAGAATTATTTTTCCTACCAAGTTTTATAAAATTAAAATGTATTTCCAATCATATTATATCAATTTTTCAAACCTAATTCATTGACAAAATACTTTAATTATGTCAGAGATCAAACGTGTCTAAATGTTAATTTGTATAATTTTTTAAAAACATTGCTAAATGTTGATATTTTGCTAAATTGTTATTTATTATCTACTAAGCATTTATTATGAAAAAAATCTTGAAATACTTTAAACATTTTGCATAAATGAAAATCACTTTATTCTGGTTTTATATATTTATATCATGAATTTTGTGTGGTAACCTAACTTTTAATATATGATCGTAAGTATTCAGTTCAGAAAACAAAAGAAGTGTATTTTTCCTTTCACAAATTCTGATAGTTGTATTATGCATTGAATATCATATTTTGCTTCCTTTTTTGTAGAACTTGTTTTTGTTTAAGAAATCGTTGAATTTGTGTTCGGTAGCAAACTCAAGTTTTCTATTCACTTTTCTGTAATCTTTGGCTTTGAAGCTTTAAATTTAATTTCTTTGATGAAGTAAAATCTCATTTTTGATTACTTAACATGTATTTAAAATTTTGTATTATATTAATTTTTTCATTTGTTTCCACACTTATTAACGTAAGAAAATGTTTTGAATTAAATCTTGATATTATATTATTTCTTTCGAAATCTATAATGTCATTTATTGTCTTATGCTCTTTGATTATCATTTAGTAACAATATTATTATTAGCATTGATTTAATATTAATACTGCTAATGTTGCACGATACTGCATTAATTTTTTTGCCTTAACTTGAATGTCATTTCATGTTTCATTTAAAAATCCTATAAAAACTTCATAACATATTGAAATATCTTCTTACGAACTCAAAACGTAATTCAAATAAAGTTTTCCACTTTAATTTTTTTCAAAAGATTTAATAAAACTGCATAATATTAACAATCTAACCAAAGTATTATCAAGTATTTGTTCTGGTCACATACGATCACTGTTGATACTCCTTTACAAAAAGTTTTGGAATGCAAGATTTTGTAGTTTATATTGTAGTGGCAACTTAAAGAACAATCTGATGATCTTTTGGTTAATCTCTCCTACGTTAGGTATTCATTTATAGAAACATAATCAATCTTCAAATAATGATTTCGTCTAGCATTCAATACACGTGGTGGGCAACATAAATTTTCTTAGTGCCATAACTGCAATTATTGTAAACATAAACCATTACAGATTAAACAGTTCTTAAGCTATGTTGTTTTAAAAAAGACCCAACATTATTGCAACAATCACTAACATTTTCTAAGTCAAATAATGGTCCGTTTCATTTTTTAAGACAAAGAAGGATGATCAAAAATTTTTATCTTGATTAAATTTAAAAAACTTTAATCAAAATCTAAAAAAATTAAGAATAAAAAGAAATTATTTCTAAGATCATATATAAAATATTCGCAAAACTAGTTATTCATTACATGTTTAATGACTAAATTTTAAAATTAATTTATTGATCAAGGAAACTATAATTGTAATTTTGAAATAAATGTTCTTAAAAATTATGAATTTCTAATGTCTTAATATTTTTAGAGCTTTTGTGATATTAATAATCAAAATCGAATGTAATATAAGAAATACTAGCATTGTTTAACTAAACTATGATATGCAGAAAAAATCTGCCTTTAAAAATTTTGTTGCGTAATAGTATTATCTAATAAAGTATAATAATATTAATTAATATTATTACATTTTGAAATAAAATATATAATATCATTTTATAACATCTTTATGAAAGACGGTTAGAAAACGAATCACAATTTAATTTTAACTAAACTGATGCATGATAATTTCTTTTACCTCAAAATTAAAAAATTTACTTTATAAAAAATTATTTAAAATTTTATTTTTTAATAATTTTCATTGTGCAAAATTTGTATGATTTTTATTTACAAACAAAATAAACCTTAAATTTTAAAATATTTTTTAAACTTGTATTTAGTTCTCTTATTTATATTATTTAAAATATTTTATAAAAAATAAGTAATATATATCATTTTCTTCTATTTCCATGTTAGCTTTTGGAATAATGCAGCATCAGAACTTATGAGTTTTGTGCTAATAAAAGATACAGTTTTTTTTTAAGAAATAATATTTATATTCAAAATTTTCTAAGCAAATTAAAAGTACCTTATTTCTTTTCACAAATTTTTGTTTATTATAAAATTTATGCTGTTGCAGCAATAATAAGTTAATCATTTGGTCATCTTTTGAACAATAATTATCAAATCAGAATATTGATCCAATTAAATTCCATATTTGGATTCAGTCCAAATATTCCTGAATTCCATATTTGGAATTCAGTAATATTTTTTAAAAATATAATTTTAAATTTTTTGTTATTTTTACATTAATACAGCAGATTAAATTTAACTCACAGCATAATTTGGGGGATAAAAAGATTATAATTTTCCAAATTTATAAAAAAATACATTGTACAATCCTTAGTATATAATAAATTTCAGAAACAAACCTCAAAATAATTTGACAACTTATTTTGTGCTCATAAACTTCACTTTCTTTAAAATGATAATCTTTAAAATGAATAAGAAAATAAGGGAACAAAAATGCATGAAATTTTCTTCTTATCATATGCATAAAAGAAAAGAAACTATGAACATTATTATTTAGAATTACTCTTAATATTAAAAACAAAAATTTGTTAGCTATTTTTATCATGAAAAATATAAAACATTTTTAGTTTTTTTCCTGCAAATTAAAACTTTTCATTCTATTTCTTTGATAATAATAAAACAAGGCATATAAGACGTTTTTTCTTTTCTGTTTTTTTCGATTTAAATATTTATCTCTTCTTTTTTTCTGAAAAATGCTAGAAATCTTTTTGTGGAACTCTAAAAAAATTCTGAATTACATAAGTTTTATTTTTGCTCTTAAATAAAGTTTTTAAATAGGAGAATGAAAATTCACAGTTAATTATTACTGACTGACTTGGTGTAAGTGTAATGGCATATATTACTTTTTGAGTTATTTTTTCCCTTACTTTCAACGTTTACGCAAAATTAATGAAATCCGTTATAAAGTTTAAATTGCTTATAATCTACTATATTTATTGAAAATAATTTCAATTTATAATTTCACTTTTAATCAAATTCAACATTTATTCATGCTCAAAATGAATTATCTTAATTTCAATAGTTTATTTTAAATGTTTCAAGGTTGTGTAAATTGCTTTTGCCATTTTTGAATGGCAAAAGCAATATACTCAACCTAAAAACACCTCCTTGTATTATGTAAAACTCAACCTTGTATTTATTAAATATGTGTAATATAAATATCCCTAAATGAATATATTAAATCCTACATATTGATTATTATAATAAAATGTTTACAGAAAAAATCAATTATAATTTATGCTTCTATTATTTTTAATTCATTTTTTAAATTTACTCTTTGTTAAAATTCTTTATTTAGAAATCTTAAAGGGTTCAAAATTACCTTTTTTGAAAGTAATTGTTAATTTATGCTCCATATAATATGTATTTTAACAGAAAAATCTTGATATTTCATTCTGTCGTATTAAATGAACAGTGAAATTCATTTTCACTATTGTTGCCGATTGAACTGGAGTTTTTAAACTTTGTTTTAGTTGATATATAGATTTTTTCATGGAGTGATTTGGTTTTATATATTATACTTTTATTATATAATTTTCTTTATATATATATATATATATATATATATATATATATATATATATATATATATATATATATATATATACATAATTTTTAACATATGATGAGAGATTTTGAATTTATAATGTTAAGTTTCAGAAATTTTCAACATTTCTAGATTTATGAAAAATGATCACTTAATTAATTTGTAGCAAAGCTTCCTGTGTTTATTAATGATAATCCTACCATGCTATGATCAATAAAACATTTTTTTGTAAAACTTATAAAATAGCATAAAGAATAATCTCAATCTATTTAGTTATTCACTAACCAACCTCCTAACTATTCTCAAATTAAATCTGCGCAATTAGGTACTTAAAAACATTTTTTTTCAGTTTCAATTTACGAATAATGCACAAACATTTATAAGGTAGGAATAAAATAACCTCCCGATTCACATACGAAATGAACGTTGTTATTAGCAAAAACATTCTTTGGTTTATAACAAAATAGTGAATTTGCAAGAATATATCTTGTCTAATCCAAGAGACCTCGTCCTGAGCAAGATGGATCCAAGAGCAGGCATTAGATAAACCATTTGCAAAGTGTACTTAAAGCAATGAAACACAGGACGGAATGGGTCTTTTTATGTTTAGGAATCAAGAAGAGATGGCATAAAGAGAACATTCAGAACTTAATGTGAAGTTTCCAGTACGTGATTCCCGTATTCCTTCTGCTGTGACCAGTGATAAATTATTACAGTTATCTGCCTCGAAACTTTTGGGATTGGATGGCTTCATCTAAGTTCTTAGTGATACAGAAAAGCATTGGAAGTTCCAATTTCTGTTCTGACATGCCTTCTTAAAAGCACGATGGTGTGGTGGTTTCTTTTCGGTTAATTTCACACCAGAGAGTCGTATGCTACTGCTAGGTGAAGGGCATTTTAGTAGGAGTGTGGTTGTTGTAAAATAGTTAAATAACATTTAAGAAGTAAATTAAAAACCTCTTTCTCGTAAATGTTGTTTACAAAAATGCTTTATAATTCGACCTATCTTATTAATTTTTACGTTTGAAATTATTTATTTATGTGTATCGTTTTATTCTTTTCTAAGTGTTAAAGCAATGAAATGAACTACTCTAATTCGTGTTTTAAATCATGAAACAAATTTTTCTAGGAAATTAAATTACTTCCTAAATAAATATAACTTATGTATAAATTTTAACAAAAATAATTTGATTTTTGAAATTATGTCAAAGCTTATGATATAATTTCAAAATTGCTCTTTAGTTCTGAAATTGTTAGAAAAGGATGAATGAATAAAAAAATCTTTAAATATCGTTCATTAGTCGTCAGCTCATTGTAAGTACATAAAAATTGATGTTTACAAGTAATTTGATGCTAAACTATTAAATAATACAAAGTTTTTAATTATATTGATCATTGATAAATACGGATATATTTAAATAATATTTATATAAAATTAATACGTGCATATAATCTTAATTAACTAATATAAAATTAATTAATAATTTAAAAATTAATGAATATTTATCTTTATTTTTAATTAATTAGCAAATAGATTAGAAAACTTCAGATATTATAATCATAATACTCAAAACTTACACAAATTAATACTTTATTTGCTAGTTTTCATCACACAATAAATCATCTTAAATAATTTTATTTGATATTTACACGCAGTCATGAAAAGTTTACTATTAATTCATTTAATTAACTATTAATTACTCCTCAAAAAATATTAAAAATGATAACTAGTCATAAATTTTAAATTTATTGCTCTGGCGTGAAATGTTTAAACACTGGAAAATAAATTAATTTTATTGTTATTTATTGTTAGGTGTGAGATAAATAGATTTTTGAGGCAAGCCCATTTAAATCCAGAATCCTTTTATTAACCATATATAGTGCTACTCTAACAAACAATACACCACGAAAATAATTAAAAGTCTTCAAAATTGATTACTGCGTCACCCGTGATAATCGATAGCATTTTATATCCAAGCAACAACATATAGTCCCTTAAAACAAATTAATAACTTATAAGATAAAATGTAACAGATTTCATTTCTAAACTAAGGATATTAATATTAAATTATTTTAATATATATATATATATATCTATATCTATATATTTATATATATATATATATATATATATATATATATATATATATATATATATATATATATATATATATATATATATATATATATATATATATATATATATATATATATATATATATATATATATATATATATATATATATATATATATATATATATATATATATATATATATATATATATATATATATATATATATATATATGATATTCAAATCAATTATATTCAAAATTAACAGAAATTTTGAAATGAGATAGGAAATAAGAGTACAAAACAAATTCTGTTTCATGCAGTTTTGCCTTTATTAAAGAAATGAGAAAATTAGTTAAAATGCTCTTATTTTCCCAAATTTATATGTACTTTAAAATTCGCTTTTTATTAAAGTCATTTAATTTTTTTCAAAATGGGGGATTTTAAATTATTTTAAATTCAAAGGTATTCTTCAAGATTCTAATAAAAACAAAGAAAATATTGCCTTACAGATTCGAAGTGGTATTTCTTGATTTCCATTACAAATTTAATAAAAGCATTTAATAGAGCAAAATGTTTTCACCATTTTACCCTTAAAAAGAATCATATTCATGTTTCTAAGAGAACACCATTCTTTTAAATTATTACACTTAGTATGAATGCCGTGAATAAATTAATCTCTTAATGCTCAAAAAGAAATTTAAGCAAAATGCTAAAAGATTGTTTAACAATATCAAGTACAAATAATATATTTAAACATATATTGCTTACATGCACACATAATATATTATTATTATTATTATTACAAATTACATGTAACAGCAAGGGTAAATAGTTGATAATTTTCAGTGTTTTTCTTCTTAGGAATTAGTTCATAAAACAACTAAGTGTGTATTGATAAACAACTGACAATTCAACTCGATATGAATCCTTCATATCAAGTTGAATTTATTAAAAATGCTGTAAGTAACATTAATGTTAACTAATAATATATTGATTTTAAAAAACTGAAAAAACAATGAAATCGCGCGCACGCGAACTTAAAATTTTAATTGACTTAACTTTTACAATGTTCAATCATTAACGTTAATATTTAAAAGCGTTTTAACTTTTAAATTTTTAACTAAAACATTTTGATATTTTTTACCTTCCACATCTGAATTCTTGATGACTTTTTGAAAATCTCAGCAAAATGTCTATATAAAGAATGTTTTGTTCTTAAATATGGTCTTGCTTTGGTAAAATTATGCTTTTATAAAACTATTTCCAATTTTTAAATTTGCTTTATTTGATTTAAGTTTTATGGTTAGCATTTTGTTTCCATTCAAACCAACAAAATTTTGTAACTTAATTATGTTTCTTGAATAACATTTAGTATAAATCATATCTGTGAATTAACAGATTGCATATATTCATTTTCAATTTCTTCATTTTTATTCGCCATTTTAATTTTCATAATACCTTTCAACTATCTGATGCAAACAAGATTTTTGAACAATGTCCAGAATTTTTCACCTAGAATTAATTTATTGAATTTATTTGGTGAATGAAAAGTAGAAAATATAAAATGATCAAAGATCCGTCTATTGTTCTCCCTATTAACTGGAACCTAACCAAATGAAATAATTGGAGTTTGCGTAATACTCCATTAGAGTAATATATATATATATATATATATATATATATATATATATATATATATATATATATATATATATATATATATATATATATATATATATATATATGACAAAAGACAAAATAATAACAGGAAAGGAAAGTTATATAAATATTCTATCCAAATTCCCTTTACATTTTCCGGAAAAATATTTTTCCCTCTTAATAAAAGAGATGAAATTGCAAACTCTCTTTGAACACTTGGTTATCATATTTTGGAATAGGTTACTGGAAATAAGCCAAATTATACACTTGTGAAAAAAAAAAGATCAATATTAATATCCAATGCCACAATAGTTATTCCATATAATAATAAATGCCTCATGATGCTTATAAAATCAAATAAATGAGAAAATTTATGTTTTTATTTTATATTCTTATTAGAGCTGAAAGCATTTTATTATTAAAGCATATCACATAGATACATATATGTTTTAAAGAAACCATGATACTTTATAAGTTTTCATAAATATTTTTAAAAAATATTACTTTTCCCGATTATTCTTTTACTAGTATAGAAGGTGTGCAATCTTGCTATTGAAATTAAAAGTCAATAAAATATAAATATTTTTATTTTCAGTAAAATATAAGTAAATAATTTTCGCGATTCACAATCGTGTGCAGTATCTTTCTGAGTACATACCAAAGCCAGTTTTTACTTTCTTAACACAAAATTTTTCAAAAGAGAAAATAAGAGATAGATTACTCTTAAAATATCCTTCGTAGTTGTGGTGTTTCACACATTTAACCATTTTCTGAGAGAGAAGCTAGAAAACATCTTTCATTTTTCTGTTATCAAATATTTGTTGACCCAGAAACCTTTCCATCTCCATTTATCTTTGATGTCTCGCTGACCCTACGACTATCAGTTTGAAGGATGGAATTCCCTTTTTCTGTCTATTTAAAGACACAAATCGTGTACCTAACATAATATTTCACTCACTTCGTGACAATCCCATCAATGTTAAAGTTATTAATAATTCAACTGTTTAAATTTTCAACACACTTTGTAAACTCAAAACGAAATGTTTGGTTTCTTATTTAAAGATGATTATTAGATTTATTTCATTGAAGTTTTCCAACAAATATTGACTAAAAGCCTGATAAATTTCAAAAAATGTTAAACTAATTATTAACTATATTATAAAATACATAGAAATAATCTATAAATCACTTTTCGTATTATTCAATAAGAAATTAAATACATATTATATGTATCCTGCGAAATATATTTTCGTATTTTAATGTTTAATCAAAAGTTACACTTCACCAAATCATTTTATTCTTCAGTTCTTGTTTAGTAAATTGTGTGAATACTATTTAAAATGATCAAATTAATTTAAAATTGTTAAAACATTTTAGAAATTAACCAAACGTGATATAAAAAGAATATTTTACTTCTTTTAAAGACGTTCGAAAATTATTTAAATGATAATATATATGTGCATATAAGTCCTATCTAACATAATAAAACACATTTCGAAATATTTAATACAATAACATATTTTATTAAAATGAGTGAATCTTTTTCACTTATGTCATTATTTCACACTAAAATTTGACAAAAATTTTTTATATTTTGTAAAATGAGGAGTCTAATTCATTTTTCTTCAGGTTTTGATTTAAAAAAATTACAAATAATCATTATATATATATATATATATATATATATATATATATATATATATATATATATATATATATATATATATATATATATATATATATATATATATATATATATATATATATATATATATATATATATATATATATATAGTTATATGAAAATGGTAATATTCATGTGTGATAATAGTTAGTTTAGGACTGAATTAAAAATAAAAGTTAATAGTATTATAATATTTGATTTTCTGTATTGTACATGATAATCTCAAGGATAAGTGTCTTTTGTGCATAACTATTTTAGTTTCTTTTCAAGTGAAGATAAATGAAAGACTTGTCTAGTAAAGACAGAAACTGGACGACTATCTGGTCAAAACATCTATATCCATAATAAAACAAATGTTTAGGTTATCAATACTTATCGTATAGAAGATCATGGCAACATATTATAGACATGACAAAACAAAGTATTTGAAATAGCATTGGGGAAAGAAAACTGAACTAACTGAAGAAAGCAGCAATATATTAAGGAAGATCTAACAATTGCAGTGAATGCTAATCTAAATGAACCATTGGAGTACTTTGTATTGAACCACACAGTTCCAAGAGAATTACAAAAAATATATTTAGACAGTAGGTGATAGCAAAAACAAATGTAACTGGCGTGAATGGGGAACGGTGAGTACTGTAATGCAAAGAATCTAGACTGAAGATATATTGAAGCAGGCATGCCTTAGTCTCCGATATAAATCCATTTCCTTCATATTCTACACCACTGAACCTGTTTACGTATGTCCACCTGTTTACGTATGTATCCCTGTTTACGTATGCGACAAAAATTTTGTCCATCTTAGAATGGATTTTGGGAATAAAACAGTTTGGCAGCTTACTTCGTGCTTTGGAGAAAGTCCCTTATCATCTCGCATGCATAAGTCACTAATGATAACCTTTTTTCGTCTACAGATTTCATCCATCAAGATGATAATTACTTGATTCATGCCATAGACGAAATGTTCAGTTACGATTTTAGAATCATGCCGATTCAGTAGCACTTCTTACAGAGTTTAATGTTTTACCGGACATTAGATATCACAATGTTCCTTTTTTATTGGAAGAGAGACTACATTATTTACCTCTTACGTATCTTTGCGAGTTTGAGTAGTTTCTGCTTGAGGAAGAGCATAACATCTTACTTACCATCTTACAACATCTTTATGTTTCTTTTTCAAGAAATATTTAAATATTTTTAACTGCCAAAAGTATTCTCACATCGTATTAAGTGCAAAGTCCTTTTTTCTATGTGTTATTAATATCTAAGGCAACCCCTATGCATACATAAAACATAATAAAATAAATAATAACATAATGCAAAAGAAAAAAAAATCACTCAAAGAAATTAGATATTCATTCGTTTCTAGATAATTAAAAAAAGGATTAAAAAGTAATATTTAAAAATGGGTAAAAAAAACTAAATTAATATAGCATAGTTTTTCGGGAAACATGATATCTGTGCTAAAACTCTATTTGCTTAGTATTTGCTTAAAAAATTAAAAATATCTAAATATTCCTCTCATTTACAATCACTCCCATTCCTTAATAAATTTAAATTTATTGTGTCTGAGATCTTGATTTATGACAAATAATATGTGTTTTATTTAATTTCCAATTTTGATCATCATTTTTAATATTACGTGATATGAACAAGAAAACTTAAATTTAATCATAAAAGGGCTGCCATGACCTAACAGTAGTACAACGCTTGATCTTTCGTTGCGGTGTCAAAAAATCCCGCATTTCATAGCAGCTATTATTGAGCAAAGGGAGATGTGTTTTCCACTTCCTGCTTCTGCATGTCCATCTGTCGGATTGAGTGCTTGGAAATTTTCTGAATTTCCTCCCTTGAGACTAAGGAATGCAGAAAAAGTAAATTCACATGGTGGACATTAGAATGTTCCTACATCATAATTTCAGAAACTAGGCTGTCCACTACGTTTTGAAAAATGTTATTTGTATTACATTTACCATGTCAGAAAAGTCATAATAGTGTTTGTTGTGAAAAAGTATCGATTTCAATTTCAAGCTCATGAAAAGATGGAAAATGAATCATAAATTTCTTATCTCAACATGCACAAACATTAGAGTGTGTGTTCAGGAGTCTCCCTCTCTTGCAGAATGTGAATATCTTCCATTATTTTCAAAAAAAATTATCCTTAGAGGCAAAACAAGTTGAAAATTAAAACTTTTATGGCATTTTACAACTATTTGACTATCAGCTAAAATATATCGCTGAATAAGAGGCTGATTGAAACTATCTCTGATTTCCCATTTAATATTTCATGGACTCAATTCAGACGCCAATTAGGAATGTTTATAGTGGTTCGGAAGACACTTTAAGCTACAAATTTATATCGAATTACGTAGATTGAAAAGCAAACGAAATCACTATACATTGACTCTTTGAATTATATAAATTTTGCGTGATATCAACGCTCCATGTGAAGTAAATTAAGAAAAATAATGCATGTGATTTTCGTGTCATAGATTTGTTATACATAAGTTCACTAAAGGTATATAATCATATTATAGACTGTTTTTGCCATCATAGAAATGCACTTAGGAAAACGTTTGTTAAAATGTCTCTTGTAGCATGGAAAATATGCATAACATTTAAAGACACTATTTTATGCTTATATGATATAGCATTCTTAAAATAAAATTAGTTTTTTACATAAAATAATTATGTGATTGAAAAATAACTGTATATAATTAATGCATAAAATATTTTATATAATATAAAATCCACGCGGTGGTCATCAGATGTTAATGACATACATGTTAAAAAATTAATGCATAAAATATTTTATATAATTATTATCTAAATATTATATACAATTTTTAAACACCGTTTCTTCAATCTGTTTTATATGGAAAATTCTGTGTTATTTTTTTCAGATATATCAGGTTCATAGCTACAGTCATAGTCAGTGATAGATCTAAACAATAATTTGTTTAGGGAAATAACTTAAAATTGTTTTCTTCTTTTAAATAATATTTTAATATAACACACATTTAACTTTTCAAAATTTTCATTAGGAATTTTATTTTTCTTGTAGCACGTACAATATTTTTGAAAACAAATTGGTATTTCCTTAACAATGGATTTGAAAATCACAATTTACGCAAACTCATATAATACATATATTGACTCATTATTGATCTGGATGATTGCAAGTATGATGAACTGTTTTGCGCATCAGGTTTCTTGAATATTCATCAACCAGACATGCAATTATGATTGTTAAGTAACGCTCAAGCCACTTGAGGAGTTGAACAATTTGATTTCAGCTGTTGTGGAGTAATGGGAAATTAAAGCTTCGTTTATGCTTTCCATAAAGATGACTGTTTGGGTGGGTGCTTGGAAGTGTTCTGTATTTATTGTTACATTACATTTTATGAGTAGAGCGCCTTATCAAGTCGCAAAACTACTTACACTGGGGGATATTAAAATACCTTACCACAGTCTAGGAACTTTAAGCTTTCTAACCATGCAGTTTCAAAGTATTGTTGTAAAAATATTTCAAATCAGTACTTTGCGAATCATGTTTGACCCATGGCTGAGGTTAGCCTGGTTGGTTAGGATGTTTTTTCGTTATCGAAGATTAGTGAGTTCGAATCCCGACTCAAATGAAGATCCATCATGGTCACTAATAGAGGCTGGGGTACGTAAAATATGTGGTGGTGGCAATGTCCTTCATGTGACCAATGGAGGTGGGAGCATTGTCTGGACTTTTCTGCTTGGTCCCTGTTTCTAAACTACGAAGACCCACACTCACTTTCTGGGCAATGTCGGCAAAAATCCACCAGGTCCTCTGCATTGTAAGTTGCCATCGATGCCCCATTGTATTGCTAAACAAATTGGAATTTCCTTGTAGTATCTGAGCGTTCGAATTAAAAAATATTTGTTTCATATACCTTATGTTAAATTTTTCATAATATGATTTTTATTTAAAAAAAAGTTTCACTTTATTTTTATAAATATTATTTATGGGTACTTTTCCATTTTGCCGGCGCAGGTGATAAAGTCGCCAAAAATGATACAACCGGCGCTGTAGGGAATATCTTCGCTGGTAACCTTTTACTTCTACGTTTCCAAAACATTACTATCTACGGCCCTTTACTATCAACAACTTTATTTCAACTCTTTTTTTTTGCCATTTCTTAATTTTATGTTATGTTGCTATATATACAAGTTTAATAATTTCCTAAAATATCTCTACAAAAAAATCGGATTTTAAAAATATATCTTAAAAAATAATAATCGTAACAAAATCAAGTAAAAAATATTAAAAATAATAAATAAGATTTTTAAATATGCATCACTAACACTTCGTGACAAAAATATGCACATTTTTTTATGATTTATGAAACAAATTTAAGCAATATTAAAATGTTTATGCCTCTAAAGTTAAAAATTCTTATAGCTAACATTTATTACAATTTTTTTTGTGTATACTGTGTGTTGTCGCCAATTGGCGACTTGATTGGCGCTTGACGAGATTTGCGCCGGTGAAATGGAAAAGTATCTATTTATGTTTCACATATAATATCTTTATTAAACCTCACAAATTAAGGAGTTTTTTTGTGTTGGCTATTTAAGTACATGTAGTTAAGATAGTTACAAGAATCCATCTTTTCATAATCATCACTTTTGGTCCTTTTTTTAAGTATTTAGTCTCCATTAATTTACCACAAGAGTGCTTTGATCGCATGTATTCTTCACTTCTGAATGCACTTTTAAATAAGGATCCGCTGCATTTCTAAAAACTTTTATGGAAGATCTCATTTTTTATTTTATTTTTAGTCCTACTTGATTATTTTTTAGATTACTTAAAGGAACTTTCGGTTATGCTATCATTTTTTGACACATTATTGAACTAAAAAAATAATTTCTCATAAATTTATTCATGAAGGCATAACTGAATTTGTCTCTTACAGGTTTAAGAATTCGTATTTTCAATCTGGTTGTGAAACTGGTAGCGTGCCTCCTATACGTCATTCGAGTCGTACTGGACAGAGGACCATCTTATGCAGTTTGGTACGTACAGATTTGTAAAATAATTACATTTTTTTTTTTTTACTCCATTGAGGTACAAAGTATCAATAAACTCACTAAATATTTAAAAATATCCCTAAGAATATAATGGCCAAAATTTCTATGCGCAATAATGTATTGTATTTTCTCATAGTTAATAGTTAATAGATATCCATGTTTGGGAAAAAAATTTAAATTATTCATAAATGCCGTAAACAATATTCATTTCTTTGAAAATATTAACTCATATGAAGAATTTTTTGTATTACATTTAAATTTGTGAAGCAATATAAAAACAGTTAATACAAAATTAGAAATGTGTTTTTTCAATGGAAACATAATGGGGATATTAAGCATACGGAAATAAGGAATATATATGATAATTAAAAATCATTTCCTTTATTTCATGCAATGAGCTATAAGTTGTTCTCATTTAAAAATTACATGAAATATTTTCTTTGCATTTTAATATGAGACCCTACCAGGAATATTTATTCACTCCCATGTACATCACCCATTCTATGCATATATATATATATATATATATATATATATATATATATATATATATATATATATATATATATATATATATATATATATATATATATATATATATATATATATATATATATATATATTCAACAATTTATAATTTTATTTTCTTACTATTATGAAATCAGTTCTTATTACAACATTTTTACTTTTTCGCTAATTAAATTGTAAATAAAATTTCAAGAGCTTACGTATTTTTAAAATAAATCAAAATCTTTATCTTTTTATATCTTATTATTTCAATTGAAACATTAACGGGATTTGTTTCATTAAGAATAATGATTTTCAATTAAGATAGCTTACTTGCCCTGATCAATACAGTTTTTTATAACAACAAGTACATGAATAATCTATATCAGCCTTTTAAAATTACAATACTTAGATCAAAAGAATTTCAAAAAATGATTTGTGAAAATATGCTAATTTTTCATTAACAATTTTACATAATATAATATCCAAATAAACTATTTAAACTGATTATTTAAATTATTAATTTAAGAGACATTTATGTATATAAACACTAATGTGATGAAAAATTACCCTAAATAAACCCAAAGTTTTAACTTTAATTGAGTATTTTATTGCTTAAAAGTATATATATTTTATATGCATAATTTGTAAGTTTTCATTAATTCAAAATCCTTATTATTTATAAAAATATGACATTTTTAACAATAACATTTGTAAAAAATGACTAAAATGCATTAAATACAACACTGAAAAAAATATTGCAACAAATAAAACTATGTTGACTCCTACAAGGGCATAAAACGTCTCAATTTTATTCTTGACTGAGAAAGAAATGAATTTTAAAATTCAAAAACCCGAGCACTTGAGACTTAACTAAAAAATTTTAAAAAAATAAGTACTACGATATACTTATTCTGTTAACAATAATGCATGAGTACATTTCCTCTGAATGTCACGGTCTTACGATTTGTTTCCCTTGAAATTCCTAGCTTTTACTTGAAAAAAATTGTGGCTCATAAATAACGTGTAACAAGTAATATTTCAACGTCTTATGGTTGGCTTAAGTAGAAGTATTCATCACCATAATTCAGATTTAAATCGGAATCTCTGCATAAATTCTGCTCGAAAAAGCTTTAAAATAAAATTTTTATTTTATTTTCCGATTAATTATTCTTCTTTCCCGTAAGTATTATACTGCACTCAAAGAAGAATTATTTAGCAATGCGCAAAAACTGCAATGTAAACTTCAGAAGGAAAATGCAATGTCTTTTCACATGAATTTATTTACATTCATTATTTTTATTAAATGGAATTTTTAAAAGTTTCCTAAAGTAAATAAAAATTTGTAAGATTTTGGTTAAAAAAAATTGTAATACGTTTTCATATTTAAAAAGAAAAAAAATACTTCAAAATTTAGGTATATTTTATGAATTGTTTTTATTCTAATGAGAGAAGGAAATGAATACTTAATTGAAGAAAAATTGCTATGATACAAAAATCTTATAAAGTCTTATTTAAAGATTTGTTATGAAATCAGTATCCAAGACTTTAAACTTTGAAAATATTAATTCTCTTTAATTTAAATGCTTGTCTAATCAACATAGGAAAATATTAAAAGTGAAACTAGTTTAATTGCTTACTAAAAAGAACCTAACGAAACCTAATCAGCATTAAATTTCCTAGTTCACTGTTAAACCTATTTAAGTCTTAAGAGCCAATAGACTCTTAAGACACCAATAAGAAGTCATATAAAATGATCGTTTGCTGTAAACAGTACGTTATTTCATCGATAAATACATACTACCAGTACCGAAATTAGTCATTGACATTGTTTGTAATGGTAGCTGATTACACAACGTTGGATTCTTCAAAACTAAGAAATGCAAGACATCGATTATACATTCTCGCATGGAAACCAAAACGAACAACAAACTATTGAATAATCACGACAGCATTCATGGTTTATTGAATGTACATTCAATAAACCATGAATGATGATCCGTTAACCAATAGATTTTAATCGGTTTTGATGAGAACTTCTTCCAGCATACATTATAACACAATTTTTAAGAATGAATTTTAGAAAAGGAAATAACACGGGGAGAATTTCATCTAGATAGTCCGATATCTAGATTAAACTCACACTGTGTTATTTCCATTTTAAGTGCAATGTCGATGTGCTCGCTTGAATTAACTTATCTGTATGGTTGATTGGAAATATTCCAGAGTTTATCCTAAATATTGAAAAATAACTGGATGGATTTTCTGAAGTTTACTCTTAAGCGAAATGTAGAATCTACTATTTTATGTAAATATAGGTGGGATTTACATACTGCAAGAGACAGGAAAGCCTCATGACAACTTACTACTATTGTGTTACCAAATGAGATTCAAATTTGGATAGTATAACTCATTTCTGCTTAGTAACTTAGTAATAAGTATGTAATGAGAGACCGATTATATTTTTTGGGACAATTTTATTGAAGATGTCTGAATAGATTTTTTCATCAATTGATTAATGATAATTGATTAATTCTCATTAATTTGATGTTTAATTGATGAATATGACTCCTCTAATTCTTTCTATTGCTTAGAAAAATTTAATTTTTATTGCTTAGACATATGTGTCTTTATGCATTACTAAACTGAATATATTTATTTCATAAATAAACATGTAGGTTTGAAAATAGAAATATTAATGGAAAAAACAAAAATTTAGAGTGGTAATGAACTCTTATTTTATATCTTTATCGTTTTGTATTGAGAGGTTTTTATTGTTAAGTCAAACAGTTTTTTTATTTATTTTAATATCAGATCACATGTTTTGTTAAATTTTAGTTATCCAGTTTCTCAAAATTTTATTCAATTTATTTATCGATTAAATAAGTTTAATCTTAAATGAAAAATTATCTGTTTTCTTAAATTTTGAATATGCCTATAGTTTCTTATAAAGAAACATGCAGAAAAGCAAATTTAAATCTACTATTATGTGCAATGATGAAGCTTTTGTAAAAGTTGTCTTTTGTCGTAGTCTTGAGTAGGAAGGTTTTTCTGCTTTTAAAATTAGTGTTGCGGATAAGAAACTTACATTAATATGTCCCATAATAGTACGCTTCTGTTGAAATTAACCCATCACCAAAAAAGAATTATTTTTTGAATCAAATACTTAATATATACCAAAAGGCTGCTTTCTGGTATTATTTATTAAGGAATGCCAAAATTATGAATACTACCATCTTCAGATTATTGTTTTTGTAATTTAAAAGTGCCTTTTCAATTTGATTTCTAATCAAAGTAAGTATCTTAAACAAACAAAACAACTTCCATAGTTCTTTACTACCTTCAGTATGATTTTAAAACTAAAACTTATTAAATTTTTCAAACTGCTCCAAGGAAAGCAGAACAATATGCGGAAATACTATGTCATCAAAAACAAATATTTGCTTTCAGTGCTATCTAATTTCCTGGCAGACAACGGAGCATGTGATTTACCCAGAGGTCGAATCCATTCTCTTCCTCTTATATATTTTCCAATACAAGTTGTGCTCTATTTTTACTCGGGGTACGATTACAACGATGGAGTGTTCAGAGGTTGAAATCCTTTCTCATCTTCTTTGTAATCGAAATACATTCTGTACGTGAGCAGATATGCTTAGAGGATACTCAAGGGTGTTGGCTTTCTTCAGAAATAATCCAAGTGATCTGCCTCCTCTCTGGAGATTTAACAAGAAATTCCTCTTTACCGAGTTTCTATATTAGTTAGGAGCTAAAAGAAATAATGTCCATTAAAAATAATATATTTTCTTATAAAATCCAAGGTTGATTTCTTGGAAAATTACTTGAAATTTAACTTTAAAGCTGTATAAATAATTTTGTTTTTAGTTTACTTAAATAAGTAATTGATGTAATTTTTTTAATTAAGCTTCATCGTTAAAGAGAGCTTTAATATTGTGATTTAAATGGCAAAGTTATATCGATATGTTTTTGGCTATTAATTTCATCAACTAAAAAACTGCTATCTGTTTTCAGTTGAGTATCAGTTAATCTGTTATTGTAAAAATATCAAAAAATATATGTCATGATAAGATGTTTGATTAATCTTCTTTTTCCTTTCAAAACTGTTATACAAACTGAACATTCATAATTTTAATGCCATTTTAATATTCTCTTACGTACATGGATATAGAAATAGGTTTGCTCGAATTTTCGAATGAAAAATTAAAAACAGCGCTTCTGAAATGGGGCTTTAATTATAAGTTATTACTATTTGAGAACAACTGGATTGTTAATTAGAATTTATAGAAATGGGTCATATTTCACGAAAATTAAAGTGGAACATAATTAAAACATATTTTAAACGATAAATTAGGACACGAGGGATTAATAATTTTCTTCCACTTTCTCACTCTTTGTTTCCCAAAATCGGGTTTTAACGTTTCTATTCCTTTCCACAATAAAAGCATTCTTTTTCCTGATAAAAACAACATAACACAATCATTATTAACGTCATTAAAGGAAAAAATTGCAAATTGTTAAAAATTCTCAAAAGAACAGAAATTTAAATGTGATTTGTTGGAAAAATTTTTACTTAAATATCTTTTACTTAATAATTAAACAATAAAAATGAAGAAAATTCGTTTTGAAACTACAGATATATTTCATTTATACGAGGGTTACTCTGAAATTTTTGAGATACGAGCAGACGAGAATTTACAAAATAAAAATAACGGTTTAATTTTAAAGTACAAAGTATTTTAACACAGATGATGATTTTTTTACTGACTTACTTCAACTTGTTTAGCGTGGAATAAATTTTAAACAGAAGAGAAAATGGAGTTGACGCGAGAACATTTTCGCGCTATGATTTTCTACGATTTCAAAGCAGGATTAAATCAAGAAGAATGCGTTCAACGGTTGCAATTAGCATTTGGTGATGAATCTCCAGTTCGTGCTACTGTATTCAGATGGCTTAGAGAATTTAGAAGAGGTCGCAATTTTCTTCAGGAGGAAGAACACACAGGAAGGCCGCCGTCATCCCGGATAATGTGTCTGCCATACGAAAAAGTTAATGGATGATAATCGCTGTACCTATCAAATGACACAGATTGAACTTAACATTGGATCCGCAGCCATACACAAAATCATTCATGAAGAATTACATATGACAAAGTAGTTTGCCGTTGGGTTCCCCATAATCTAACTGATCATCAAAAAGAGGAGCGTATCAGAATCAGTAAAGAAACTCTTAATATGCTGAATGATGGTGGCAACCCCATCATTTCTAAAAGTGTAATAGGTGATGAAACGTACATACCGTTTTCTGACGTTCCAACACGCCAAGAAAGCAAAGTATAGGTCTTTGAAGATGATCCCACGCAGACAATGGTGGAAAAACAACGCGCACTGAAAAAATGATGTGTGCCCTAATAAAGTTATGACCGTTTTCTTCAGAAGTACAGGATTGGTCAAAGCCATCAAGTTGGAATGACAGAAGACAGTAACAGCAAACTGGTATACCATTAAATGTCTTCCAGAAATTCTACAAGAACTGAATGTTAGGGGACTAATGCTTCACCATGACAATGCATCTTCACATACAGCCGGATTAACAGTTGAGTTTCTTAAACAAAAACAAATTAAAGTGATCGAACATCCGCCATATTCACCTGATCTAGCTATGTGCGACTTTCGGTTATTCTTTAACCTAAAAAAGAATTTACGTGGACGTCGTTTTCATTCAGAAGAAGAGATTGATATGGCTATAAATGCATTTTTTTCATCTATTCGAATAAATGAATGGCTTGGGGCATTTAATCTGTAGAAAATTCGTTTACAAATGTGCTTTGATGCTGGAGGAGACTATTTTGAACACACCTAAAATTTTGTAAGTATAACTTTAAAAACCTAGTTGTATCTCAAAAATTTCAGAGTGACCCTCGTATAAAGAGAAAATATATTTGAATGTTACGCATGGGATGGAATAGGAAATGGTTTGCTGTTTTCTATCATTTTTTGCTTACAAAAGATGAATTCCACCACGGTACAGCTGAAACTAATTTCCGAAACTCTACAAACATCTTCCTTCGGCTTCAAAATCGAACCAATGAACTTTCGAACTTAAAGCCAGATATTTAACTATCCACATGATAATACATCAAGTAGAGATTTGGTTCAAAATATCATTGGAAAAAAGAAGACTGTGGAAAAGCATAAACGAAAAATAATATATAGTGATGGATTTATGATAGCATGTGTTATATTTTGATTATAACATTGATTACTCATCATTTTATGAATATTATAATTAAAAGAAGAATGTGGAAAAGCATAAACGAAAAATAATATATAGTGATGGATTTATGATAGCATGTGTTATATTTTGATTATAACAATGATTACTCATCATATTATGAATATTATAATTAAAAGAAGACTGTGGAAAAGCATAAACGAAAAATAATGCATAATTATAACAATGATTACTCATCATATTATGAATATTATAATTAAAAGAAGACTGTGGAAAAGCATAAACGAAAAATAATATATAGTGATGGCTTTATGATGGCATGTGTGGTATTTTGATTATAACATTGATTACTCATCATTTTATGAATATTATAATTAAAAGAAGACTGTGGAAAAGCATAAACTAAAATTAATATTTAGTGATGGATTTATGATAGCATGTGTTATATTTTGATTATAACAATGATTACTCATCATTTTATGAATATTATAATTAAAAGAAGACTGTGGGAAAGCATTAACGAAAAATAATATATAGTGATGGATTTATAATAGCATGTGTGGTATTTTGATTATAACATTGATTACTCATCATTTTATGAATATTATGCTTGAGATTACTAAGTTTCAAATTTAACTTGGTGATTAAAGTTAACAAGTTAGAGTATCGCTGAAACAGGATACATTTCAGTTGTTTTGTTAATGTAATAAAATAATTAATATTTATTAATGAGGTTAAATAATTAATATTTATTTTATAAAATATTTATGAAAGATAAAAATTTTAATTCTTTTTAAAATTGCAAATTCATTTAATTTTTATCTATATTTATGGTTATTGTGTTAGATTACAAGCTAATTTAGAAATGGTATTGGTAGGTTTATATTAATTTTTACTTATTCTCTATCTTTACATTTGCTGCTGTTGAGTTGTAGTATTAAAATTAATTCGCATCTGTATTTAATTATTTTGCATATAAAGTTATGGAAAATTTCTCTATTTTTCTCAACATATATATATACTGTTTGAAAACATTGTGAAATATGGAATTTAAGAAATCCTTTTTAGACCTCTGTGATTATAACATTGCTTGTTGTTGTCTTGTATCAGCCATGCTGACGTTATGGGGTGCGCTGTTCCACTTTTCCAACTGAACTATATTTTGGTGTAGAGTCCGGCTTCCTCAGTACACACATGCCATAGGGACCCGTTTATAGGGTAGGCAACCATTCACAACCCATTCATACAAGGAAAGGACAAAGACAAGATATACAGACAGAGAAAGTACATACATGCCCGCACCGGGATTCAAACCCAGCTCCCTATCCACAGTCAGGCACGTTGACCACTAGACAGACTAGGTGGCATAACATTGCTTGAATAAATCATTTAAAAATTTGATGAAACATTATCAACCAACATGTACGTGAATCTAATTTGTATCTTTTCTAATGATGTTTCTTTTGTAAGCTGTATTGTTTGTTTTGTTTTTTAGCTGTCAGTTAAACAAAAGTTTTCAGAGATTGATTTATAATTTTATTTCTCCAAGTCGTTGCCGCTATATTTAGCAGTTCATTTTCTCAATCAGGTAAAACTATTTCTATTAAACTATGCAAACAAGATCTTGGTGCTGTTCTTGAATCAAAATTGATGTAATTTTCAATAACTTTATGTCACAAACATCTGCTTATTAAAATCCTTCAAAACCAAACTTCTGTTTATTGAAAATATTTCCTTGATTTTTCTTTTTTTAAGGAAATTTCTCAAATATTTGCTCAAGAATAACACACAGTCAGAATATTGTTATCTTGATATTATAAATTTTATTTTCTTGTATTTCGAAAAGCTTACTTATTAGAAGAATATATTTATAAAAATTATGATATCACATACTGATGAAACATGAATCAGATAAAGATAACTTAAATTACCTTTACATACATATCGATGAAAACCTCTCTCATTTAAATATAAAATATATAATGCAGGACATATTAAATAAATATGTTTATGTATTTTACACTTTTAGTATAAAATGTTTTAGTTTTTAAATCAAGTCTTAAAAAAACTCCTCTAAAATAAAATAGGGAGTGATTCTGTCATTATTTAATGGTAAATTTATTTTCAGATTTTTATATAATATTAACTAAAATATATAATTTACATATACAATTGTGAAATAATGTAAGCATTGTATAAACATAACTTATATCTTGTGCAATTAATTTAAGCATTATCCTTTCTATATTAAATTTATTTTGTGTTTACAACTAAAAAATTATAAGAGTTCATGAATTTCTGTTTGTTTATTCATATATTTAAAAATTAAATAAAATCACTTTTTAATTTCTATTTAGAATTATTGTAATTTTATAAAATCTGCTGTTAATTCAAAAATAAATAAGTTATAATTAAAAAAATATATTTAAAATTGACTGTTTTTCAAAGTCTTATCATTCCTATTGTAAATTCCGTTTGATAGTTGATGAAATGATATTTTTTTTGGACACTTAATAAATAAAAATCAATTATACACATTTTATTATAACTTTTACGTGAATTTTATATTCTTTATTTTATCTATGGAAACAAAGATGATCAAAAGTTGTTTTATGAAAAATAAAAGCCTGAAATAAGAAAAAATTAATTTCATACATGCAATTATTTTTTAGTTTCTTATCCTTTTTAGTTATTCTAAAACAAAACATTGCTCTTAAAATGGTTATCAAATATAATAACATATTTTTACTAAATAATCATAATTACAAGATTTGAAAATATTTTGTTAATTTCAAGAAATACATGTTTAAAAATTAAATTATTTGATTTTTCATAGCCATTTATTAAATGTGCTAACTTATGCTGTTTTGTAATCACTGACAACTTGAATAAAATTGTGGAATTTGAGTGAAAATAAAGCTTTCTTAAGTTTTTAAGCTCTTTCAAACGAATGGATTTTTGTGTACAATATAAAGATCTCTCTCTCTCTCTCAATAAAGAAACTATTTTCAAAATTATTTATAATTCACTTTGTTAATTTAAATTTGTAAAACCTATTTATTTTTGCATTCTTAAAGCCTAAAATTCGGAATTATTTTATATATCAATTTTTTTATAATCAATATAAATTTTTTTGATAGAATACACAAAAAAGTAATCTATTATCTAATGTTCACCACATTTGTTGCACGTTTATAATTTAAACTGAAATTGTTAAAAATTAAATAATTTTATAGGCAATTAAAATTTAAAAATTTAACAAGAAATCTTGTCAATTACTATGTTTTTTAACTATTTAGTACATTAAAAATATAACAAAAACGAACTGCAGCTTTAGATTTTATAAAACAGAATATATGTTAAATATTTAAGACTATACTGATGATATTTCTTATCATACTTTCATACAATCCCTATGAAAATGATCAAAATAAAAAGAAAAATCAAATAAATTAAATGAAAAGGGTTTGCGAAAAATTTCTCCCGGAAAACAGGATGAATAGTTAGTATATTGTTTTGAGACTACCCTTTTGAGGCTATGGTGTTAATGTTTAGTACTTGTACTATGAACTTTATTATGACGGTATGGGAATTCAGTTGCTTTCATTTATTATAAATAAACATTATTTATGTAATTCAGGAATTTAAATAAAACATGTACTTTTGAAGGAAAAAATATTTGAAAATAATGCGTACAAAATTAATATTTTACATATGTACTAATTTTATAATTACAGCTGATATATAACTTCCATTATGAATATTTAAATACTGTATCATAATATTCTACTACGTATTTTTGTTAAAGTCCGTTATTTCGATTTATTTAATGTAACCCAATATTGTGTTGATTAGTAGTAGAATTATGTTGTGTTACAAATCAACTTAATATTAAAGTGGGATTGAATTTGTGAACCTATTTTTGTTTACTTGTTTGATGTTGATATATATATATGAAATATATTTCTCCTCTATCAAACTTACTATACCAAACATTTTTTATTTGCAATTTGTTAATCTTTAAATTTTATTTTTACTTATTTATTGTTTGGTATCTCTGTTTTTTTAAGTTTCTTTATATTCTAAATAGCTAATTTTATTCTTATTGCATTTTCTTTTCCGATTCCTTTAAAAATATTCTTTCTTGCGATTTTTTTTTCATATTTTCCTTTACGAAACATATTAATTAGTTTTGTTATTATTTAATTTTCACTTTAATATATATATACATATATAAATATATAAATATATATATATATATATATATATATATATATATATATATATATATATATATATATATATATATATATATATATATATATATATATGATGCGTTATTATTATTTTTTATTATATTTTGTTACTGTTTCCATACTTATTATGTTAATGTGCTTCAGAAATTTTTCTCAGTTGAATTAAATATTAAAATATAATTAATTAACTGTAAATTCTATAATTAGATTTTCTGATTTTAATCAAACTTCTTTATAATATTAATTGAATATAATATAGTTATGGAACACAATTATAAATTTTTAATAGAATTTATTTGATTCATAATCTTTGATATTGTTTCAAAAGTTACTATCAGCTTTATTAAATATAATATTACAAATTAAGTAATAAATTGTTAGTAAAGTAAATTTTTATATTGAATCATTGAAAGCCTTAAAAACCTATTAGTTAATATCTTCAAAATAAGTCAACAAATAGGAAACAAGGGAACAAAACAAAATAAAATAAGAAATAAAGTTTATCATTTTAAAATATAAAGCCTTAACTTGAAAAAAATATTTTAAGGAAATCTAGAATTTATACCGCATTTGTATTTTCTCTGTATTACAAATGAACTTTTCGTCTTAAAATCTATATAGAAAATTAATAAAAACATATGAAAATATGACACGTTTTTACCTCATTTTTAAACATTTCCTTTCTTAGCCAGTAGAATTAATTCGCATACTATCCCATACAATATTAAACAATGTTTGTAAAATATCGCAAACAAAATGTTATCTCGTGTATGTAAAAAATATATTTTGTGATTTTCTACAATAAACCTAGTTTTGATAGCCTTATGTTTAAAGCTTCTAATTTAGAGGAGATAAGTGATTCATTATACTCAATAGCTTAGACATAAATTATTGACTTACGTGTCTACTTTATAAACTTACTATCAATTACTCATTTGTGAATCTCGTGTAAAATAGGTAAATGATATCCAATGATTAAGTGATCAATATAAATATTTTAGGAATGAATTATTTTAAGAAGCAATATATATATATATATATATATATATATATATATATATATATATATATATATATATATTTATATATATATATATATATATATAAGATAAAATCAGAAATATAAAATTGGAAAGATACTAAAGTATATGAAGCAAAATAAAAAAGACAAGAAGGCATAGGGACCATGTCTTCATCAGGAGGGAGATGGTCAGCTATGCAAAAGTGAACACTCTTTTCTGACATGCCCGAAGGACAAATGTCTAAAAATCTTCGAGCAATTCCCCCGAAGAGTGTTCGTATTAAAAGAACTTAATTAAAAATTAGATTAAATATATATGTAGAAAAGATAAATATATATGCAGAAGAATAAAAATACTCACTATAGATGAAAATACTCACATTAGTAGAAAAATACTCACAATAGTAGAAAAATACATACAGTAGAAAATACAAAATACAAAAGCCAGTAAATAAGATTGAATTTATATATGAGAATAGTAGGAAGTTGCCAAAAGTAAATTTGAAATTAGAATGAAGAAATATTGCCAGAAGTAATTAAATCCAAAAAGTTAAAGTGGTTTAAAAAGTTAAAGCGTATTAAAGGGGATTTAAGTTTCAGTTATGTATAAAATAAAGTGTATATACGTAGGTATTTTCAGGATTCTTGTAAGAACTTCAATGCTTGGGTGGCCCTTCTGTAGTTATAAAAACTACGCATTACTTCAATCTTACAAGCGATTCCCTACTTCCTACATATTTTAAAATAAAATTAATTGGAATATTGTTATTTTTTAGGTGAGCTATTAAGCGTTTAATTTGATTTTTAGTATATTCATAATTGTTACAGATTATATAAATGCGATTAAGCTCATTAATTATAATGTTTCTGTATATTTTTAAAGAAATATTGGAGTTCCAAGAAATTAACTTATTAACATGAAAATTAAACTGTTTAGTTTTGTCGAAAATGTCTATATATGTAGTGGAATTATCAATAGTGATAAATAAATCCAGAAATTCTGTTTTAGTTTCACATAAATTAGTTTTAATTAGAGAAAGTTCTTCAGGGTAAATAGTTTTAGAAATATCTTCAAATTTTAAATT